>CAVLGL010000013.1:21624505-22224505 GCA_963668995.1 Parnassius mnemosyne | reverse complement strand
TACACAAGAAAGTAAACTTTTAGATCAGTCCATTTTGTTTTTCACTAATTAAGTAAAAAGTAAAACAAACCAATAGGGCCGGGAATTAAAATTTCTTGCAATTTTTTTATAGAAAAAATGACCTTATCATAATATAAAAGTCAATCATTTAGCCATGTGATAAAACTTTTAAGTGTGCCAGTCAAACATTAATGATGATATTCGGGTCATTATACTGGAAATAGTCTTTTAAATATTTTGTAGTACAATTGATAATCTTCAGTATGATTGACCGTGTATATGACTTTTATAAGTCTATGTTATTTTTGATGAAAATGATTATTGCAGATAAAAGCCTTTTCACATTTATTTTAGTCTCGAATTAAATTAATCAAAATGAAAATAATATATTTTTTTTAATTCATTGAACTTTTTTAAGATTTTGTTGAAACTCTACTGGTAAAAAATACAAATATATACATTATAAAAAAAAACAAATATAATATATATATATATATATATATATATATATATATTTATATATATATATATATATATTACGCGTTACATCGCATCCCAACAAGAATTTGTAATGTAATTCTTGGTGTAAAGCTAAGACGTGATAATAACTGTAAACAATAGAATAACAAAATAATGAAAACATTTACATTTACATACAAAACAGTTACAAAAATACTTGCTTAATAACCTAATAAATATTATTTGACCGTAATAAATTAAGACAAGGTAGTTTTGGGCATGAAAGTAAAAATAAATATTTTCGATTATTTTTGCAATATCTAACAGCCGGATCAGCGGGCGATTCTGATCCATCTAAAGATGCTAAATTTCAGCAAGCACTGTCAAATTCAATAGAAGTGACAGAAAAACGGTTCTTGATATAAAAAGGTAAATAAATTATTCAACCTATAAAGTAAAATCACTTTATTACAAATCAAAATAGCCCAATAGCTTTATTAACATGAGACATAATTGTACGAGTGCTTAACATTATTTTACTGAAATCTCAGAAAGTTTTTTTTTTTAAATAGAATAAGGGTGACAAACGAGCACACAGTCCACCTGATGGTAAGTGGTTGCTACGGCCCATACACATCTACATTTATTCTTGATTACGTATCAAAATGTAGATGCGTTGTCACCCGTGAGGACTAAGATGTAATGCCTCGTTTCCAGAAAAAAGGTTCTCCGGTTCTCTACACTCACCATACGAAACACAGCAGGGTTAAACTGCTATTTTACATTTTATTCCGTGAGAGCGTGGCCCTTCCTTGGTCGAGCCGACCCATTCGTGCTACAACTATACCTAATAAATATAGCTGTAGCATGGCTCTACCACGTAAAAAAATTGATATTGAAAATTGAAGTATTTTTAGAAGCAACTTTGCAATTATTTTCTATTGAGTTAATTTTTGTGGAATCGTGTTTTGCAAACCGCCACCTAAAATACATACAATTTTTTTTCGATAATGACGTGAAATTACAAAACGATCCCCATGCATTTCAATGTGGCTCTATTTAGCCTCTTAATATGAACATACCTCGGATTTCAGAGATAATGGAAGATATTATATTATATTATTACTGTTCCGTGTGAGGCAACCTTTATACTTATATACATATTCTCATCATATTTTTATGGTTGGTTAGAAAAATTATATCTAAATACAAACTTTCACAGCGTCAATTTTTTTTTACTATTTTTACCCAGCAAGTAATAAAGCAACTACAATCCCATCGGTAAGTGGTTATGTAGTCTAAGATGGTGAATTGCACTGACTTAACAAAAACCTATTCACTCTTGCCTAATTACCTATTGTACTAGGTAAGTGTAATGTCTGCTATCTTCTCTAACCACTGTAGTGTAACACAGGCTCGGCACGCACTTTAACTAAACAACACGTCCACTCTCGCCCGAGGCTCTCGTGTAACTGACGCGGTGCGCTCGAGACAGTGACTTATATATAAATGTATGTTTGTGTATTTGTGCATGGTAAATTATTAGTAAATAAAACAAATAACAATATTTACTGTATACTACATATAAGCAAACACTACATCTCTTTCTTATCAAGATTTTTTTCTTTTTTTCATTATAACTCATAACAATCACAAAGCAGCTTGTATTGTCTGTATTAATTATTTTCCACTGCTTTTACGTAAACCTTATCTCCCTGTATTATATCTGAGCGAGTTGCTCTGCGTTTCCTATATACATACTCTTTTCCTTTTTCTTTTTTGTATTTTGTCTCTATCCCTGATATCTGAATCTAAATGATTGTCTGTAATTTATTTCAGCTATTGATGGAATTTTATCCCTACTTTTTCGGTGAAAAAACAGTTCAGACGCTAACTTCCCGGTAACTGTAAGGAGGGGTGCTGTTATACATTAGAAGATACTCCCATAAACATTTCTTATAAATCCTTCCTCTCGATCTGGTTGATACGAAGACGTTTCAAAATATATCTGTTTTGTCTTTCAACTTCGCCGATCATTTGAGGCCAATATAGTACAGTACTAAATAACTTAATGTTACATTCTTTGCAGAGGGATCGAAACTCTTCACTCACGAACTGCTTGCCATTGTCTGCGGTGATAGAAATAGGATAACCAAGTCTACTGAACATTTTTTTTACCATTTTAATAATCTGTAAGCTTGTGATGTTTTTGTAATTGTTTACTTCTTTGTATCGACTATAGTAGTCGACCACTACTAACAGATACTCGTTACTTGGCAATGGTTCCATTAGATCCATTGTGACATCTATCCATGGAGCTGCAGGCAACTCTCGTCTCTTCATTGGTGCAGTTGGGTTTGGCAAACCCACTAACGTACAACATTTACAAGCCTTTACTAATTGTTCTACGTCTTTATCGATACGGGGCCACCATACCTTTGATCTCCGGCGTCCCTTCATCGCTACGATACCTGGATGACCCTCGTATGCAGCATCTAATACACTCTTGCAGAGTTGCTGTGGTATTACAATTTTATTTCTACGAAGTAGAATGCTATCATGGAAACACAACTCGTTTTCCAAAAATTTGTAACTCTTAATCGAATCGTCCCAGTCGTTCTGATAGACACCTTTTTTCACTTTGTAAATCTCTTGTTCTTTTTCTGAATATGCTACAATGGAACTCATTGGTATAGCAACTGGTCTAGAATTTTCCACTATTTGGTACACATGCTGGTCTTTTCCTTTTGGTGGGTTATCAGGATAGTTACATAATCGTGACAAGGGATCAGCTATATTTGTTTTTCCTGGCTTGTATATAACCTTGAATGAATAAGACTGTAGCCTCAGTATCCATCGTTCAATCCTCGCACATGGTTTTGACTTAGACCCGAACAATATCTCTAGCGGCTTGTAGTCAGTGACTAAATCAAAAGGCTTTCCAAATAAACATATTAAAATGTTCGACCCCCCAAACTAATGCTAGTGCCTTTTTTTCCGTTTGGCTATACCTGCGCTCGCAGTCTGTCAAAGCTCGATTACCATAGGCAATAATTCTAGGGCCATTTGTATCATTTTGTACAAGGACAGCACCAAGTCTGACAGGGCTAGCATCTAGCATCTGCTATCACCTGTCTTGCATCTCTGACGTCATAATACCCTAAAATCTGTATTTCCGTGAGCATCCGTTTGAGTTTTTGGAATGCTTTATCTTGTTCTCCAGACCATTGTTTTTCCAAGCTCTCCCTTTTGCTCATCTTCTGTCTTAACGGGTGCTTCAGAAGTTCTGTCATGGCGGCCAAGTTAGGTATCCATTTGTTTATGTAGTTTAAGAGTCCTAAAAAACTTTGGAGTTCTTCTATGGTCTTTGGGACCTTAAATTTCATAATGCTCTCAACGTACTTGTTGAAGGGTTTACTCCTTCGTGTGTAAGCCTGTGTCCCAGAAAATTTACATCCTGCATTTTATATATGCATTTATTGCTATTCAGCACGGCGTTGTTTTTACTAAGTACCTGTAGAACTTTCTTTAGTCATGCGTCATGTTCTTCTTTACTGTTCCCGAATACCAGGATATCATCAATAAAATTGACGACCCCTTCACAGTTTATCAGCATCCTTTCAATGATCTTCTCAAAAATCTCGGAAGCGCAGGTAATTCCAAGCATTATTCTTTTATATCTATATACTCTTTTGGGGGTTATAAAAGTCGTTATGTGTCTGGATTCAGAGTGAATTTCCACTTGATGGAAGGCATTTTTTTATGTCTTAATTTGTTAAAATATTTAGCTTTCTTCATTTTAGGCAAAAATGGTCCATAGTAGGCAGGGGGTGGTTTTCTTGCAATATAACGGCGTTCGTATATCTCATATCTACGCACAAACGTAATTCACCATTTTCTTTCATGATTGGAACATTGGTGAAACCCATTTAGACGGGCCTTGCACTTCTTCAATTATATCACTGTTTAGTGATTTCTTAATTTTGATTGCAACCTTCTCTTTAAAGGGGATCGGCTTGCTTTTACTCTCCACTTGATTTATCCCGATACCAAGTTTTAAGACACCCAGTCGGACTGCTGTTTTCTTACCAAACAGGTTTCTAGTACCCCCCGAAATCACGTAAATGGTTGTATGTTCCTTTCGTCCATCGACTTGGAGTATAGTTTCAAATGAACCCTCTATTGCCAAAGGAGAGTTACTACCATATGCTAATTGTCTGGTCTTTACATTTGATTAAAAGCATATACTTTTTTGCTTTTTTAACTCTTCCCACGTTTTGTAAGATATAAGGTTCTTGCGCAATTTCAAATTACACTTTTCCACAATTTGATCTATGAAATGATCATCTTGCTTTTCGATACACTTTTCGGCTTGTTGACGCAATCTTATCAAAAACTTCTCAAATGTCTCTCCTTTTTTCTGTTTTAGCAATCGAAAAACATGCCGCTCATAACTTTGCTCCGTTTAGGTTGAAAATACTCGTAGAGTTTTTTTTTATGGCTACTTAAAATACATCAACGGTTTCTTTTATCCCAGAGCCACCAAAATGCAATAGCGTAGCTCGTTTCTCGAGTGCTGATATAACTTCAGCTACGTCCAGATAGATTAGTAGAGACCTTTTCGATTTTCCACACCTTATAGCCATAGATGTGCTATCACATTAAAGCTGATAACGGTATCATTATTATTATTATTTTAGGGGTAAACTGAAACAGTTTCTTATATTTTTTTTCCAATTTAATGCTGGTATTTTAATACCCAAAGTCCAATTTAATGGTAGTAACTTAGTACCCAAAGTCCAATTTAATGGTGGTACCTACCTTAGTACCCAAGCTCCAATTTAATGGTGGTACCTACCTTAGTACCCAAGCTCCAATTTAATGGTGGTACCTACCTTAGTACCCAAGTTCCAATTTAATGGTGGTATCTTAGTACCCAACTCAATTTAATGATGGTATCTTAGTACCCAACTCAATTTAATGATGGTATCTTAGTACCCAACTCAATTTAATGATGGTATCTTAGTACCCAACTCAATTTAATCATGGTATCTTAGTACCCAACTCAATTTAATGATTGGTATCTTGCTACCCAAACTCAGTTTCATGATAATAATATGTTCCATAACACTCTCCCTTCTCTTTCGGTTTATTTGTTATACCGACTACTTCCATCGCTGTGCCATTTAGGCTTTGGGTAAATTCAATACCTATATTGCGCATTTACCATTATTGATAACTTAGACAGCAATACCCTCGAGAAACGCCGTAATATATATATAAGAGATCAAATGTTGTTGTACAAATTGCTTCATAATATCATCGACTCTCCCCTACTTTTAGGCAAGGTGAATCTTGCGTGTCACAGGTTAGGTGCACGAAATAAACCACTTTTTGCATTACGTAAAGTTAAAACAAAAAAATGCCTCAAATAATTTTGTATCTCGTACATGCAAAAAGTTTAACTTAAAATATTGTAAATATTACATATTTTTCACCTTGAATATGATAGTTGCAAAGAAAATATTGTAAAACTTAATATATAATTGGTAGTATCACTTTGAGTTGTATATATAATGTTACTTTTAACTACTTACTACTTAATGTTTTAATTTATGAATACCATTTAGCTTGTTTTATTCTTTTATATTTTTAATTTTATACAACATAATATTGTGGTTTGCTTTTATTATGTATTAGATATCTGTGGAAACTTCATTGGTTTTTAGGATTACTTTTATATGTTTTATTATGTAATTTATTATTGCACTGTATGTTTCCCTTAAAAAGCAAATAAATAAATAAACAGTATTAGTAGTTACCTACTTTGCAATGTACAGAAGTCGTGAAGTATCCACGATTTTTTGTAAGACTTATATATGCCATGAAAGCAGTAAAATAGTATTTTCATTAAAGGCGATAAATATCACACCTACATGTTAAATGCCACTAAAATTTAGCTAACGACATTGTATTTCGGTTCGAATCGAGAGGAGTTTTTAGTAACATCTACTATTTTTCCATCAAAAATCTTTTTATATAAAAGTTGTGCTAATAGACATATGTTAAAATAAATCATTATTTTATCATTGCTACATAAAGAAAATAAATTTTAGCACACCATAAGCGTGGTCAAATGCGAACATATATTTTATATAAATTATTAAAATGATCAGAACAGGGTTAAAAACAATAAATCATAATTCATAATCCACAGTTTTTTTTCCGCGGGTACTCTAGGAATTAATTTACAATTGCAATGCTAATAGTTGCACATTGCTAACCTATTTTTGATTATATCTTTATACTAAATAGGTACTTATCTTTTTCCTCGTCGCCACTTGTAATGTCTGCTATCTTCTCTAACCACTGTAGTGTAACACAGGCTCGGCACGCACTTTAACTAAACAACACGTCCACTCTCGCCCGAGGCTCTCGTGTAACTGACGCGGTGCGCTCGAGACAGTGACTTATATATAAATGTATGTTTGTGTATTTGTGCATGGTAAATTATTAGTAAATAAAACAAATAACAATATTTACTGTATACTACATATAAGCAAACACTACAGTAAGTATTATTTGCGACCTATTTGTGTGTGTGTGTGTATGTGTGTGTGTGCGCGCGTGCGTGCATGCGCGCGTGTGCGTGTGTGTGTGTGTGTGTGTATGTGTGAAGAAAAGTGTATGAGAATACGTGAAGAGGAATAAAGGTTGAGTACTAATTCGCTTACCTGTACGAGGTTGCCACTCGAGGACCTTTCTTCCTATTTTTTATATGTTTTCCAAGTTATATAGCTAGCCCATTGCCATTTCACTGTAATATTCCGTTGAGCTATGTCAGTTACTCTGATTCTAATGCAAATACCTTCATTTCTAACTTTATCACGTAGAGAAACCCCTCTCCAATTTAAAATTTTTACATTTTTTAGATGATAGTTTGTCTAACATAAAAGAAAAAACCATAAACCCAAGAATTTCTTTATATAGTTATTTATACTTAGGTAAGCACCATTCTTTTATTTATTTAAATTGTTTGATTTAATTTGATAACAGTGTACCTAAATGTAAGTATCTGTATCTTTATTTCTCTCCGCAATAATATTTTATAAAGTCATACTTATAAAAACATCGTTTTATTGTAATACATAATTATAAAATTCATTATCAACTAATTAATAAAAATATGTAACAATAAAATTACATAGGTATTAAAAACGATCGAAATCTAAGTAACGAGAGCATGTTCGTCGTTCCACATCTAAATTATATAAAAATGTATGCTTTGAATGTATGTTTCAATTTCACTAATCAACGTCGCCGCAAAAATTTCTTCTTCTTTGGGCACTTTAAAAATTAATTTATTTAGAAAATAATATTTACAGTTACCAGTGTACAGATATTAACTAAATTAAGTATTTCTAGTCATAAAAATATTTATAATTGAGTATAAACTTTTAAAAAACTAATATATATTTGAACGAAGTCGCTCCAACACCGACGTGCGGTCCACCCTCGACGATGTCCGAAAACGGACTGTGACAGAGCTTACATGGCGACGGAGCATGCGCGCTCGCGTAAATATATTCAATTTCAGGGAAAAATGATATATTCTCTTATAAAACGGGTAATAAAAATAAAACTCTCAATTAAAAATATTAATATTTTTAAGACCTTTTTTTTAGTGTAAGAACTATTTAAAAAGCTTGTGCCGTTTTGGAGAAATTTTGCAAAATATGACAAAGATAGGTACTCTTTGGGGATTTTTTTTCTAATAAGGGGTTGACAAAAATACAATTTTGTTAAATTAAAAACATTAACCAAATCTTCTTCTGTTATATTGTATTTTTTCTTTGTGGATTAAATGAACAGTTATTGAGATTTTTTTACTTTAATATCCTAGATTTAGGCATTTCAACCTCTGTTAAGGCCTTAAACTTTAGAATATTAATGAACCGCATTTTGCAATAAGACAAAGTCAGTTTAATAGTGTCAAATACTGAAAAATCCGGGAAGCAAATTTACCTCATTAATATAGAGACGAATTTATTTTTATTCGCATTTTTTTTTATAGAATCACGGTAACAAACACACAGTCCACCTGATTGGTAAGTGGATGCTGCGACCCATAGACATCCACATCTACTCTCGATTAAGAAACGCAGATGCGTTTTCACCCCTGAGGACTAAGGTAGAATGCCTTGTTTTCAGTAAAAAGGGTCTCCGGATCTCTACACTCACCATGCAAGACACAGCAGCATTAAGATGCTATTTTAAGCTGGCAAATAATTGTTTTATCATAGATATCAGTTTAACAATTTATTTATTAGCGTTACTTTACGTAGTAGACCATGCTCGATCAGATTTTTTTTAATAGAAGAATGGTGACAAACGAGCACACAGTCCACCTGATGTAAAATGGTTGCTGTGTCCTGTAGACATCTACATGTATCCTCGTTTGCGAATCAAAATGCAGATGTTGTCAGCCGTGAGGACTAAGATAGAAAGCCTCTTTTCCAGTAAAAAGGGTCATCGGTTCTCTACACTCACCATACGAAACAGAAGCATTAAGCTGCTATTTATGCCGGTATTCTGTGAGAGCGTGGTCCTTCCCGTGTCGAGATGACCCATTCGTGTTACAACTATACTATTAATATAGCTGCACCATGTCTGTACGTATAAAAATCAATTATTTTATCAATGTGAAAATAGTAGCAAACGAATATAGTGACCGACAACGCACCTGCAATTCCCCTGGTGTTGCAGTTATTCATGGGCGTCAGTAGTCACTTGTAATTGTGAGTCGTTTGCTCGTTTGCCCCCTCATATATATAAAACATAATGCTTGTGTTTAGTTTGTAGGTACCCTTTGGATACCCATTTTATGACCCATCTTATTCCTCATAACATATCTGCATTTTAATTTTTTAATGAAGGAATGTCTATGGACCACAGTATCCACTAACCATCACATCTCACAGATTACCAGCGTCAAATAGCAGCTTAAAACTGATGTGTTTCGTTTGGTGAGTGTAGAGAACCGGACACCCTTTTTACTGGAAAAGAGGTAATCCATCTTAGTCCTCACGGGTTACAACGCATCTGCATTTTAATTCACGAACGAAGATAGATGTAGATGTCTATGGGCCACAGTGACCACTTATCATCAGGTGGACTGTGTGCTCGTTTGTAACTCTATCCTATACAAAAAAACAAAAAAAAAAGATAGACTGTGTTCTCATCTGTCATCCATATTTCATAAGAAAGGGAGACTTAGCCAATAATCAAAATTGTAACAGTATTAAGATATATTTATTATTTATTTATTTTTATAAAATATTGACATTTAATAACGACCGACAGTACAAATAAAATTACAAAAGTTTTCCCAGTACAGCCGATTCGTAACTTCGATCATGTTTAATCTGTTTGCGTTGGGGCAACTTGTTTGACGTACATAATTATGTACATAGTGTGACTAAATAGCAAAGCATACTAGCATACATACTAGTAGAAAATTAGTAACTGTTGTGTGTATCTATGTTTACATTTCTTAGTAGATTTTTTATTTGTATATATTATTGTGTTTTATTTTCAGTATAAATTATCAGTGTGTATCGTTAACAATTTGTCGATAAAATTCTGTTTAAGCTTATATTTAATACTAGCTATTCTCCGCGACTTTGTCCGCGTGGAATTTATTTTGATTGGATTTGTTTTATTGTTATATATTTTATTCATTACTGCACCAAAGATATGTATAAGTTGTCATGATCAAATTCAATTCAAATATTATGTACTGCATGTACATACATAAAATATACACACACATATATATATATATATATATATATATATATATATATATATATATATAATTGATACACATAAATAAATACACACATTTATACATATATATCTCAATAAATGTATATATAAATTACTACATATATAACCATATAAAGTAAGTTGGCTCAAAATTGTAGGCTTCGGTTTTCTTTTAAAAACTTTTTTGGCAGGTATTGTTCGCAGATCAACAGGCAATTTGTTCCAAAGGGAGATGGAAGTAACTGTGAAAAAATTTGACATAAACCCAGAATGTTGGAGAGGAGTAGACAGTAATAAAATGTGTGAAGAATGGAGATTAAGAGAATGAGTGTCACTCCGGAATTGGAATCTTTCTTTTAGATAAAGGGGTGAGGAAGAATCATAAAGAACAGAAAACAGAGTGGACAGGATTCGAAAATCTTCGCGCTGGCGTGTAGTCAACCACTTTAACTGAGAGTGAAATTCTGAAACGTGGTCATGTTTGCGCAGGCCAAAGATGAATCGTATAGAGTTGTTAAGTAACCTGTCCAACCTGTTTAGCAGCTCCTAAGAAATATTAGTGAGACAAACATCGACATAGTCAAATAATGGAAGAATTAGACATTGGACGAGAAGAAGTTTAGTTGAAGGAGGCAGAAAGAACTAAAGGCGATATAAGGAACGAAGTATGCCGGTGACTTTACGACAAACCTCGGACACCTGTGATATTCAACTAAGAGACGGGTCGATAATTAAACCCAGATCCTTGACACTAGTGATGCAGGGAATTACGCAGTTTTTGTAGTGAATGGATGGTAGTTCAGATATGTTAAGTTGTGACTAGTGACCGACCGAAGATTCGGTTTCAGTTTCGGTTTCGGCAAGTTTCAGCAAAAAAATCTAGTTTCGGTTTCGGCAAAAAATTTGCCGAACCTTCGGCTGCACCGAAACTCAGTGTTCGTGGATTATCGTGCGTCGTTCGGATGAGTTCGTGACTCGTGTATACAGAAACAGAAACTTTTTATTTAATATAGATTATAAATAATACTTATTGAAAGTCACTCTTTTGTTTAATTACCACTGGTTTGAAATAAAACCTCTGTCCTTGGAAGAACCAGCCAGAAACACAGCGGGACTTTGTTTTTAAATAACAGCTTACAATCAATGGCGTAGCCTGGACTAATATAAACGTGGGCAAAGTCGCATCAGCGAGGCCCCTTTTCTTTCATTCCAAGGATCTACTCAATAGATCTCCTATCAAACGTGCTTTGACACGACATACTCATATCTATTAATTCCTGACAAGCCTCGTATTCCGTCAATATAACAGTCGTGGTCTTTGAAGGTAGTTACAACGGCCTCGCAGTCCGCACTTAAGAGGGGCTTCTTGCGAGGCCCCAAACAAACACACTTAAATTTGAGACTTTCTTTTTCGAGAGTAAAAGTGATCAAATTAATTAGTCATCTGTTGTAAAGTCTAAGGGCATCGCATTTTAGGGGGCCCCGCAAGGCCTCTTTAAGTTAGAGGCAGTAGGCAATGGCGCACTTCGCCCACCCCTAGCTACACCACTGCTTACAATCTTGTATGTAACACAATTAACAACACAAAACAAATTAGAAATAGCTTGGTAGTGATCACCTCATTCCCAGCGTTTATTATCATCCATAAATTCCTTAATATTATAATAACCCTTTTTTTTACAAACTTAGTTTATTGAAGTTTTGGAACTTTGAACAGGCTTTGTATATTTCCTGGGATTTTGTTGTGTGTATATTTTATGTGTGTGAGTGTGATATATTAAGTTATTGCTCTCATTGAAAAATATTGTGAACACAATAAAATATGGTCTCAATTAGCGAGTAACTTTTTATGTGTGTAAGTGTTGATATTTTTTACAAAATTGACTTAAATAAGTAGTTCTTAAAATTAAACTGTTGATTTTACTTTAAAATATGTAAATAAATATATTGCTACATGACTATTACAATGACTGTTTTTCATTAAAATGCATTACCTATCTGTATATGTATAAGAATATACCAGATTTCAGTATACAATAAAAAAATTAACATGTCTGAATAAGTTTCGGTTTCGGTTTCGGTTTCGGCCGAAACTGACACCCAGACCGAAGGTTCGTTTTCGGTTTCGGATTCGGTTGAAAATCCTGTTTCGGTCAGACACTAGTTGTGACATCAATTAACGACTACCAATGACGATAGCCTGGTTGGATTTCGTGGGTTTAATTTATTTGCGCGAGATCCTAATTATTTTTCTAAAACAAAAGTCGTCTAAGTTACTGCCTATAACATCAGCTATCTACCAGTGAAAGTCCACTCAAAATCGATTTAACCATTTCGGAGCTGAAAACAAACAGATAGGCAGACAAACATTTTAAAAAATTGTGTTTTTTTTTGTTAGTACCGTATATATACTTTCGTATGCATTTAGTAAAAAGCTCTTATTGTGACATTACAAACAGACACTTTAATTTTAATTATTTGTATAGATTTTTTTAAATATAACCAAAATTATATTATATAAACGTATATTATAATATAAACTATGACCGGTATTTTTTTTAAATCGATAAAAATTTATTTTGGTTCATTCATGTATAAATGAGTCGTGACATGCACGCATGCACGAGTAGTTACATTAAGTAGAGTACAAGCAACAGAATGATCATGGCGACTGAATTCAAAAGTCAATAATGTCATATATTGTCATTGCAAGTCATATTTGAAGATAAATTAGTAAGTGACAAGTCACACTGCGCACGCTAAAACCTTGCGGTTTTAATTACAAAACCAATAATTGAATTGCGAAGGCGAGTTAATTGATTGTATCTCGATGCGACATCGCTATCGACGTGCGTGCATCGTCTCGTACAATTTAAATAATTATGGTAAACATGGAAACGCAACTCCTTATTTGAATCACGAGGCGGTAAAAGAGCAGGTGTTAATTCACTTTTATTTGTAAATTCCAACTTTTAAAAGCTTTTATGCTTTACTATTTCAGGCAGATTTGCCTTATAAAATAGTACCTGATACCTGTTAGTTCCATTGGGTATCTCTTTTGGCAAATAATTTAAAAAAAATACTGCATCTAAATATTTAAATTTTTTTAACCTCAAATAAAATTTATTATTTACAAGATATAAAAAACTAGAAATTTAATTATCATATAGTCCTACTCCCCGCGGTATCGTGCCAAGAACGCTGGCTGCGTTTCCCCGCTGAATGGCTGTACTTAGCCTTTGAGCGAGAAAAGAAACAGTCCTTTTATCACCAGCAGCAACGACCAGCTGCGGATGGAGTTCCTTTAGGAACTTCACCGCACGTGGACCCCACGGACCGATAGTCTCTACAGCAATTGACACAAATATGTAGTCATCTCTCAGAGACTCATATTTGCGCCACTTACTCAGTTCAGCTGCCTTTGATGTCGCCCCGGCTCTATTTAATATTTAATCTTTAAGATTTTTTGGCTAAGTTAACCTACATGTAGCCCAAATTAACTTTGTCTTCTTTTTTATGTAAGTGTTATTACGTAAGCCCGATAATATTAAAAAAGACTAATCTACACTTATAAATAAAATTGAAGTGTCTGCCTGCTCAGGGGGTTGTATGGGTGATATGAATAACCTTTATTAAACATGAATAACCGTTATTAAAACTTTGTCTGTCTATCAATTATAAAATCAATTGACTTTGATTATCTTAAATCTAAGTAACGCCATATTTATGAGTCTATATCCAAGACTCATAAATATGGCGAAGCCGGGGCGGGTCGCTAGTAAGTGATAAATCTTCTTCTCTCCATAGATCCTGAATTAGAACAGCCCAGTTGTAGGAAGGAGTTACCTCAATGGTCATGATTGGCAGGTAGATTGACGATTGACCAGAGTCTCGCCCCTTTTACGCTGTTCCCCGGCGCTGGTAGGCTATTTTACTTTTAGCCTCAACGCATCTGCATTTTGATTCTTTATTAAGGATAGATGTGGATGTCTATCGGTCACAACAACCACTTACCATCAGGTGGACTGTGTGCTCGTTTGTCACCCTATCCTATAAAAAAAAACAGATGATATTGTCATACCATAATTGGAAGTCATTAGATCTTTCAGGCATTTCCTATTGACGTTTAGACGGATGGGCGCAGCGAATCCGCAGACGGGCGCGCCGCACACCCCTCCACACCGCGTACACACCATACACACTCACTAGTTGGTTCTCATCACCCAGAACGAGTTAGTGTTACGAGTTAGCCGGGGCCGGAGCCCGCTAACTTAGATTTTTCAGTTAGATAACTCATTTACGTGCACTTTAAACTGTCGTAGGTGAAGTTCTTTTATAGGTCGCGGGCGCGAGCATTCAGTCCGGTGAAACTGTAAGAGCCAAAAGGCTAACAGCACTTACATCACAGAAGCTAGAAGACCGATACGAATACACACAATCTTTTGATTCGCGCTACCCGACAACCACAAGGATAAATAGGGTTATGGATTCCCTTAAGCCACCAATAACTAATAATTACATATTACATATTAATGTAGGTTTTAATATTTAAGTAAATTTTTAAATATTATTTGCTTTTGAAACCGAATGTGTCTTGGCAGCTTTGCGTCCCTCAACCTCAAATTGGTTTTTCCTCTAATTTAAGTTATATACCTATGTGTCCAATATTGAAATACGAGATATAATAGTTTTCCCGTAATTCAACCAATAATGAAAGTACAGTCAAATCTTTCGGGTTTTGTCGCTGTGATATCAATAGTGATTATTAAACTTCATTTCAGTAGCGGAGTCAGGGGGGGGGGTGATTCTATTTCTCTCTATCTATTTCAACAGCCAAACAGCATCCACTGGTATGTTCTAGTATGAAAGGAATATAATTCCAGGCTGTGAAGCATTCCATGTCAGTTCTCACAGTCAACTAGTGGTATTCTTATCCACTATTTTTAATTTGGTTGTAGGTATCCATTGACTAATGTAGCTATTAACTACGAATGATAAAAAAAATTAAAATTATTACTTGCATGCTCTCTATTAGGAAATAAAATGGTGTTTTGTCCACTTCACCTACATTTTTCACCTTCATCTCATCTTCATCGCCATGCAAAGCATTGCCATAAAATCACTACGTTTATACTCAGTGATATAATATTCACCTCGGTGAGTTATTTTAAATTATTCGCATAATCACCGCTTACGATGTAGGTACCAATTCCCTTCTCGATTTAACAAAGAGTAACTGTTTCATGACAATCGCAGCGCAGTTATGTGCTGTGCTACAAAAACGCGTCCGTTGCCACCGGTCACTTTGAGGTCATTAAAAATACATCAGCGTGCGATAAATTATTTTATTAAATGTCGATTCACACCTTTGGTCCAGGCTGAGCGTGTCTAATCGCGCGTGGCCTTGGACATGTTTTATGACTACACTTAGCTAGTTTGTTGTTTTGTTATTGTCAGAGTTTTAGTTCTATAAACGAAGAAAAATTTAGCTGTGATAATATATTTTTAATTTCAATTGTTATTCAAAATAAAAATAAAAACTGTTAAGATAGAATTGATTAAAATTTCACTAATAACTGATTGCTCTTTATATAAAATATGAGTGAGATAGACTTCGAAGTATACAGTTATCTGTGACTTCGATTCTCTAAATCTTTGACTTCGATATTTATTACGGGCATACATATAATTACAATACTTTTACGAGTACATAATTTTAAGCCCGAAAATATATCTTATAACTTACAATAAAGATGTTGATTCTATTAACGAATAAGCTACTCATGTGGTCATCTAATCGTATGTGATTTTCATAATCAAGAGATAAATATACAGGCATATTTTGCAATAACCGTCCGAATTCACAGAGAAGGTTCAGAATAAGTAATATAGGCACATATTGAAGAAAAATTAATTAAAAAAAGTCTCAAACATCCTGTCCATTTTATCTTTTAAATTCAAAATTCGTGATATTTTAACTGGTTTTACAGCGCACGCACAAATACGTAAGGGTCAATAGGTAGGCAAAAACGTTGTTGCCCATAAATCACATTAAATTTGAGATAATTTCAAATAAAAGTAGATGCCTTATTTACTAGTATTTTCAAAAACTGAGTAGCAGTATATCATTATTTATGTATTTGAACTTAACTTTAAAATTTGGCGACTCTTTGAAAAATAACCCTGTATACAGTCTTTACGGTAGGTAGGTACGAAGAATTTGATGGTGGATTCCTTTACGTAACTATGAAACTTTTAACGTTTATTTTGATAGAATTTAGAAAAGGTCATCAATGCAGTAAGTTTAATCGATAATGTTCCAATGCTGTTTGTACCTATCAGTTTAAATCTTTTACTTGACACTCGTCTTCTGCCGCAGTAGGTTTCATTAGATGGATATTAATCAGTAAACTTCTTTCTAACATAAAACGAGGATTTTAGGCGATACCGGCTCGCGTTAGAATTCTATTCAAAGTATGATCAATATGTTTGTTCATATTTATGTATGTACATAAAAGACCTACACAGCTCATGAGGAAATCCTAGTATGTATGTAGAGTTCAGCATAGTCCTTATATAAATGAAAATTGATTATAATTATTGTTACAGCCCGCAGCTGCCCCTGCAAAGGTCGCCCTGGCTGGGGCCCATAGCAGCCTGTTCGACGGGCAGACACGGGTCGGGCCCAAATGGCCACATGGAAGATTATCCTATCATACTAAACTATATGGGACAATGCTAGGAAAATATAGTACTTACCTGTTTCCGACTCTAAGATCGCACCTAGGCTCGTTCAGGCCGTAAGTGGGTGTAAGGTGAATGGCAAGTAGTGTTCAGTGATGTGTAAATGTCTGAGACCTGGACCAGCTTAGACGACCAGCAGTAGCCGATTTCCAGGCTGCCCCACAATGCTGCATCGCTCCAGCAGGCTCCACCGCTGGACCATTTCTTTCCTCATTGTCACTATTTCAGTCTATTAGCTTCATTGTACATTTAACTAACTTAAACTCGCCTAATTCCACATTCATCGTAGAATCGAACACGTGATACCCGACCCAGTACGGACAGTAGTTCAAAATTCGACATTCAATGTCCCAAATTCACTTATCACAAAATTATAAATAGGGAACTAACGCGATCTCTTAATGAGTCATACGGTTCAGCGTTAAACACAACTAAGTTCCTTCATTCGACACCAAAACAGCACGCCACGATAAGAATTCAAAATACGCCTCGTTGACACGTAAAACTAACAAACCAGCCAACACACAAAAAGGGCACTTAATGCGACGGCACAATTATAATGATTTCCAGACTGTTCGCGCAAAACGCTGTTGTCGGAATCGACACCAGATGTCACTCGGCTCGGCGCGATTCCGGTCTGAAGTTCTTCCGAGCGTGGCAGTGGCGCGCGGGTCGCAAGCGCGTCAATCGTCTGTAAGCGGTGCTGACGTGAGCACGCGGTCAATTCTGTTAGGGAACTCGGAATAATTAGGTGCGGCCCGTAAATATACGGTCTAGGATTTTGTGACGCGAATTCCTGCTGGAGAGCTTCCCGGGACTTATTGGGTCCGACTCAGAATCTGTATAAGTGCATTCGACAATATTAGCTAGTGCTGCCTCTGTATTCTGGAACTAACTGCTGCGACGCGAAACGGTAATGACCTTTAATAAACTGTAAACTCCGTGTGCGTTTTGTGTGTTAACCTTATAACCCGCGATAGTTAGTGGCTTCTGTAAGTTAGTAAATCGTACGATAGAGTTAATTGACTGTCAACGTGACGAAAGAAGAAAGTGACTGTGGACAACCTCGAAAGGCCCCCTCAAGTTGGAGCGGTATCGACGCTCGGGCTGCTGCCGACGGCCAAGGTCTAGGTTCAATCACCATCAGTCACACCCAGATACACACCACATCACCATTCTTTCCCTTGCACTACACAACCACATGCGACCTGACCGACTCCGGAGGGACCAGTCGCCTTGGATAGGTAAGTAAGCTTCATCCAAATTCCTTCCGGTCGACTGGCCGTAGTATAACGCTCCCCCATATATTTTAATGTAATTAGGAATTTCCACGTGGCCACATTGAGGCCCGACCTACGTCTGTTCGGGAAGTCTTCAACTCATGGGCTCCTGAGGATCTGATCCTTTAAGGGAGCAGCCGTAGGCCGTAAAACAGACAATCAACCGGGAGACGCTTTTGAATAAGAATCCTAGACCGTATATCTACTCGGCGCGCGCGTATGTAATTTCGCATCACCCGAACAAGTTAAATATTGCAAAATTCACATATCCACGGAGCGAAGTAACACGCACTAAAACTAACCATCTAGACCCTACCGGTCGCGTGAACTTCTGCCACGATAACCGATATACGCGGATTCCCCGCATCGCGGCCAGCGAGCTACTCATCTTCTTCGCCCACGCGTCGAGCCACACAAGCCGCACACGGCCGACCCACCTGGCGGCGTTTTTTTCACCTACATACCATCGGGTGACGCGCCAGCTCGAACGCGATTGGACGGCGTTCAAAATAACCAATTTTGGGCATAAACAATTATTTATTATCTTTTTTAGTATTAATTATTAGTCTTCTCTCCAATTCGTACTTATTACGTTCGATAAGATATCATTGTTTAGGTTGTAATATTTTTTCTTATAGAATAAGGGCGACAAGCGAGCACACAGTCCATCTGATAGTAAGTGGATGCTGTGGCCTATAGAAATCTACATATATATTCGATTAAGTATCAAAATGCCGATACGTTGTCACCCCTGAGGACTGAGATGGAATGCCTCATAAGAGTCTCCGGTTCTCTACACTCACCATACGAAATACAGCAGCATTAAGCTGCTATTATACGCAGGTATTCTGTGAAAGCGTGGTCCTAACCCGGTCGGGCTGACCCATTCGTCCTACAAACATAATATGGCTGCAGCGTGGCTCTACCACGTACAAATATTTACAGCGGTAAATGGTTGAATTTAGCACTAGTTTAGTATTTCAGCACGCTGCTATGTCTGTAATTAAGAAATAACACGATATGAAGTTTCCTGTTGTTTATTTTGAATCTTAACTTAACAGAATCTCAAATTAATTTATCTAAGTAATTTATCTCTAAATGCTTACTTCTTCGAATTAAATTAAAAAAAAATACGTTAACTACATTTTTTTATATTTTTATTGCACACCATATACAACATACAGAAATTATTTATGCAAAAGAAGTATGCAATGGTCGCGATTGGATATATTACAAACACAATTATATGTATATAACAACATATAATAATGTCGTCCAGACTCCGATCAGCCTCAACGGAGACTAGCCATCGGCGCTGGACAGGATTATAGTGCCCAAGTGTATGCGCAAGCACAGGTGAACTCTCTATACCCTCAGTCCGATCGGACTGTAATTCGACACGACCGGAGAGAGATCAGGGACAGGACCAACGGCTTTACGTTCTTTCCGAGGCTCGGTGGATGAGACACCGTTAACTTCTGACTTCGATCAGCTACTGAGAATTTCTTGACGGAGAAACTCAATAACTGATTTTAATTTGTCCCGACCGTCGCGGGTCTTCAACCCTTTGTTGTCGATATTCCACGCATTAGAACCAAATGGTTTGCTTCGTCTTTTGTAATGCGTACAGTACATAACAGTAGTAGAGCCACGCGGCAGTGCAGGGCAGTGTCGCACGGATGGGCCGGCTCGTTACGGGGTGGTACCACGACCTCACAGAAAACCAGCGTGAAGTAGAGGTTTACCTCTGCGTTTCGCTTAGTGAGTGCAGGTGGCCGTAGGCCCTTTTTACTGAAAATGAGGCATCCATCTTAGTCCTCACGGGTGACAACGCATCTACATTTTGATGTGTAATAGAGGATAGATGTAGATGTCTATCATCATCATCATCATTACAGCCCTTCACAAGTCCACTGCTGAACATAGGCCTCCCCCAAAGAATGCCACAAAGCACGGTCCTGAGCCACCTGCATCCATCGACTTCCTGCATGTCTTACCAGGTCGTCACTCCATCTCGTGGGGGGACGCCCTACACTTCGCCTACCGGTACGAGGCTGCCACTCGAGAACCTTTCTTCCCCATCGGTTGTCGGTTCTTCGATCTATATGGCCGGCCCATTGCCACTTCAGCTTACTAATCCGTTGGGCTATGTCGGTTACTCTGGTTCTACTGCGGATATCCTCATTCCTAAGTTTATCACGCAGAGAAACTCCGAGCATAGCCCTCTCCATAGCTCGCTGAGCGACCTTGAGCTTCCTCATCCGGCCAGCAGTGAAGGACCACGTCTCAGTTCCGTATGTCATCACTGGCAACACGCACTGGGTGTAGCACTCAGTCTCGTTTTCAAGGTTTGAGGTATACCTGACGAGAAGATGTGCCGTAATTTCCCAAACGCTGCCCAACCGAGTTGAATCCGTCGATTGACCTCTCGGTCGAAGTTGGACTTACCTAGTCGGGCTATTTGTCCCAGGTAAACATACTCGTCAACAACTTCGAGCTTAGTGTTCCCAACAACTACCGGCATAGGTGTGACATGGACATTAAACATGATCTTAGTTTTGTCCATGTTCATCTTAAGACCTATCCGTTGGGAAACACTATTGAGGTCATTGAGCATAGTGCTTAGGTCCTCCAGGGATTCTGCCATAAGGACTATATCGTCAGCAAATCGAAGGTGAATGATGTACTCGCCATTGATGTTGATACCGCATCCTTTCCAGTCCAGAAGCTTGAAAACGTCTTCCAATGCAGCGGTGAAGAGTTTCGGGGATATGACGTAACCCTGTCTTACACCTCTCTGCAATTGGATAGGTTTCGTACTCCGGTTCTGTACTCGGATAGTCATCGTAGCCCTACTGTACAAGCACTTCAACACTTCGATATACCGACAGTCAACTTGGCACCGCTGAAGGGACTGCAGCACCGCCCAAATTTCGACGGAATCAAAGGCTTTCTAATAGTCCACATACGCCAGACATAGTGGCAAATTGTACTCTTCGGACTTCTGTACAATTTGCCGAAGGGTATGTATGTGGTCTATGGTGCTAAAGCCCTTTCGGAAACCGGCTTGTTCGGGAGGCTGGAAGTCGTCAAGTCTGCGCGCAAGATGATTCGTAATGACTCTCGAAAACAGCACGTAGACGCGGCTCAGAAGGGAAATCGGTCTGTAGTTCTTCAAGAGAGCGTTGTCACCTTTCTTGAAGAACAAGACCACCGCACTTCTGCTCCACGCCTCCGGTGTAATGCCACCATGGAGGACGGAATTAAAGAGCCTCTGAAGGACTTCAAGTACCGGTTTTCCACCCGCTTTCAGAAGCTCCGCTGTAATTCCATCCTCGCCTGGGGCCTTACCGTTTTTAAGGTGCTGGAGAGCCATTCTAATCTCGCTCAGACTGACGTCCGGGATATCTTCGGAATAGTGTCGGATAAGAGTCGCTCTTGGATTGTTACTCACACTTGCGTGTGGCTCCAACGATGACGTGTACAACTGCCCATAGAACCTCTCAATCTCACTCAAAATCTCAGGTGTCCCGGAAACGATGCTGCCACATTCTGTCTTCAGCTTTGACAGTTGGCTCTTTCTGGCAGACAGATCTCTGGCAAAGACTTTGGAGCCTTGGTTCCGCTCGATCGCTTCTTCAATACGAGCTGTATTGAAGTTGCGTAAGTCCCGCCGCATGCATTTGGAGATCTGTCTGTTCAGATGCCTGTATGCTGTCAAGTCTGTTGATGAATGTAGCTTCATCTCCCGTCTAACAGCCATGAGATTAAGAGTGTGATCGGAGAGTTTTTGTGTTCTTCTGCGGCGGGTCTTGCAGAACTTAGCTCCGACCGCATGGACAGTTTCCACGAGCTTGTCATTCATATCGTCCACTTCATTGCAGTCTTCTAGGCACTGAAAACGGTTTTGTAACTCGAGCTGAAAGGTTTCGGGACTTTGGATTAGAGCACGAGGGGGACGGAGCGTTGACTTCATTAGACGAGACCTCTCCAACTTAACGTTTAGGTTCAGTGTGCCTCTAACCATTCGGTGATCGCTACCAGTTTTCACCCTCGCGATCACGGAGACATCACTGAACAGTTGTCGTCTGGTCGTCATAATGAAGTCAATCTCATTTTTTGTCGAACCGTCGGGGCTCGACCAGGTCCACTTCCTGTGGCGCCGCTTCTGGAAGAAAGAGTTCATCATAAAGAGTCCCTCTTTCTCCATGAAGTCGGCCAGCTGCTGACCCCTTGGGTTCCGTTGCCCTATTCCAAATTTCCCTACTTTCAGCTCACCGTTCTCTCTTGTGCCTAGTTTTGCATTGAAGTCTCCCATTAACACCGTATATTGGGTTTTGGAGGAATGCATGGCTCTAGAGATATCCTCATACATTTCCTCCACCTCCTGATCGGGGTGTGCCGAGGTTGGTGCGTAAACCTGTATGACCTTCAGCGAATACCGTTTGGTGATTCTGAGTATAAGGTACGCAACCCTCGTCGACACACTCCCGATCTTTACAACGTTGTTAACGAGAGACTTGTGGACGATAAATCCGACACCTCCATGGGACAGATGGTCGCCCTCCCGGTGATAGAGCAAGTTGCCGGATTCGAGGATTACCGTGTCCTCCCCCTCTCTTCGGACTTCGGATAATCCTATAATATGCCAGCGCAACTTGTCCATCTCTTCTTCCAGCTCCACGATCTTCTCGTCAGTCCTCAGGGTGCGTGCGTTGTACGTTGCCAGGTCGAGTCGTCTAAGGTGGCAACCGAACCTCCACCGGAGATTCTTAGCACCCCCTGCCCCGCCGTTACCATGGTCGTCACCGTAGCCAGGAATAGCGGGGCCGCCGGGGACTGGGGGCCGTTTCTTTGTTACTGTCATTGCCACTGTATTTGCCATAGTTGCCACGCTTGGCGAGCGGGTTGGCAACCGCAGTTTTTTTTTATTGTTAGTTTGTTGTTATCAAGCAGATGCTGCTGCCCATCTCCTACCTGTTTCCCTTTGTCGCCTTTTACGACACCCACGGGAGGATATGGGGTAGTGGATATTCTTGACCGCCACTACACGGCAATGTCTATGGGCCGCAGTAACCACTTACCATCAGGTGGACTGTGTGCTCGTTTGTCACCCTTATCCTATAAAAAAAAGGAGTGGAATAATTTGCCGGCGTCCATCTTTCCGTCCGAATACAATCTGGGCGCTTCATGGCAAGAGTAAATAGGCTTGTGTTACGATAAGATATTGCGATTTACCATCTAAGGCTACATCACCACTTACCACCAGGTGGGATTGTAGTCAAGCACTGGCTTATAAAAAAAATAGTTGACAAATAATTAATTCAAAAAAGGAAAAATTATAATAAAATTATAACAAATACGTAATAAATTACTTAATTAGTCAAATATTTTCATTTTTTTTAAGACACATACTTGCGCGTTTACCGCTAAAAAGAACTCCTTTGTCGTATGTCCTCAGTTTCAGGGCACTCTTCTTGTTGTCTCAGCCAGTATCGGAATCCTCGGCGTCGATAAATCGAAGGACGTGCAGTTTCGTGGTCAACTGAAAGAGAAGGCCAAGTTGGCCTCTAAATAGCTTGGCGTGCTCAGCAGATCGGGACAGTACATCATGCCGACACACCACCTTACTAGGCGCAGGTTTGACCTCACATGAAATACTGTTCCCATCTCTGAGCCGGCGCTCCACAGTGCCAGTTCCTTCCACTTGATCGCATCTAGCGTAGAGCGGTTCGAATAGTCGTCAACCAAGCTCCTTCAGATCGGCTTTACTCACTGGCAATGCGAAGAGATGTTGCATCTCTTTGCATATTTTATTTTATCTACCACGGGGAGTGCACAGAAGAATCTCGACAAAACTCGAGACCTGACACGCCAATCATTCAGATCCACACCATCTGAATGATTGGCGGTCCACCACTGTGCGATTTAGAAGAAATTTTCTTCCTCGCACAACTTCCTTGTGGAATTAATAACTACCATCGATTTTTCCGAACCGATACGACGTAGGGACCTTCAAGAAAAGAGCCTACTCTTTTTTAAAAGGCCGCCAACGCATCGGCAATTTCCCTGGTGTTGCAGTTGTTCATGGGCGGCTGTAGCCACTTACTATTAGGTGAGCTGCATGCTCGTTTGCCCCCTCTCATATCATAAATGCAAAAAAAGAAACGTTCGCCTAGGTCTACCCCTTCCAACACTTTCATTCACACTCGCCTTATACACCTTTTTCGTCAAACGTTCTTCGTTCATTCTCTCGACATGGCCACCACAGCATACCTTTCTCAATTTTTGTCACTACATCTTCTTTCAGACCACAACGTTTCCTTATCTCACTATTTCTTATCCTGTCACTCAGTTTAACTCCTATCATACTTAACGCTTCACCTGTTCAATTTGTTCATCTCCAATCACGATATTGCAGTCTGTTACTGCCTCATCTCTTTCAAACACCATCACTTTCGTCTTCTTTACATTCATATTCATTCCCTTACTAACAAAAGCTCCACTTATAGCAGTTACCATCTCCTGCAACTCCTCGGCCGAAGACGCAAGTAGAACTTGGTCATCAGCATAGAGAAAACATTTGACGAGTAACTCATTCATTATCAACCCACTTTCATTATCTTTTAAATCTGTCAAACAATTGTCTATGAACAGATTGAACAGTCACGGTGACGCTACACATCCCTGTCTAACACCTTTGTCGATATTAAACCATTCAGTGTATGCCCCGTTTATCCTTACACAAGCACTAGAATCCCTATAAAGAGATTGCAATGCTCGTATGACGTTGCCAATATAGCAGAGGAAATATGACGGTTTTAGTTTCTTTATTGAAATTTTTTCATTTATTACAGCTCGTTGGCACTGCTGAACATAGGCCTACCCCATAGAATATTTCAATAAATTTTATATATTATTATAACTGTGCACTTTGGTCAAAGTATGCACGAAAAACTGAAGCCTAATTTATTTGAGGAATTACACTTTTTTTTTTCATTCACAATATAAATTTTATAAGTTCAGCGAACGTTATGTTCGCTACAACAGTGTATACTCACCATAAAAATGCTCCACTGACGGCTTTATCGCTTCGTTTTACGATGGGGTAATTGCCAATGGGACTTACCTGACAATGTTTTGTAATCAGTGAACGCTTTCAACACTAAACCGATGACATGTTATTTGAGTAGATAATGTGCAACGCTCGCTCTCTTCGTTTATGACCATGTTACGCAGTAACCACTTACATTGAGCATTAACAGTGGCATGTAATGATATAATTTTACAATTCTACAAATTTTATAATTGTATATAATGCTTGTAGAGTAAACGCCGCATAGTAATACGCAATACACAATTATGCTAAAATAGGTAAGGATGGTTACTCCGCAAGTGTCGTAACATGCGGACAGCACATGTCTATCCTGGGACTAAGCAACTCAAGGATGTGCCGATTATGTTCCTTAACGGAAGAAACACCTCTGCACATCCTAACTGATTGTGAACCCTTAATGCGCAAGCGTAACACTCATCTGACAAACAATGTAACTCTCCCAGTAGTGAATTTGCTCACAGCTAAGCAACTCCTTCAATTCATTGAAGACATATATATGGCTCAGCAGTGAAATATAGCTATAGCAGCGATCACAATAGGTTGCAGTGATACTGGTCTCTCTTGAGATGCCTCGCACAAAAAAAGGGGTGACAGAGGGAAACAAACCAGGAGATGTGCAGTAGCGTCGTCTTAAAAACAAGTAAAAAAAAAGTCTGCCAACCGTGGCAAAAGCTAACTACGGCAAATATCCCTTCTATAAGACAATCTATGGGGAAGGTCCTATATTCAGCAGTGTTTTTACGTGGTAGAGCCACGCTGCAGCTATATTAGTAGTAGGTCAGCTCGACCGGGGAAGGACCACGCTCTCACAGAATACCAGCGTAAAATGGCAGCATGACACTGCTGTGTTTCGTATGGTGAGTGTAGAGAACCGGAGACCTTTTTTACTGGAAACGAGGCATTACATCTTAGTCCTCACGGGTGACAACGCATCTGCATTTTTATTCACAATCAAGAATAGATGTAGATGTCGATGGGCCGCAGCAACCACTTATCATCAGGTGGACTGTGTGCTCGTTTGTCATCCTTATCCTATAAAAAAGTGGACTTTTAATAGGCTATAACGGTAACGGTAGGTATGTATAGTGGGTGAGTAGATCGAGTGCCTTCACTATCAACTTTCCATTTTGTGACTAACCCTAAATTCGACTTTTTTTTGTTTAAATATAACACAACATAATGATTTCTTATATTTACGCGAACACTACACATTGAATAAAACTACTTTTACGGATTTTATCGCGTTCAATTAACTTATTTTTCTTATTTTTATTAATTCCCGACGTTTCGGGTGCTTTCCAGCACCTCAGTCCTCAGTGACCATGGGTGCTGGAAAGCACCCGAAACTTCGGGAATTAATAAAAATAAGAAAAAAAAAGTTAATTAAACGCGATAAAATCCGTAAAAGTAGTTTTATTCAATATAACACAACAAATAAATTATTCATTTCATTTTCATTACACGCACAGAAGAGACCTTTTAAAACTATGGAATCGGACTTTCTTAAAATCGTAGAATCATCATAAAATTTGATCTCTTTATATTTCAGATTTTTTACAATAACTACTGAATGGGAAGTAAAAGCAAAATAAAAGCTATTTAACCCTTTCGTAGTACCGTGCACTACATATAGGTCATTGCTATTGTCTTACTATTGTGTCTGAAAACTGGACAGTGAAAGTGTGTAGTGGCGGTGTAAGAATATCCACTACCCCATATCATCCCGTGGATGTCGTAAGAGGTGACAGAGGGAAACAAAGGAAAACAAACAAGATGGGCAGCAGCGTCTTCATAAGAACGACATAAAATAAAAATCTGAGGTTGCCAACCCGCTTATCAAGCTTGGCAACTATGGCAAATATTCCCCCTATGAAGCAATCTATAGGGGAGGCCTATTTTCAACAGTCGTCTATAATTGGCTGTAACGGTCACGGTATTTAAAATATAAATTAAATATATACGTAAGTATCTATTTCATGTACCTACATCTGTCCCCAAGCAACAATGTAGCCACAGATAAATTCCCTTATTTTTTGTTATTGTAAATATGCAGAGCCGCTATAATTACAAGTTATGTGGGATTTTAATCCTCAGACGTAGCAAACACACCTGTTCTTGAAAATTACTGATACCAAGGTTTAAAAGAGCCGCTTATCAACATGTGGACTATTAGCCAGTTTGTCACTACAGTTCTGTAAATGAATTCTGTCCCAGGATGTCACGTTAATTCTATAAAAATATCGGCTTTTAAATGAGTAAGGATCGTTGATTAGCCATACTAGCTCCAAAGCAGTATTAAATTGCCAAAATATGTAAATATGCGACAAAGTGTTTCATACAATTAAAATAGCTACAGTATAGTCAAATAAAATTTGAATACTGGCCACATGTGGTAGTGATAGCAAAGAAATAAATTGAACTTCATAGCACTCGAGCAAACACACCGTTCACCTATATATTAATATAAAATAGATATTTGTTACCATTACCGTTATCGTGACAGCCTATTAAAGTCCACTGCTGCACATAGGCTTGCTTCATAGATTGCCTCATAGGGATTGCCATATTGGTCACGCTGGTTGGCAATTGCATTTTTTTTAGTCGTTATTAAGAAGACGTTGCTGCCCATCTTTTGATTTGTTTCCATCTGTCGCCTCTTACGACACCCGTGGGAGCATATGTAGTAGTGTATATTCTTACACCGTCACTACACGGTATATATGAATTTAGGTAATAATTATTAACTGAATTTAGATGAAACCATTGTGAGAAAATTCTTTAGTCTGAGAAACGATATGCTTTTTGTGGACAAGTCCCAGCTCCTTTTAAAAAATGAGAGTCTTCGAAATGTCTTTACGTTGTAAACATCCTTAACCACTGAGCACATGGTAAATAGCTCTTTAAATTACAAATTGGTACGGATACGGGTTGAACTCTGCCTATTTGACGTCTATCTAATGAGGGCATCCACGACTTTTTCAGCCACCAGAACGGCGCCACTTAAAAGTGAGGTATAAAATTTGACAGATATCATAGCGGGGAAATTGATTTGTTCGG
The DNA here is from genome assembly GCA_963668995.1 of Parnassius mnemosyne. Classification (NCBI taxonomy): domain Eukaryota; kingdom Metazoa; phylum Arthropoda; class Insecta; order Lepidoptera; family Papilionidae; genus Parnassius; species Parnassius mnemosyne. The sequence goes on along the minus strand of CAVLGL010000013.1, from coordinate 22,196,020 downwards.
AAAATGTAAAGATTAATGTTTTTTTCTGTACTATTACTTTAGTACTTTCTGTATTATCTCTATTTTATATTAATAAGATTAAAAATAAATAAACTAAACCACAGATATTCATAAAAGAAGAAAAATTTGAAAAAAATGTGCAGAAAATTAAAGAGCAAACTACTGAGGCATTGTTCTGTGTATTGATATAATGCTCTAGAAACTGATAAACTTTAATTAAAAACTTTACCTCAATGTCAACTAACGACATCTGGTGAGCAGAAAATTATTAGCCCTCATTACAAGGTGAACACTTATGACCTGAATACATAACAAAGCTATTAAATTACTTTTAATTAAAATAATATACATCAAGCATGTAAGCTATGCATAAATATAATATGTATAAACATCCCCCGAGTTACCACATCAACATTACTTTTATGTAACAATAAAATATTATAATTGTATTACATTCTAACGGTGAATTTCAGTATCAACATATAATGTCCTTATCGGACGGTACAGATTTGGCGGATGGGGGCTAGGCGACAAAAAGTGTAAGATTTTTCCGTCACGACCCCTTCTGACGTAGTATCTTAGACGGCCTTGGCGGCTATTAGGAAGCGAGATGCAATAATATCCATCTCCTCGCACTTTTTCTTATCTTGCCATGAAAGAAATATTATTTTATTTTAAATGACGCTTCATTTTTATACTCGCTAGTAATTCATTTATTTGTATTTGTTAATCAATAATACAATACGTTTGTCAATAATAATATACTACGAAAGGAACTTTGTTCCAACCGAGTGTTCCACGACACTTACGCATGTTTTTTTAATTATGTAAATCATCAATACAACGGTAGAGGCACATGTCCAGCAGAAGACTTCTACAAATATCATGAGTTCCACTGCGTAGTTCGGTACATACATACATACTCAAGATTGCCTCGTCACTCTATTTCAGTGACGTCAATAACGGCTGAAGCAAATGTAGCCGTAATCAGATACTACAATAAGTAATCTACGAACACCTTGGAGCTAATTAAGACAACGAAAATCGACAGCTCGTAACCCGAATACCACGCGTTAATTACTGTAGTAATTACATGTGAGGTAGCATGTTATTAACTACTAAACCTCTATTCAAAGTTTTACAGTGTAAAGCAATTAACCAAATTTATCTTTAAATGCCAATCTGCACGTGCAGCATTCTACTAACGACTAGAAATCTTCCAAGAAACCAACTGATGGCGGAATAAATTTCATTAGTGGTGATTAAGCGACAAGTAAAAACTCTCTACTTCATTAATAATAATAATGTCCTCCAGACCAAGTTCCGTTCACGGTGGCCAATTTCAATGTTGATTAGCCATCTGCGTAAAACAGGATCATAGTGCACAAATGTATGCACAAGGACAAGTTCAATTTCTATTTCTTCACTCTCATAGTCCTATGGGTCGGCAATCGGTTCGGAGAGAGACGATGCGCAGGACCAACGGCTTTACGTGCTGCTGCAGGGAATTATTTAACTAAAATAAAACCAATAACTGGTTTCGGTCCGAGCTGAAATTTAAATCTAGGACCACATGTTCAGCAGACGTGCTTATGAACACTAGACAAACGAGGTCGTCCTTCATTAGCTATAGCGACGAACTCACGAAGCAAGGGTGGTGCTTTGTACCACTCAGTGTAGGATATTTGGCTTATCAATAGACTTGTGAAATTGTGTTATGATGATAATGATGATAATGATGTCTTAAGATCACAATAAAAAGCATATAATACAGATTGCATAAGAATTAATTTTAATGTTATCGCCTTCAATTTATTTTAATTCCCGACATTTCTAATCTTGCATTAAGATTGTGAGGTTTTACCTTTTAATGTCGTAGTTAATGAAAAGCTACGTTCGGATCCGATATATACAAACAGTAGAGTAGTAGTTACAGAATGTTCAAGTCTTAATGCCTCACTATCCCTTTCACAATCGGACAACAAAACGCTCGGCCCATCTCCAAGCCTTTTTGTCGACATGCCACACTTTTGAACTAATCCGTTTGCTTTGACATTCGTAATGCGCACAGCAATGGGGTGAAATAATTTGCCAGCATCTGCCTTTCTATTTGGTCATGAGTCTCATGAGAGAATAGGCTTTTGCTAAGCAAAGTCAGCGCGCTTAATCATCACTTTATAATAGTTGTTAAAAAGTATCTTCAAGATTTAAAGTTAAAAAAGTTAAAGTTGCACCCTATATACGTCCCACAACTGAGCACAGGCCACCTCTAATTTCTGAGAAGACTTAGGACAAGGAATTTTTTTTATAGGAAAATTCGTCTAGTCTAGTCTTCGAAATATTTTTCTTATTTCTCGGACATGCAGGTTTTCTTACGATGTTTTCACACCGCTGAGCATTTGGTAAATCATAACTTAAAATTGTAATCAACAATTTCAAGTTAGTTTCAAGTTTCAAGTTAGCACCGGCGGAGATCGAACCCGTGTTGTCGCATACTGTTAACTTTACAGCGATCGCTTAGCCCCTGCGCTACCACGGCTCTTTTTGGGTTTTGATTGAATTTTAATAATTATAAGATCCGAAGTAGACGGTGCCAAACAAAAATATTCTTTAATGAAATTAGGACCTTACGTATCATCCCTCGTAGGAATTTGTTCCTTTGTGAAGATTTAATATCAACAATGGCGGGATGATTATAACCATGTTCACAGCTTTCATAAAATTAGCTTCACTGAATATTAATTTTATGTAAGAAATTACTAATTTTAAGTACTACATATTCTTTGCCTCGACTCAAAATTCATTAACGTATAAAGCTAAAAATAGAAATTAATCGATGTCGATATCGCAAATGATCTTTGACCGGACGATAAATAAAGCATGACAAACGGTTTATTGCAGATTGCTGAGATCCATATCTGTTATTCAGGCAATCTCGATCTCAGTTCCAACCCGTGTACCGCGAGTTGGCATCAGTGTGCGTGCGGTAGTAGCGCGGGCGCAGAGCGTGATAAATTCGATTTGTCTATTGTCCGGTAGCTAACGATTCGTTACAGAGCCGATGGTACAAACAAACAAACTAACAATTACCGAAAAAAGCGTACTCACGTACGCTTTTTTTGTATAACACGCCATCAAACACGTACTTAAATAAAAAAATAATGGATTGAAGTTTTTTATAAACTGTTTCATATGTACTCCAATTTAACTGGTAGGTTGGTATACTTGAATAAAAATTATGAAGAGTGTTTATTTGTAATTGTGAGATGTATTACCGTTACAGCCTATTAAAGTCAATTGCTGTCCTATGTTCAGCCCTGTCATGCTGCCATGCTTTGCAAATGGTTTGGAAACCGCACGTTTTTATTTTTAATCATTACTAGGAAGACGCTGCTGCCTATCTCCTGATTTGTTTCCATTTGTCGCCTCTTACGATACTTACGCGATGATTTGGGGTTGTGGATATCTCTACACCGCCACTACAAGGGATTTTAGATCATAATTAAATTAATTCACAAAACACGACTTTTTGAAGTTATACTTCTCTTGGGGCGTTTGAGAAAAATGGTGGCAGTGATTTTTATTACGATGCGCGCGCATAACGACAGCTAAAAACGACACCGTGAAGTTTTTACGATGCGTGCGCACACCGATACCTAAAAGCGACAACTTCAGTGGTTAATTGTTTCTCAAGTTTTTTATTTGTTTTGTCACGCTAAATAAGTATAACTTCCTATGCGCGTACATAAGTACCCACACATTTTTTTTTAGTTATTGGGGTAAATTAGCAATGGCCATTAAATATTTGATCAACAATGATGTAAAAACAATCTTAATGATTGTGATATCAACAACATTTACCACAGCTTACATACATAAATAAATAATTGTAAACGCGTGAAAAGATGATAAGTAGTGCAATTATAATAACAATTTAAGAATTTGCTTTTTTAATATACTAGGACGTGATGCCGCAATATACACGGTGTCGTGAAGCGACAATTAAATACAAAGGAATAAAACCTAACAGCAACAAAACAACAAAAATAGAACAAAAACAAATAATATATTTAAAATTTAAAAGGTATTTACAATTTTATATAACAAAATGGAGTATGAAGATGAGGATGGATGTCGCGATTTACAAATATTAAAAAAAAGACATTAAAAAAAAAAGATTAGTGTTGAAGCTGAGCCCGAAGATCCAAGGTGTACAGCAAGTGCTCTCAGCGCCTGGAACGAGCACGCACAGTGTAGGTGAGAAGGCGTGGGCGTCTCTAGGCGACGACCTCAGGTGAATGCGGTGGTTTGCAAGATCCGGCGACTTCAGGCAAGACAGGGGCTTGCAGGATCCTCAGAGACTTCAGACAGGACAGAGGCCTGCAGGATCCGGCGACTTCAGGCAGGACAGAGGTTTGTAGGATCCGGCGACTTCAGGCGGGACAGAGGCTTGCAGGATCTGGTGACTCCAGGCAGAGCAGAGGCTTGTAGGATCCGGCGACTTCAGGCAGAGCAGAGGCTTGTAGGATCTGGCGACTTCAGGCAGAGCAGAGGTTTGCAGGGTCCAGCGGCTTCAGGCAGGACAGAGGCTTGCAGGATCCCGGGGCAGTGCGGCCCCGGGATAAGGCCTTTAGGAGATGCTTCGAATTCGAGAACTGAAGCGAGACTAACTTTCTTGACCGATTGTTCGGCTTTTATACCTTTTTAGAGAGAACGGAAAATTATTTAAATTGAAAGCAAATTTTTTGTAAATGGCCAAGAGGAAAGAGTATTTATGTGGAATTATCGAAGTAGAAACAACAGACCGGTAGCGAATTTGAATAAAAATTGCCATGACAACCAGATAAACAACGATGTCAAAACATGTCAAATTTTGGTTTTAGGCTCGTAATAGAGAAACGGCAAGATTTAAGTGAAAAATGAAATATTATTGCTATAGGAAAAAAGGTAGCGCAGCAGCGCACACAAAGTCCGAAATTGCAGAGTTACGGAGAACTAAATAAAAGATCGAAAAAGGTAGACTCCATCGATACCGTTTTCAAAAGTGCTGATAGCGTGAAAATACGAATTAAAAATGATTTGTTATTGTGTTCTTATGGTTTAAAAACGTTACAGGATCCTATGGAAATAAAGGTGATACAAAATATCCAGTTTTGAGGTGAATGCAGAAAATCAAAACAGAATGGAAAAATGAATTTAAAATAGTGTAAAATGATATGTAAGTAACATAACACTACAACGGTTACGTCTTAACGGTGTAAGGTCTTAGCACCGAATTCGGAAGCTATTACGTGGAAATTATTACTCAATATTTATATATATATATATCTGGCACCAGGTGCTAGCACCACTGAAGTCCTTAACAGGAAATTTTTTATGTGTTCTTCTAACACAGGTTCCACATAAATTAAAGACAATTAAGTATGAGTTTAATGTAATATATAAAAAAACTAAACCCGCACTACAGTAACGCAGTGGATTCTTCTATGCTCTATCACCAGATACTCAGAATATATTCACGAAAGAGAGAAAGCTAGTGCCCTGCAATAGGATGGTTATACGCTGCTACTATAAATTTAAAATTTAGTATCAGTTAATCTGAAGCAACTTCGAATCAAGTTTTCATTTGTTCATTTGTGAGATTGCAATATAGTCTTTTAATTATCGAATACCGTAGTAAATTTACCGCAAGTTTACCGCCCGCTGTACCATTGGGCGTGTCAACGGCGCAATCTATTGGTGGCATCGATTCAATTAGCGGTAGAACAATGGAACCGCCTCGGAAACCCATCTTGTAGCCACAGCGCCGCTCACCCGTGACTTGACATCCGACTCGTAATATTACATATTTAGACTGCTTAATAATTTAACAAAGGTTGTAGATGTATAGAAATCACAATAAAGTGTTTTACTAATGTTTTTTTTAATTTTACCGGTAATTCTCCTTTTTTTTATAGAATAAGGGTGACAAACGAGCACACAGTCTACTTGATGGTAAGTGGGTGCTGTGGCGTCAATATCAATCATTGATTAAGAATCAAAATGCAGATGCTTTGTCAGAGATCAAGATGGAAAACCTCGTTTCCAGTAAAACGGATCTCAGGTTCTCTACACTCACCATACGAAACAGCAGAATTTAGCTGTCATTTCACCCTGATATAATATAGCTGCATCAACTGTATGTATCACTTGGGTTCAATAATTAGAAAGGTAGGGACGGTGTAAAACAATTACTACAACATATCATTCCGTGGGTATCGTAAGAGGCAACGGAAAAAAATTATAACAGGAGATGGGCAGTAGCATCTTTCTAAAAATAATTTGTAACAGTTTTTTAACAGTGGTAGAGCCACGTGGCGGCTTTTGCTGTCGCACGGATGGGCCGGCTCGAACCGGGGTGGTACCACGACCTCACAGAATACCAGCGTGAATTAGAGGTTTACCTCTGCGTTTCGTTTGGTGAGTGCAGGTGGCTGGAGGCCCTTTTTACTGGAAATGAGGCCTTCCATCTTAGTCCTCACGGGTGACAACGCATCTGCATTTTGATTTGTAATAGAGGATAGATGTAGATGTCTATGGGCCGCAGCAACCACTTACCATCAGGTGGACTGTGTGCTCGTTTATCACCCTATCCTATAAAAAACACTGAAAACAATGAAAAACTGCGGTTGCTAACTGGCGCCTGCCAAGCCTGGCAATTATGACAAATATCCCCAGACAATGAGCAAACTATGGGGGAAGCCTATGTTCAGTTGTGGATATTTGTCATAATTGCCAGGCTTGGCAGGCGCCAGTTAGCAACCGCAGTTTTTCATTGTTTTCAGTGTTTTTTATAGGATAGGGTGATAAACGAGCACACAGTCCACCTGATGGTAAGTGGTTGCTGCGGCCCATAGACATCCACATCTATCCTCTATTACAAATCAAAATGTAGATACGTTGTGACCCGTGAGGACTAAGATGGAATGCCTCATTTCCCGTAAAAAAGGCCTCCGGCCACCTGCACTCACCAAGCGAAACGCAGAGGTAAACCGCTACTTCACGCTGGTTTTCTGTGAGGTCGTGGTACCACCCCGGTTCGAGCCGGCCCATCCGTGCGACAGCAAAGCTGCCGCGTGCCTCTACCACTGTTATGATGGTAGGTAGGCTGTTTTGATGGTAATAATGATGATGATTATTATTATAAATGATCTCGAATGGAAGCTTTATACTGTCAAACGCATTGTTGGGCACCCCTCCACTAGATGAAGTGACGACCTGCTGCAACATGCACGGAGGTGATGGATGCTGGTGGTTAGGGACCATGCTTTGTGACTATACCTATAGGGGAGACCTATTTTCAGCAGTGAAATTGTGATGGTGCATAATAATGATGATGATAATGAATTATGAATGAACATACGGCTACATATCTATCTTCTGTGACTTGTTAGTTGTTAGGATGCACCGCGTTCAAGTGTGGTTACTATTTGAAGAAGTTATTATATCTTCCTTTATTCTACTGTTCCTTTTCTAATATATGTGGAATAACATGACTCAGTCATAATTTCCTAATTTTAGAGTGCCATGAAATTATAAAAATGAAGTACCTACAATAGTTTTATTTATTTCCCATAATTTGATTGTACACAGTTTAAAGAAATATACAAATGTTGTGCGGTGTACTGGTGTGTAAACTAGGTACAAACCTGTGTTATGGATAATTACACTACACCTACAATATATTTATTATTGCCCTTTTTTAAACTTCTTTACAGTCATTTTACAAACATAATAAAATGCTTATCAATAATTATATCTCAAAATGGAACTAAATTCTTATATTTGGTGTTTCGTTATCGAAACTTTAATAGCAAAACACAGTATACATTGAAAGGTGAATATTCTGTCATACTTCAAAGATAACGTGAAATAAAAATATCCCATACTCGGATAATATCAGATGACATAATTTGATTAATTGTCAACTAATAATTACAGGAATGCAATTAAAATTATCAGAGATAACGTACGTATCATTTATTTAAATTCAATTTGGCGTATCGCCAATAAAATATTGATCATAAAAAGCTGCAGAAAAGCTAAGGGCATAACCATGTCGCCTCGATGCATTTGTTTGCTTTGTAGAAAAAAAAAACTAGCAGAAACATTAACGAACGCAATGTGTTATCGTAGTGAAGCTTAACATTTCAATTAAATACACGATTAAGAAATTAAACGTAATGAGTGCTCGAACGCTGAAGCGTCAATTAAAAGCCAATGTGGATTAACGATACAAAGAAGCCAATAATTATAATCGTTTAGGAAAATATCGTACTCTCCAGATCAGTGTTAATTATAGAATAGCCTCACCGATACATTAAATTAGGGCTGAATTAATAATGGTATGGTAGCTCAATGGTACAAATTAATGTTTTATTAATTTTATTTTTTCATGTAAATACGAATTTGGAACGAAATTTGAACATCATAAAATTTTAGTAAGAGACATCAAACATGATTAAAATCAAGTCTTTTAGATTGAATCTTCCCTACTCTTGTAGCATTTCGCAAGATCTCGTGCTGTGCAGGTGAAGAAAATAAGGTTACATTTTACATTGTCGTCTGAACCTCTCTATTACCACGGTCACAAATTCCGATGAGACGGTAATTAGACATGACCAGAGAGAGATCAGGCGCAGGACCAACTACTTTATATGATTTCCCTGGGCATGGGTGAATCGCCGCCACCTTTCTAACTCCGGGTTGCTACTAATAACTGATTTTATTGACTCAGAACTCGAACCCTAGAATAAATAATCAACAGTACAGTTACGACCACTAGACCAACACTTTTTGGCAATCACTTTTTTCACTTTTCACTGTACCGTTGTTTTTGTTATAAGGGTGACGTTCAAGTACATAAGCAAACTAATATTAAGTGGATGTGCTTCATAGATCAATTTCCACTCAAAATTAAAACGTATTCTCAACAGAAAGAGAAATTTGGTAAAACGGTTTTCGGTTTTTGTCATTCACGATACAAACCACAGCAGCACTTTAATGTAACTTTGCGCTAGTACTCTATGACAGTAGTCCGTGAGTCTTCGCCCGACAATCTAAAACATTCCGACAACAGCTATAAGAAAGTTATCAGCATTTAGCTGCCCGCTGATTCACACATTTACAATTCTAGTGCCAAAAATCTCGCACCTATGACTCGGCTTCCCGCCATTAATCCACACAGTTTGTTATGGCAAAGGCTCTCTTACCCTTCATTTTGAAACACTGCAGTGGGTGCATGACAGTTATTCGGCGGAGAAAGAAATCTCATAGAATAACAAACATGAATGGTGGATATATACCTGAAATTTGAAGCAGTAGACGAGGCCTACAACCTGGAAGACTGTTGTAAGTACGACATATATGGTTATATAGTACCTAAAATTTTTGAACGTTTGCACAGATATTGTCTTCGGCTGAGCTAATCACAAAATTCAAAGCGGAATACATATAAAAAGCAAAATGATATTTATTTTTATTGTCTTAATAATCAGTGAGTTTTCAAAGTAAAGCAGAATAAAATGGGGTGATATATTCTCTTTTGTCACCAAATAACAAATTGCAGGCATGGTATTACCACTGAATAAAATTTCTTCTTACTTATACACCATAATATAGCGCTCACCCTTTAGTTTAACAGTTTGCGAAGTAAGTTCAATTCTCGCTTCCGTCAAACAAATTTATTGACTTAAGTGATGTATCATTTGTTTGTATTTTATATCATTTTGTGTATTTCATGTTTTTAATAGTAAAATAAAACATCGTGACAATACCGACATGTCTGCGAAATTAAAAATATTTCGAGTAAATTTAGGACTCAGGACACATGAAACTCGTCAGCACGCATTTAGTTAGCGCGCCAGAGGCAGTTTTTCTGTTCGAAATCCTTTCAGAAATAAAAAATGTAACTCTTTCTTTTTAAAGAAACATAATTTTAAATTTTAAATTGATAATTTAAAATTAAATAATTCTAAATCATGTTTAAAATTTAAAATTACAACCGACTTCAATATAAATTATTAATAATAACTCAAAAATTATTGGTCAGACTTTGATCAAATTCAGCTGGTGCTTCACCACATGTGAAGCAGCAGCTTTCAAAAAAAAAAAGAATAATTGAAATCGGTTTTATGTGGTAACACAGATAAAAAAAAACGTACAGTTGAATTGAGTACCGTCTCCGTTTTGAAAGTCGCTAGAAAATTAGTAAAACTTACGACAGGTTAAAAGAGCAAAGAACACCATTACTTATTATAATAGCAAACAAAGGCTTAGTTATTGTTCGACATGAAACCCACTCTCCATACACTTCTGTAATTGGATGACTAGTTCTGTATACGGTAATTCGCCAAAAATGCACGCAAAAAAAAATGGCACGTGACGACCACAGCGGCCTGACCATATGAGATGATAGCGAGCTCGCAACGCCAGGAAAGAATGATACATGAAATAATTACGCCCATTGATCGGTGCTCATTAAAATGAACCAATGACGATTGTCGGTGAGTTGGTAGCACAAAAGGAGAGCGACCTGTAGGCACAATTTGCTATGGCACCGCCGCCTGCCCTTTCCTTATTGATACAATTCGTGCTGGTTACTTCTGAATTCATTTAGAGACAACCCGTTACTCTCGAGAATTTTTCAATTGGATTGTGCATGAGTTCGAAAGAGATCTTGCTCTCCACTGCTTGTTATATTTCTTTCAACCATTTTCCATTGAATAAAACTGATTTACCGGTTTATATTTTGTCTAATTTAAATTTATTTCAAATATATTTCGGGAGTTTTGCAGCAACCGTGGTCAAAAGGTGGACTACGCGATGTTTGACTTCCTGATGTCATAGATTAAGAAAACATGGCTTGTAAAGTTTGTGCTTGTAAAGTAGTTATAATATTCACTATTCATATGGTTAACAAAGAGTCGTTGAGTCGTTGATGTCTTTTATATGAAAGAAATTATACATGACTTGTTATTTATGAAAAAGCGCATTTCTCACATGGACGTGTTATAATGATCTCCAATTTTAATTTCAAGCACTATAGTATTGTCTGGTATTCAATTCGGAGCTAACATATGTTCGTAGACATAAATTACAGTAGATCTTGTTGTGTTATTATTGCCCCTCTCTCTGATATTTCAACCTTAACTACATCTGAGGCCATTGTACGAACTTACGTTAATCACGTGTATATTAAGATAAATAAGTATCTCTGTATATTTGCGTACACTTGGGGCCGTATAACATCACCTGCGCATTTGATAACTTCCAAGAGTGTTCGAAAAAGTGTTACCATAACCTTGCCTCACCTTCTCATTTTCACATTGTTACGATTATGCAATAAGATTGGAGAATTTCTCGAATACATTCACTCAGCCACAGATGCATAAGTAATGATTTTATAATATTAACGCATATGTGAATATAAAGCGTAGTAGATGCGCACGTGCATCGCGCTGATCTGTTACACGCGACCTGCAAATTGGACATTAAAATTTAAAAAAATAACCCAACCACGCCTGAATAACACTGTGACTTAATGAGACGAGTCTGAAGCTCTCAACGATGCCGCCATTTTTTACGGAACCTCGACAACACTTCCTGGTTACTTATAACTGTCGTTCAATGTCACAAAATGTGTAATCCTGTTTTTGACAGTACAACTTTTTATTTTTATTATATGAATTTTTAACATGAATATAATAAAATTCATTTTAAAGATAAAATAATCACTCATGAAACAATCATAATAAATTATGAGATGTTTTAGAGATACATCTAAACATATGTTAGAGTCATGCTGCATCTATATTACTTGTATATTTGTGGCACGAATAGGTCAATTCGACCGGGGAAGGACCACGCTCTAACAGAATACCAGCGTAAAATAGCAGCTTAACGCTGCTGTATTTATACTTCTGTGCTGGAAACGAGGTATTACATCTCACTCCTCACGGGTGATAACGCATCTGCATTTTTGATTCGTAATAGAGGATATATGTAAATGTCTATGGGCGCTCGTTTGATATCGTTATCCAATAAAAAAATACATTAGTTAAATATTAAAAAAGAGTTTTAATATACGTATGTCAAATACCAACCTTTGTGCAAGGAATATATACCTACTCAATACGTTACCTACTTATGTGATGGATCATGTAAAAAAAATAAATATGTTAATCATTCTTCATTAACATAATTCCCCAGATCGTCGTCGGTCGATTAGCTCACAATTAACCTTTGCACAGCTTATATCATCTCATCATCATATATATAGTTATCATTCCTTAAAGAGTAAGAGCATGGACAAATAAGATTTTAATTATATAAATAGATTATCATAATTAAAGTAATTTTTTCTTTTCATTCATATTTAAGTCTCTCAAGTTGAGAGTCACGCTGTAGTCACATAACTTTGTTGACGAATTAATGATCTTAGTACCAGATCAGCTCACTAACCAATATCGGGGACATTAAGATGAGTATTGTAAAACGAAAAATTGGTTTAGAAAACGAACTGGAATGATTGCCCCAGCACTTTCCTTAATCTACTTTTATGACACAGTGAAGGCAAATAAGACATTTGCATTCACCGCACCCAAATTTTAGATTTGGAGATTGTTCTCAAATAAAACAGTGTAAAAGATATTTTAACTCATAATTCATATATCAATTGTTTTTTTAAAAAAAAAGTAACTTTGCAAGTGTCAAAAAAGAACATCACGTACATAACAAATCGTCGATACATAAATTACGTCCGCCATACGCTTATTTTTATCGCTACCCATTCAGCAGATCTTTTTGAGTAGTCATTTTCTGCCTATTAATCAAGTGCAATTAAACGAACCTTATTTGTATCATATATTCGTATCATATATTTATTAAACATAAAAAAAAATTTAAATGCAGAAAGAAGTAGCTTTTTCATCTTTAACAATATAAAGTTACTAGAATCTTGCATGTATGTACGTATCTATATATATAATTAAATAAAATTGAAGTGTCTATTTGTAATGTCAAAATAATAGCTAGACCGATTTTGACGGGACTTTCACTGGCTGATAGCTGATGTTATAAGGAGCAACTTAAGCTACTTTAACTTTTTTAAAAGAGTTATGGTACTGCGCAAAAAAATTAAAAACTTAAATTACACCCGGGCAAAGTCGCGGGGAATAGCTGGTTGAAACCAAATGTTTTGGAATAAACTCGTAGTGAGTATGTGTTAACCGTTTAGTGGCGGTGTAAGAATATCCACTACACCATTCCGTGGGTGTCGTAAGAGGCGATAGAGGGAAATTGAAACAGGAGATGGGCAGCAGCATTTTCCTGACAACAACTCAATATAATAAAACTGGTTGCCATCTTGCCTGCCAAGCGAAGCAACCATGGTAAAATTTTTCCTATGAGGCAATCTATGGGGGTAGCCTATGTACAGCAGTAGACTTTTATAGGCTGCAATTGAGTGTATCGTCGCACACTTAATTGCAGAATACTCGTACAATGGAATAAAATTTTAATTCTTCCTGAGTTTAAAAATAAGTTTCTTAAATCAGAGAAGAAACGGGATCCCTTCAACAGATTACCCTAGAATGAAGATTATATATTTTTGGTATAATAATATATGTGCATGTATTTTTGTTTGTGCTTTTGCTTTCTCATTTTGGTTTTAAAAGCTAATCGGACTTAGATTTTAGTGCAAATTACGTGTTGTATTTTACCAACTTTTGGTATTTACAAGTTGTACCTAATATTTGGTGCTCCAGCGTAAACTTTTTTTGTTTTGTACCGGCAAAATTACTAACCGTTTCGTCTCTAGTTTAAACACATTCTGATAAACTACGCTCACACTGAAAATGAATACGTAAAGTAAAGCATTATGCTGCCGTGTTTCATTTGATAACGATGAGAACTGGAGACCATTTATATTGATAATGAGGCATTCCATCGTAGTCCTCAGGAGTGATAGCGTATTTGCATTTTGATTCTTTCTCGAAAATAGATGTATATCAGCATTCGTTCAAGACCCTATGTAGTAAATCCTACAATCCAACAATTTTCAAAACAGGAATAATATAATTTTCAAATTGTACTGTAAATAGCATTTATTAAGACTAAAACATTTTAAAAGTAACACGGCTAAATTATATTTGTTAAATAAGCACCGTTTAATGAAGTTACAGCAGTAGATGTAAATGTAACACTGCTAAATATAGCAACAATTTGACAATTTTGTAAATTTTCCACCATGTCAATTTTGTAATTTTTATTGCCCAAAAATAGTACAAATGTTACATGTAAGCCGCAATTACAAATTATAAATTCTAACTTTTGATAGGTAAACTCTGTGCTCGGTTGTCAACTTTACTTCTATAAAAATATAATTTGACACAAAACTTTTTCCCTTTTTTTATAGGATAGGGTGACAAACGAGCACACAGTCCACCTGATGGTAAGTGGCCACTGCGACCCATAGACATACATCTATCCCCAATAAAGACTCAAGATGCAGATGCATTGTCACCCGTGAGGACAAAGATGGAATGCCTCTTTGCCCGTAAAAAGGGTCTCCGGTTCTCTACACTCACCATACGAAACACAGCAGCGTTAAGCTGCTATTTTACACTCGTTTTCTGTGAGAGCGTGGTCCTTCCCCTGTCGAGCCAACCCATTCGTGCTACAACTATACCACTAATATAGCTGCAGCATGGCTCTAACACGTATAATATCCCTCCTATGTCCAACCTGAATTCATTACTATATTAAATTGCTTAGCGTGTTTCGCCTGCACCCTCTGCTGTAATCAAGACTTTATTACTTATACTATAAAAATTAGATAAGATCGAGTAAGTAAAAAATAAATATTTTGATTTTTATTTCTATTTTCTTCTCTTCATTAGCTCGCAAAAATCTAATACGGGACGGTCTTCTCCTCTTTCTCCTTTATTATTGATAAATAACACAAGAGAGAATATTTATCCTATTGTTATTCGTCTTTTTTTGTTAGGAGTTTTTGCCATAGTCCTCATGCTTGGCAGCTAACACCTTTGACATTGTCCCCTGTCGCCGATCTGGATATTTTACTTCTGGCGGAAACGTTTGTGTCTTCAATAACTTCACAAAAATAAACTTTTCTCTCCCATTTTTCTTTCTTTTATAAATAATAACCCACAGTATGATATCTCTAGTACGCTGGTGGCTTACGCAAATTATATATGGACAAACATCAAGACCCAGAACAATTATTTGTATTAATCACACAAACACTTGTCCGTACGGAATTAGACCCTGCCGCAACAAAACGCTTCTCCGTATATATACAGAGTTATTTTGCAGTAACCGACCCAATTTGCAGAGAAGGTTCAGAATGAGTTATATAGGCAAATGGTGAAGAAATATTTAACAAAAAAAAGAATTTTACTTATAATTTTGCTGTTCTCACAGCGCTCGGTTCGCAAAGCACTGCTCACCCTGGACATCCAGAAGTCGAGAGGGCCTGACGGAATCCCCCCAATCGTACTGAGGACATGTGCTCCGGAGTTGGCACCGGTCCTAACGCGTCTTTTCCGGTACTCCTACTCCCAAGGCGTAGTCCCGAATTCATGGAAAACAGCTTTAGTCCACCTGATCCCTAAAAAAGGCGACCGCTCAGACCCATCCAACTATAGGCCTATCGCGATCACCTCCTTGTTCTCCAAAATAATGGAATCCATTATTAACTGCCAGCTCATCCGGTACCTTGAGGATCACCAGCTGATTAGTGACTGCCAATACGGTTTTCGTCGGGGTCAATCAGCTGGTGATCTTCTGGTCTACCTGACCCATAGATGGGCGGAGGCAGTAGAGTCCAAGGGGGAGGCGTTGGCCGTTAGTCAGGACATTGCGAAGACCTTCGATCGGGTTTGGCACAAAGTGCTTCTTTCGAAGCTCCCTTCCTATGGGCTTCCCGAGAAATTGTGCAATTGGATCACCAGCTTCCTTGCAAATCGGAGCATCAAGGTCGTTGTAGACGGTGCATGCTCTGACTACAAGCCTATTAACGCTGGTGTTCCACAAGGCTGTGTGCTATCACCAACACTATTTCTTCTGCATATCAATGATATGTTGCTAACTGGTAACATTCATTGCTACGCGGATGACAGCACTGGTGATACTCTATACACCGGCCGTGGCAATATTTCTCGGGAAAACATCGCCGAGTACCGGAACAAACTTGTGTCTGAAGTCGAGTCTTTGCTGAACAAAGTCTCGGATTGGGGGCGACTAAATCTAGTCCAGTTTAATCCTCAGAAGACACAAGTATGCGCGTTTACCGCTAAAAAGAACCCCTTTCTCGTATCTCCTCAGTTTCAAGGCACTCCCCTTCTTGCCTCAGCCAGTATCGGTATCCTCGGAGTCGACATATCGAGTGACGTGCAGTTTCGTGGTCACTTGGAAGAGAAGGCCAAATTGGCCTCTAAAAAGCTTGGCGTACTCAGCAGAGCGGGACAGTATTTCATGCCGGCACACCGCCTGCAACTTTAGAAGGCGCAGGTTCGGCCTCGCATGGAATACTGTTCCCATCTCTGGGCAGGGGCTCCCCAGTGCCAGCTCCTTCCACTTGACCGCATCCAACGCAGAGCGGCTCGAATCGTCGACGACCGAGCCCTTTCCGATCGGCTCGATTCATTGGCACTGCGAAGAGATGTTGCATCCCTTTGCATTTTCTTTCGCATCTACCATGGGGAGTGCTCTGAGGAATTGTTCGGATTAATCCCAGCCGCCAAATTTCACGAACGCACATCGTGGCAGAACTCCTGATACCATCCACACCATCTGGATGATTGGCGGTCCACCACTGTGCGATTTAGAAGATGTTTTCTTCCTCGCACGACTTCCTTGTGTAATCGATTACCATCAGCGATTTTTCCGGACCGATACGACTTAGGGACCTTCAAGAAAAGAGCGTACTCCTTTTTAAAAGGCCGGCAACGCATCTGCAATTCCCTGCCTGGTGTTGCAGTTGTTCATGGGCGGCGATAGTCACTTACCATCAGGTGAGCCGCAAGCTCGTTTGCCACGTCTCCTATAAAAAAAATTAATTGAAAAAAATCTCAAACATTCTGTGCTTTTTATCTTTTAAATTCAAAATCCGTGGCCATGAATTATTTTAACTGATGACTGCGCACACACACATTCTTAAGGGCCGATCGGTAGGCAAAAAATTTATTGCCCATAAATCACATTCAATTTGTGATAATTTCAAATAAAAGTAGAATCCTTACTTACTCGTACTTTCAAAAACTGCAATAATGGTATATCATTATTTATATATTTGAACTTAAGCTTAAAATTTGGCTACTCTTTGAAAAATAACCCTGTATATCATCTTAACCGCTACTCTACCAAGCCGTCGATATTTGCTGAAAAAGCAATTCCCTAAATTTATTCAGTTACGTCCGCAACACTTTTAATCGTTTAAAATAAAAACCAACCAAACAGATACACTACAAATAGCCGTCGCTTTGTATTCGAAATACCAACTGAACAATTGGCAGTAATTAAAGATTCTCATCACCTCACCGAAACAGAAACCGATCACGTCCTTGTTCAATCCGCAGCAAAAAGAGGCAGCGTTAGTAAGTATCTTGTACGAGTTGAGTGTCCGCTTTTTGTGCATCCCGTATCAATGGAGTTGAATGAAGGAGAGGTCGCACAAAAAGTGGCTCGCCCCGTGTCGCCATTAGTATGTGCGGCGGTGTCCAAATGTGAGCATTAATTTATTGGTAAATATTGTATTGAATAATGCACGTGCGTCCACGCACGCGTTCGCTTCCTGTCTCTCTTCAGTAGCACCACGTTCATTGAGGTATAAATACGAGTTCGCAAAATGTATTGGGCATCAATTAATCTAAATTTGTAATACGCCGAGTTCTTCCACTTTTATTTTAGAACGCATTTTGAAACGCCGGCTGAAACTGGAGGTTAATTTTAATGCTGTTTCTTTAACATGTTCATCATTAATTATTCATCTCTGACACAACAATTATTGATCCTATCTTTAAATTCTGTTCACATTGGAATTGCTCATTAAACTTCAATATATCATGAATGTAGTGTATACATGAAAGTATTGTATTGGCATCAAATACTTTGTTTTTGCTTATGACTTGGCCTAGTCTCAACAGATTTTATTTTTTATTTTATACTAGCTGGTACCAGGCGCGTTGCAGCCGCAGAAGAAATAATTGCAGGAATATTGTTTTAAATTTGGAGGAGTTGCATTGTTTTATTAGTAATAATAATACCTTAAATGAAGTTGAATGATATAAAACTTTCAAATAAATTTGTCGGTACGATACGCGCGCTACCTAATATAACCTTCGCGAAAAAAAAAGCAATAATTTGACAAATTTTTACAGCAATCTGATGAACGGTTTGACAGCGCGTAAAATACGAACAAATAAACATTAATTTTTATATATTCAATTTGAAGAAGCATCTTTCATAGTTTTAACCCTCCCAACTAGCTTGTAACTAACTAAGAAGTACTAATTAATAAATAAGTATTTTTTCTTAAAAGAACAAAACTACATGCAATAAGACCTCATGAATGTCTTCATATTCACATTTCTTCGGTAAAAAGCATGTTTACATAAACAGCACACGACGATGAATGCCGATAACACTGATAAATGTCTGAATTAAAATACAAAATGAATTGAAAATTTATTGGCTTTGATGTGCTGTTAATTAAAATGCTCCGCAGATATTTTACAGGAAGTGGACATGCCACAATCAATCAGTAAGACATTCGAGCCTTTATTCAATATCCTTTCGGTGAATTCAACAGCATATCGCGGCGGACCTGCTCCATAATCCTCTCACTCATTTCTGAGAGAATTGAGGTTGAGAAAAGGTCTTTGCCCAGTAGGAGGACGTTTAAAAATGTAACTTTATTCGATTAATGTCAATTCTCCAGCTGATGAACGGTATCATTGTAAGGAAAAAAGAAATTTAAATATAAATTGGATAATTATAATTTAAAATTGAAAATTGAAAATTTTGTACAGCCGACTTCAATATAAGTTATTTAAGAATAACTCAAAAACTATTGGTCTGACCTTGATCAATTCATATGGGACCACACGAGAAGTATCAGCTTTCATATAAAAAAAAGAATCATCGGAATCGGTTCACCCAGTACAAAGTTATGAGTACCGTCTCCTTTTTGGAAATCGGCAGAAAAGGTGCGAACTATCTTAAACTATAAGGTTACATAAATTAGGGCTTGCATTAAGTATAGACCACTGCCTTACTTTTTTAATCTTTTATATCCCAATATTATAACCACTGAAAGTCTTAAATCTTTTATATAAAATAAACCACGAAAAGTAAACAACTTTGTCATATAATTTCAATTTTCAACATTGGCCTTGACAAGCGCTCCATATTAAAAACACGTATTAAAAACGGCACTCTTATTTTATAAGTACGTGATAAAACTACGAATTTAATGGTGTAAACAATGTAATATAGCAAGTTTATTTGCAATTTGTTTGTACAATTTATTGCAATGCGATAGGTGGTTGAAAATTATATATTCTTTATGGATCTTACTAAATTGTGAATTTATGAAATCTTCTTAATAAGGCGACCGCGAGGCTCTGTAATCAAAATAACTAATTACGGAGCAGTGTAACTGGAATTCGACTGCTTGACGTAATAACAGAAATAATCAGTACTTTTATTTACAAGAACTCCATCCGCGACTGGTCGTTGCTGCTGGTGATAAGAGGGCTGGTTCTTTTCTCGCTCAAAGGCTAAGTATAGGCATTCAGCGGGTAAACGCAGCCAGCGTTCTTGGCACGATACCGCAGGGAGTAGGACTATATGATAATTAAGTTTCTAATTTTAGTTATTTTTTAAAAAAGTAGTTATTATATTTCTGAATTTTATAGTATTTGGTGATAGCGAATTACGCAAATATTTTTGTACAAATATCAACATTGTTTAAATTCGTTGACGTAGTATACATTACTAACGAACTGTTTTAGAAGACTGGTGTACTACTACAGCCCAGCACCAGTCTACTGCTGAAGATAAGCCTCCCCACAGATTACCACAAATAATGGTCTTGAGCCACCTGCATCCGTCGACTGCCTGCGTGTTTCATTAGGTGATCACTCCATTTTTTTATAGGATAAAGGTAGCAAACGAACACACAGTCCACCTGATGGTAAGTGGTTGCTGTGACCCATAGATATCTACATCTATCCTCGATTACGTATCAAAATTTATATGCGTTTTCACCCGTGAGAACTAAGATGGAATGCCTCGTTTCCAGTAAAAAGGGTCACCCGTTCTATACACTCACCATACGAAACACAGCAGCGTTAGGCTGCTATTTTACGCTGATATTCTGTGAGAGCGTGGTCCTACCCCGGTCGAGCCGACACATTCGTGCTACTATACTACTAATACTATACTACTAATATACTATATGACTCTACCACGTAAAAAAAATTCTATACTTTCCTCATAAGATTTTAAGGAATATCAGACGATATGATTTGTCGTAGTTTCCCGAACGCCACCCAGCCGAGTTAAATTCATCGTTTGACCTTTTGGTCGTAGTTGGACTTACCTAATCGGACATTTTATCCAAAGTACACATACTCGTTAACGACTTCGTCGTCACTCGTTACTCTGTCTTTCACCTATCTGCAATTTTAGTTATTTACTACAAACTTCAGTACCTCGATATGCCAACTGTCATCTTGGACTGTAGCATCGCCCAAATTTCGACCAAATCAAAGGCTATCCACAAAGGCATAGTCCACAACAGGACATAATAGCAGATTATTATACAGTCTTCAGTAAAGAAACTGCGACTGCCAATCCGCTTACTAGGCGTGGTAACTATGGCATATCTCTTAACCGTAAACATTAAGTCCGACTTATTTTTAAATACAAATATTTGTTTTATTGGTGCTTTAAA
Source organism: Parnassius mnemosyne (assembly GCA_963668995.1). Lineage (NCBI taxonomy): Eukaryota > Metazoa > Arthropoda > Insecta > Lepidoptera > Papilionidae > Parnassius > Parnassius mnemosyne. The sequence goes on along the minus strand of CAVLGL010000013.1, from coordinate 22,175,001 downwards.
TACAGAAACATTAAATACGTTTGGATGGCGATAAGCAACAACCATCTCGGGCAGCATTGTGAGTATAGGCTACTATCTATGTACTAAAAAGGCTAAAGAGGTTAGTAGTTAGACTTATTTAATTTCATTTATTTAATAACATTGTTAAAGTAAATAATTACTTTGTTTTGAATTTTCTTTTAATATTTCTTCTAATATTTTATATAAAATATTTAATAATAATACAGTCATCGTTTTATTTGTCATTTATTATCATTTATTTCTCAGACTCTGTCAAATATAAACCTGGATATAGAGGCATATAAACCACTAAGTCTTACCTTAAATGTGAGAAACTGTTAACATATTTAAAAAAAAAAACGACTTAATCAATTTAAAAAAACTGACTTTAACTTACAATTATATTGTGTATGGTTTAACTAAATACAAACTAAATATACAATTAACAAGCTGATTAAAACACCGGGCTACAACATTTATACAGACGTCTACTTCTACTGTGAACCTATGACATCATCAACAGACAGTACTAACAACCTAATCCATTTAGACGACAAATTGTCCAGCTACATCCGCCTCTGTTACGTAGGCTCTATTGCTAGATTGAAAAACATTTTCTCCATTTTTTTATTTTCTAAGCCAGCGCTTAACTACAAACCCAGCAAGATGGTGAAGCTCCTTAACAAAAGCCTATTCATTTATTCGTTTATCAAATTAAAAATAAATCAAATTTACTTCGTTAATAATTCGAAATAACAACAAGACGCCGGAGCCAGTGTTGTTGACGTTAAATTAAAAAAATGCGAAGCCTATATCTGATAAAGCAAAGAAATCGAACTCGGCCGCCGTTTTGCATACGCGCACCGGCGGCCATTGACAGCCGATTGACAATGAGCTCTCATTAAGTCAACTCGGCTTCCATTTGAGTTCTTTCATTCGTCCTGCCTCGCATTTAGGTGCTTTAATATAAGCATTTGCTGTGGATTATTCCAACTAAGTAAGTTTAAAAAAAAAGTACTTACTTAACGTGTTTTTTATGTGCATAAATAAGGATCGAGTTTTTTTTTTTTGGTGGACTGTAAGTTTGTTTGTCACTTTACTTTTATAAAACATGTGGCTACTACTGGTTATGAATACCTGCAACAAACAAAGATGGCTACAGATGCGTTGTCATCTCTGAGCTCTAATATGTAATGCCTCATAGCCTGTTATCAAACTGGCTCTCATATTCTTTAGACTGGAGCACACCAGCGCAGTACAGCTGCTAGGCGGCAGAATTAGGTAAAAACATGGTAAGTCATTTGTAATTTAATTTTTTTTTAATTTGTAATAAAATAAAAAGCAGAGCTTGGATTGTAGAACAACTAACTAAAGGTTTAAACAATAACTACACATCTTTAAAATTAACAATTTTGTACTACCGACTTCAACATAAATGATTAAGAATAACTCACAAACTATTGGTCATACCTTGATCAAATTTATATGGGTCCACATGTGAAGCATCAGCTTTCAAATAAAAAAAGAATCATCGAAATCGGTCCACCCAGTAAAAATGTATGAGGTAACACACATTAAAAAAACATTCAGTCCAGTACCGTCTCCTTTTTGAAGTCGGTAGATAAACCACGCTTAGGACACACGAGCTAGCTTACGTGGTAGAGCCATACTGCAGCTATATTACTGGTACAGTTGTAGCACGAATGGGTCGACTCGACCGGGAAAGGACCACGCTCTCACAGAATACCAGCGTCAAATATCAGCTTAACACTGTGTGCGGTGTTTCGTATGGTGAGTGTAGAGAACCGGAGACCCTTTTTACTGGAAACGAGGCATTCCATCTTAGTCCTCACGGGTGACAACGCATCTGCATCTATGGGCCGCAGCAACCACTTACCATCAGGTGGACTATGTGTATTCAAGATTCTTTGCCACTCTGTAAATATGCAAGCACGCAATGTGCACACGTTACTTACGTATGTATTATTTATATATATCATACTACTAGCTGTTCCCCGTGAATTCGGCCGCGTGTAATTTAGAGTTTTAATTTAATTTGCACGAAACCCTAATTCTTTTTCTAAAATAAAAGTAGCGTAAATTACTCCTTATAACATCAGCAATCTACAAGTGAAAGTCCCATCAAAGTCGGTCCAGCCATTTCGGAGATTAGTCGGGACAAACAGACAGACACACAGACAGGCAAACAAAAATGTTAAAAATTGTGTTTTTGTTATAACTAACATACATATGCATTTAGTAAAAACCTGTTATTTTGAAATAACAAACAGACTTCAATTTTATTTATTTGTATAGGTCATAAATGCCAGGTTTAAAAAAATACTAGCAATACTTTTTACATAACTAATATTTCTTTCAATCTCTGGTACCTGGTAAGCTTAAAATGATTGTGCTAGGAGTGGTACAAACCCGTCATATTTTATTTGTGTGTTAGTTTAAGATAATAAAATTATTAACTTACTGCTCTTCTTAATCATGCATCATGAACACGCCTAAATCTATGATCTCTGCCTAGTTTAGATGTGTCAGTAGTTTCATAATAATTGTTAGAAATAAATATACTTGTAAACTTAGTCTTTATTTCTTGGTTTTTCATGTGTACTTAATCTTAAGGATGCAAAAAATATATAAATTATTCTATAATATTATTACAACCACATCAAAGCAAAACTAACAATGTGTTGTAGGTCGTTCAAATCAACGTCTGAGTTTTCCTCAATTAACACTTGTAATAAAATACAGGCAACACAGCTCCGTCTTTTTACAAGTAAATATATATGTACAAATGAACTTGTAAACGTTAGCAAGCTAATAAAATAAGCGAAATCGTCAAATTCGCAGAACTAACAGCGCAATATCCAACATTTATCGTAGATTAATAATGCAAAGCTCAACCATGTCATTGAATCCCTATTTCATATAAATACTTATGTTCTTGTAAAACAATTGAAATAAAACTATTTATTCTCAGTTGGACCATTTTTGTGAGTATGACGCTTACATCTAATCTAATCTAATTTGGTAATAACCCTTGGGTACTCCGCTGGTTCTCCTTTGTTTCAATTGAGACAGTAGGTTTGCATGACTGAACTAACTAACTAACTACTAACACTAACACTAACTAAGAACTAACAGCGCAATATCCAACATTTATCGTAGATTAACAATGCAAAGTTCAACCATGTCATTGAATCCCTATTTCATATAAATACTTATGTTCTTGTAAAACAATTAAAATAAAACTATTTATTCTCAGTTGGACCATTTTTGTGAGTATGACGCTTACATCTAATCTAATCTAATTTGGTAATAATCCTTGGGTACTCCGCTGGTTCTCCTTTGTTTCAATTGAGACAGTAGGTTTGCATGACTGTGTAGAAGTCATCTACGTTCGCGACTTACTTAATTCTGTAGAACTTCATATTATAGAACTGTACTTGTGCTCCGTTTCTCCACATAAGCAATAGATTTTATGGAACCAAATTACTACACTTATAAATGGGGGTGATCTATAACAAAGTACTACGCGATAATAAAACAAAGAAGTACCAATTTACAAAATATGGGATTGTGATTAATCTTAACTTTATTTTCCTTGATAAATCTTTCAAAATTGATTGCGAGAAAATTGAATTAAGAAAAGCAACATACACATATAGTAACACATTTAACCATAATTCGTTACGTAGCTTAAGGCAATGCACGTGCTCGTAACGCTAGCACATAATCGTGTTTCGTGAAACCGATTATAATCCATCAGTGTTTATAAACGATCTGTACACATTAAGGATACAACCTCTTACAGTGACTAAATGAGTTCGCATTACATATAGCGCCCGTGGACTGATATGACAATGATGTATTTACATGCGCCGTCCAAGCGTTAACTCCACACCTTATGTACGAACTGGGCGTCGCTTTCTTCATTGTAACTTGACGTATGTCGAAAGTGTAATTTGTAACTGTCTCAAACTCGTCCCGTTGCGATGGTAACAGCATATCTGGACCTCATAACTTTATTTTACGCTGTTGCCTTTAATCGGTCGATAGCTTAAATACATTTTTCATAGGTAATCAATCACTTATTTTAATGCGTAGGCCGACACATTTTCATTTTTAAATGTGCGCCTTTTAAATATATCGGATCGTTAAATTTTCTTTCACATTTTTTTTATATAATAAGTATGGAAGACAAACACAGTACACCTGATGCTAAGTGGAGGCTCTGGCTCATTAACATCTGGGACATATTGGTACTACAAACATAATATTGCTGCAACTATACCACAACTATACCATGAATGTTGTTGTAACTTGACCTTGGACACCTATTTGTGTGACTGATTTGCCTATCATACAACATGTTTCTGTTAAAAATGCGTTTATTATTTTTAATTACTTGTAAACTTTGCTATTTAGTTTTGTTCATCAAATACTCATAAGAAGAAGGTATTTGCAAAACATCATTCACGGCATTCGTCTGCGGTATATCATTTTCAAATAACATTTCCTAAATACGAATAATTTCTTTTTCATGATTATGGTCAGCCTGTAAAAGGCCACTGTTAAAAACGGATCTCATCACACTTCGAACACCTCTAATACCCACAAACTATGTAATATGCTTAAGTAATTGTTATACTTTTAAATATACAAAAAAAGAGTTATAACACGTTTATCCGGTATCCGTTTGAAACGGGGCTTGAATACCAACGAACTCTTGTTATATTTATTCAGACAATAAAGCAAGGGCCGCGGAATCTGAGGCATCGGCGTTCGCTCCACAACACGCAAGTACCAGTCGCTACGATAAAAACCTGCCTGCGCCCAACGTTGGCCAGTTATTTGTCAAAAATAAAATTATGTTCTGATTATTGTTTCAAGGGACGAACGGCATCGGACCGGCGGAGGCAGCGATGCAGGCGATAAAGCGACAATAAAATATATAAATAATTCAAACGGGGATCGCGAGTATTGATTCGCAAGAACGTGTCTCAAATGTTTTATTGTCGGTGGTATTAATAAATGGGAGCAGATGTGCAGGCTCGTCGTTCTTGCCGGCCGCTATATGATTGCACACCGCTTGGCAGTTCAATTAATAAAAATCAAATACGTTATATTTAATCTCACGTCGTAATCTCACATCGCGACTGTTTTATTGAAGTTTCAATTTAGATTCGAAATAATTAGCGCAGTTCAACGCTCAATAAAATATATTTTAATAAAATAAGAATGAGTTTTTTGCGTAAATTACACAATCACATTACCCCACTACAATCTGCAAGTACCGTATCAAAGGGGAACGCAACAAAAATTGTCTAAGCATCAATAGCAAAATGATCATCTCAAAATAGGTGTGTATAGGATTTTGGTTAGCACATACACTAAAAAAAACAGAATCGATTTTAATGTAAACTTAATCAGGTAATCATTATGTAACTAAGCGTCGAATGAAATCGATTTGACTACATGAGCGGACCATTGCAACTTAAGATTACTGATCCTTTAGCCTACGATAGTTACTCTGGTTCTGCTGCGGAGTTCTTCGTGTAGAAATAAATAATGTCGGTTGTTTTCTGCCAGAAACAACACGGCGAGTGCCTGATCGATCGTAATCGACACTCTATTATAATCAATAGGAATGTATAAAGTTTATCATTATTATGTCTATTAAAATCGAACACCGTTTTTGTAACACAGTAGCGTGCAACATCATAAAACATTTGTCCATTATCCGTTAATAACTGACACGCAACTCTTCTTAAATTTTGAAGTATATGCGATACGACATGCGACCGACAATCCGTAATTGTAAAATATACTTTACGGTTCTTAATAATAATAACGTAATTAAAACTGGACTCACACACGAAAAAAAGTCATACAACAGTTTATTTAATGAAAAACAGAGTTCACTTCTTACCCGCCATTTGAGTTTTTGCATTTGGATTACATTTTTTTTTATAGGATAGGGTGACAAACGAGCACACAGTCCACCTGATGGTAAGTGGTTGCTGTGGCCCATAGACATCTACATCTATCCTCGCTTGCGAATCAAAACGTAAATGCGTTGTCATCCGTGAGGACAAAGATGGCCTCTTTTCCAGTAAAAAGGGTCTCCGGTTCTCTACACTCACCATACAAAACACAACAGCATTAAGCTGCTATTTTACGCTGGTATTCTGTGAGAGCGTGGTCCTTCCCCGGTCGAGCCGACCCATTCGTGATATAACTATACTACTTATATAGCTGCAGCATGGCTCTACCACGTAAAACATAGTACATATTACATAGTTAAATCGCACAAACTTCTCTCTCTTAAGTGCGTGCAACTATTACTCACTGCACCAATCACTACCAGACCGCAACCCAGAAAACGCAACACGTCTTTATTTGAAACGAGTCGTTTTATTGGTAAGTAAATTCCAATTTGTGAGCTGTGATAGCTCAGGGGCTTGGCGCTGACTTTAAATTTCACAGTACGCAAGCAACCCGGGTTCGATCCCCGCCGACACCTATAAAATTGTTAATTGCAATTTTAAATGCAAATTTACCACGTGTTCGGCGGTGAAAGAAAACATCGTGAGGCAACCTGCATGTCTGAAAAAAAAATCAAAGACATGTGAAGTCCGCCAACATGCATTGGGGCGGCGCGGCGGACACTTCCTTGCCCTAAAACCCTCTAAGAAGTGAGAGAGGCTTGTGCCTCGACGACGTACATATATAGACTATAACTTTACTTTACTTTTAAATTCCAATTGCAAACGTTCGCCCGAAAGTTCGGAGTTGATTACGCTAAGAACCCATTCGAACTATAAAACTCACCTTAGTATTTTTTGTAATGTTAAGTTAAAAAAATTGCTGACAGAAGGTGCCAGACAATAGGCATTAATTTAAAATTAAAATATGAATTAATAGCACAATATCAATCGGTGGCCATAAGTCAATTGCCAAGTAGCAAGGTTCATCGTATGCAAATGAGATTCGCATTTACAGAAAAAGGTGATTAATTTGCCATAGCTCTGACCAATTTCTTTATTATAATTAAATTATTCCTTTTCCCTTTCATCAACTGAGAACCAGATACTCGGCAGTTTCCAATCTTCCTCGTTCGTAATGCGTTAAACAGAAGAGTGTAATAATTTACCAGCATGTCTTGCCATCAGATCACTATGTTAGTGTCTCCAAGGCGAGACTGAACAGGCTTTTGTTGAACTGAACCAGTGCGCTTTGTCATCTTTGATTAACCACTTTACCATCAGGTGGGATAGAGGTCAAGCACTGGCTTCTATAAGGAAAGGAGTGAGAGGAGAGGATCGAGTAATTAATCCGACGCACTGCTCCAGTGTGACGATGTTTTACTTTAATGTGGAGCACGTGGTAAAATCAGCAGTTAGAAATACGAATAAACATATTCATTGTTAACGGCGGGAATCAAAAAATAATCGAAATCAGGTTACTCGCGTACAGTAAAATTAACGGCAAACGCTTGTGCCCCTGGACTAACACATAGGCGAATGTAAGAATATCCACTACCCCATATCATCCTGTGGGGTGTCGTAAGAGGCGACAGAGGAAAACATATCAGGAGATGGGCAGCAGCGTCTTCCTAATAACGACTACAATAAAAAATTACTGCTGTTGCGAACTTGTTTTCCAAGCGTAGCCTGGCAACAATGGCAAATATCCCTCTTATCAGACAATTTTTTTTATAGTATAAGGGTGACATACGAGCACACAGTCCACCTGATGGTAAGTGGTCGTTGTGGCCCATAGACATCTACATCTACCTTCGATTAAGAGTCAAAATGCAGATGCGTTGTCACCCGTGAGGACTAAGATGGAATGCCTCGTTTCCAGTAAAAAGGATCTCCGGTTCGCTGGTCCGGTAACGCTGCTGTGTTTCGTATGGTGAGTGTAGACACTCACCATACGAAACACAGCAGCGTTAAGCTGCTATTTTACGCTGGTATTCTGTGAGAGCGTGGTCCTTCCCCGACGAGCCGACCCATTCGTGCTACAACCATAATATAGATGCAGCATGGCTCTACCACGTATACAATCTATGGAAGAGGCCTATATTTCGCAATGGACTTTAATTCTGTAACGGTAACTTGTGTCCATGAGCTATCACATCCCTAAGTTGTAAAATTAAATATGGCTTAATGCAGCAATAAAAATTTAAATTTAACGTAAAATTGTACGGAAAGTGATCAATAGTAAACGAATGAAGTACAAAAACCGCAAAACGACCGATACTTACATACATTAAGGATGTTCAACAAGAAATGTTGACAATAATAATCCAAGTAACTGCCTTCTCAATACATTCGCACAAAAACAAGTAGGGATGACTTGTTATTAATATTCAATAACTGGATTGCCTAGATGTAAAAAGCTGGCAAGTAATACGAGCTTAACGATATCAACCAATCGCATTATAGTTACGAGGTCAGTCGGTCTGGAAGGCGGTGCCGTAGCCCCTTGAAGGCCTACTTATAGGCTTGCCTGACAAGTAAAGATGAGTTGGTCACTTATAACGTCAATTATATCCTAGATATGTATGTCTATTATCTAAATAGATTTCTGGATATTGAATAATATTTTGAAATTTTAATGGTGATATATTATAGATACAGATTCCAAAACAACAATTTTTGAAAAACGTTGTATGTCTATCTGGTTGAACGCGCAAAAAAAAACTTGAGAATGAATTTGGACATTTACTATATTGTTAAGTATATCATCAGCTATCTTTAATAGGTTCTTGCCAGTAGGTCTAATAGTTTGGATACAACATAATATAATGTATAAACCTCGGCTGGGTTGGGTCAAGGGCCGCTGACATTTATGAAATGTTTTCTGCCTTTCTCAAAAAGCACCGGGTTAACCTAGATTTTTACCTGGGAAGATTTTCTCGAGACTTTACCCGTAGCATATTATTAACTAAACTTAAGTTAAAACAATAAAGTTACTATATTATTTCTATAGAAGCGAAATAGAAATAACAATAAAATCGAGTAAAAAAAATAATAATAATACAAAGTTATGCATCCATAAAATAAAAGTAGTTACTAAGCATAAATGAATTAAGTCAACGCTTAGTAATGAAGTCATATGCTTGATGCATAGAATATGACCAAATATGACAAAATATCGACCCCTTTATAACTGGACTTGCAAATTTTTTACATGGAATTAGAATGCATGTCACGTCATAATAAATTGCTTAGGCAAGTATAGAATCTTTTTTTATATCATGCATAGACGCAGTAACTCATACGAGTATATACCAACGTAAACTTTATTATATATTTCCTTAAATATATTTATTGTAAAAACGTTGGACTGTAGAACTCATCTTCTTTTTTTAAAAAGCGCCTATGTATATTTTAAAAATTTTAAAAGTTATATGCTACCTTCAGTTAAAAAATAAAGATGTTACTTTATTTTTACGTCGCATAGTAATCTTCAACTATCTGATGGAGATATTTGAAGCAAGGAAGAGTACATCGCGCTGCTCTACTGCATATAGATAAACTTATTATATTTTATTTACTTTAATTTTGATAAAATACAGATTTCCCTTCACCCCAGACATCACAAAACAGTACAGTACCAGTCAACACGGGAAATCAAATCATAAAAATGTCATTAATATTTCGTAGATTCGAGCGATGATGGAGCTCGGTTTTCCGGATTACTTTACAGGCAATTATTCCCTGAGCTACCAGGCTACCACGGCTTCTCTTCCATTAGTAATCTATAAATTGAATAATGTATGATCGCTACGCTATCGATAATTAAAAACCTGTCATTATACTTTTAATTTAAAAGGTGGTTTTATATTATTTAATACGCTTGGAAAATTATAACTTTTATTTTTAAAACTGTTGATAGGCGATTGTTATTAGAGACTCTCTTTAGATACAAAGAAAGAGATATTTTCGTTTAATTACTAACGTATACTCTCGATGTTATAATTATTTCTTAATAATAATAATAAATGTTTTTATTGACATATGGATTTAAAAAATGTAAGCAAGAACAGTGAGTTAAACATCTAAACAATGTTCAAGATAAGATAAACAAATATTTTCCGTTGGACGCCAAACTAGGATAATCCTGTATTTTGCGGTCAGGGTTGTTTCAGGTACTTACGAGTATATGTATTGTACACCCATATAAAAAGAAAAGTACACAGAAATATAACACATACACTATAATGCATTAAAACAATAAAATTGATGTTGTAGGTACATACTTAAATTGTGTAACCGTGTAGTGGCGGTGAAAGGAAATCCACTACTCCATAAATATCTTCCCATTGGTGTCATATGAGGCGATGATGATAAGTGAAACAAAAAATGGACAACAGCATCTTCCTGATATTTTTTTATAGGATAAGGTGACAAACGAGCGCACAGTCTACCTGATGACAAGTGGTTGCTGTGGCCCATAGACATCTACATCTATCCTCGTTTGCGAATCAAAATGGAGATGCGTTGTCACCTGTGAGGACTAAGATGGAACGCCTCTTTTCCAGTAAAAAGGGTCTCCGGTTCTCTACACTCACCATACGAAACACAGCAGCATTAAGCTGCTATTTTACGCTGGTATTCTGTGAGAGCGTGGTTCTTCCCCGGTCGAGCCAACCCATTCGTGCTATAACTATACTACTAATATTTTCATTTTTCATTGTCATTTTAAAAAAAGTTCTTTACCCCCCCCCCCCCACACTAGGATATTCTCCTGTATCGTAGAGGCAGTTTTATTTAGTTTATTTATTTATTTATTTACTAACTCACAATTGTTATTACAGGAATGGAGCCTAATGTAACAATGTGGTCACTAATGTAAAAAAGACAAATAGTTTAATGTCACCCTCTCGAATTCCGCCAATGTACAATTAAATATGTCTAATCGTTGTGCTACGATGTTAAGCATTCTAGCTGCACGAACAACCGGTGCGTACTTTAAGATGTTTGTACGAGCAACTGGTAGGTCCAGCAACCCTCCTCTCAGCCCCCGTCGCAGCCTAGGATTAGGCACGAGGAACCGCAGTGATTCCAGAATTTCCAGATTGTTTAATCTACCACGTAAGCCAACCAACCATTCCTATTACAAAAAGGGTTGGATACATAAGAGGATAAAAAGGGTACATCCCGTATTGCTTTAAATAGAGGTACCGGGTAAACTTATTCTGTATTCTCTCCAGCATGAGGTTATACTTGGTTTCATAAGGACTCCAGATGATAGCACCGGTTTCGAGATTGCTTCTTACTAAAGCATTATATTTATAACTAGCTGTGCCCGCGGCGTAGCTCGCGAATATAGTGTTTACTTAAAGAATTTGACGTTTAGGGTAAGAGAATATTAAACGATTTATATCATTACTGTATGAATAAGTGGTAACAAAATAAATCGATACGCTCAAAGTTCTAAGTCGTTTATGATAGAGCTTCCGTGTAAACGACCATAGAAGTAGACTTAGCCGGGGCGTACAGAAAAAGGTTGGCATAGAGTTGGCCATGTGCAAAACAATCAGTACTGGGGTCCACTCCTACAACGCGTAAAGTTTGACCTTGCGCTTTATTTACGATCGTCGCATAACACACGCTGAGTGGGAAACACACTTAAAATAGGGATGTTAGATGATCATCGATGTTAAAAATTAAAACTTCGATGTTTTAACATCGATGTTGACACATGTCAAACATCGAAACATCGACGTCAATGAACCCATAATCGATAATTGGGAACTTGCAAACAATGCGAACTCGCGAAATCAATATCAACTAAATCTTGCATCTGCTCTGAAGATTAAAAATTTTGAATAATTCAGAATTCCTGAACGCATCGTTAACCTAAAAAAATGTCAGTATGGTGAGTCAAACTTAATTGTCAAGTGTCACCTGTGATGTCACAATGGTCACTGCTTTCGCTTTATTTTGTAGTGTCGTTGTCGGTTGTCGCATAATAACTATTCTACGTAAATTGATATTCAAGTTAATAGTTACTTTTCCCTTGATGTGTATACCCACATAATTTTGAAACAATGTGTAAGTATCTACACATATACAAAAACCATCGATAATGGTCATCATCGATGTTTTGAGTATCGATCGATAGCTCAACATCGAACATCGATGTTGAGCTATCGATGCCAACATCGATGTCATCATCGATGTTATTATCCCTATCTTAAAACTGTAAGGAAAGTTATTTGGTATTAGAGGTTTAGAGGGATTCTGGGTATAAAACAATATCACGACATTTATTGCAAATTTACTACTTTTAGTCGAGTTTTCGAGTTTTGTTGAATAATTTCGACGTACGCGGTACGTCTCTTTTTTCTGTTTCTGTCGGTGTTTGTGCTTTGTGTTGTTAGCCTACACGGCTCTAACCAAAAAAAATCACGTGTCAAAATTCCCGCGCAAAAAGTTTTAGGGGGCACGACAGAGATGGCGTGCATTATGGGTGCCATTTTCTTTGTTTGAAGTTGACATTCTTCCCGCCTAAGGGTATTAGTGTTCTGTGGCTCTAACAGTCTTGCAGCTTCGTCGGACTCATGAACATAAATTTTTTTAAGTGAGTGTCAGTCAATACGATTCACCTGCGAAAAATCTTAACACCGCAATTCAGAAAAGGTTGTAATTTGTACAACGCCATCTATTACGTTCTTTGTGAGAAAACATCCTTTTTTAATTTAAGGAAAACATATTTTTTTTTACTGTGTTTTAAGTATAATAGAACGTTTTTTTTTACACACGTATCTTTTTATTACTATTTCTGAGATTTTGTGGCGCCATTAAACAAATTCGAACCTACATTTCAAAATAATAATCATAACTTTCGATAGAATTAACCAATTTCAATAAAACAAAGATTAAATGTAACTCGAAGATACGCTTTATGATTTTCTTAACGATTTCTTTGAAAAAAAAAAGATGTTTACTTTAGACGTGATGCTTTCATATAAAAACAGACAAACAGACAGAAAGACAATTCTAAAAATTATAAAAATGTACTTATTTAATTATTTTTAGTTCCCCATAATGATTTTAGTCACCATAATATATAATATATACAATGTACAGAAAGAGACACATGTTATCATCATTTTTATTATATGTATATATTTAAAGAGAGATGGCGCTGCTAACATCAACTTGATGACTCCAACAAAGCCACCGTTGAGCAAATTCCCTACCCATACTTCAGAATATTTATCATAACTTTTGATGGAATGAACCGATTTTAATGAAATAAAGACTAAATGTAACCCGAAGGTTTACTTTATAATTTCCTTAACAATTCTTATGATATAAATTAGTACTTTAAACGTGATACGTTAACAAACAAACAGACAGACAGACAGACAGACAGACAGACAGAAAATTCTAAAAATGGTAGAAATGTATTTAATTACTTATTTTTAGTACCCCTCAATCACTTTTATTACAAAAATATAAAATGTACAGACATCTGCTATTTACAATTTTATTATATGTATAGATATAGATGATTTCACGGCGGCAGTGCTGAGAAAATCATGCGTTTCACGCATTATGAAGCCCAGGTTGTTAAAGGCCTTTTTACACACCTGTACAATATGAGTACGAAACGTCACGTCCTCGGTAAATAAGACGCCAAGATCACGTATACAGACAACGATGATGACATCCCCTTCCATGAGGTAGTCGTAATGTATCGGGGTCCTCGAGCGTGTGAAAGACATCACATTGCATTTTGATATTAAACAGCAATTTATTCTCCCGACCCCACTCCACCACCCGATCAATATCACATTTTAAGCGGTCAAAATCCTCGTCGGAAGTAATTCTCAGGAATAATTTGAGATCATCCGCAAAGAGTTGCGTTTCTCACCACCTCTGGAAGGTTATTTATCATAATGATAAATTCTAACGGACCCAAATTTCTCCCTTGACCGACTCTGTAAGGGTTAGATACGAGTTTGAGGTGTAGCCAGCGTAGTCCACGAATTGCCTTCGGTTCCCTAAATAACTAGAAAAGAACTGCAAGAGGTATGGAGTGAAACCAGCCATTGCGAATTTCCTCAACAAGACGTCATTGTTCACACTATCGAAAGCCTTCCTATAGTCGAAATAGGCTATATCCAGCTGGGCATCGGTCTCTGAATCGAGAGCTGGTGCTAAGTGATTCATAAAGCACATCAAGTTGGAATTTGTGCTGCGACCCGTCCGAAAACCATGCTGTGCATCGTTAAATTGTACGTTAACCTGCGAGTAAATGCAGGAACACAATGCTGACTCGAAGACCTTCGCGAACGCTGACAGCACTGCTACAGGTCTGTATCCAATAATATCTGAGCTCAGAGTACCCTTCGGGACCGGAGTTACCCTAATCAGCTTCCAACCGTCAGGATACGAGCGATCACGTAAACAGACATTGAACAATTGTAGAAGGGGGCGAGCCAGTACCATCCTACATTCCTTAATAATATAATCTACGTGCACCCGCGCTCCGCGTTCAGGTGCTGTTTGCGCAGCTGCAGTTTCATCCAGCTGCGGAGCTGCATACCCATATACTGTTTGGAAGTAATTAGCAAACTCCTGTGCGTACTCACTTTCTAACAACGGAACTCCATTTTTAACTATCCGAGTTTTACTTCGCTTCGAGCGCTTGTTAAGTGGCGAAGCTTGCGAAGTCACTTATTGATTTCACGATGTCTGTCCGTCTGTCCGTCTGTCCTTCTGTCCGTCTGTCCGTCTGTCCGTCTGTCCGTCTGTCCGTCTGTCCCACGATTATCTCGAGAACGGTTTTGAATTTTCAAATTCTGTTTTCAGCAATCGATTACTGATCACCCAGGCATCTGAACCTCCTATTTTGAAACTGATTGCTCAACGGCAACCGTTAGATACCGCTACAAAGCTGATTGCTTCGCCACTTTGCTATGCTGTTAGCTTGCTAGGTTTATTATTTATGAAATTTCAAAAGGACATCGGTTCTTTAACAAATTGCGTTTCGATACTATTTTGGTAGTTACGGTATGCAGTTTTAAGTTTATTTTTTACTACTATGCGATAGTAAGAAAAGTTTTTATAATCACTGCTTGAACCACTTATCTTATAAGGCTTGTGATAGAAAGCATTTCGGCTTATATCATATATTATATCAGCTGTGTACCATTCCGGATAATGATACCGCGAGTGGTTAGCCTTAGGTATTTTTCTAGGAGTGTTATCATCTAGAATCCTATTAAAAGTGTCATAAAACTTACCGTATGCTTCCTCAACGCTATCTGTTTCATAAAACACGCTCCAGTCCGCTTGCACCAGCGATAAGTACATCGTATGGATATCACCCTTAGCGAAGTTCCACTGGGGGTAGGAGGCGGCTGGCGGCGCGGATCCAACGGGGACAATAGCTGGACTCACGTATTTAATGCTCACTCGCAACGGCGGGTGCTACGGGTCGATGCATGACAAGCACTCATCTCGTCACTAACGGCGATCTCATCCTCCGGCAAAGTAGTCAGCACGACATCGAGCGTTCGATTGTAGCAATTAAAAATGTTATTACACTGTCGAAATCCGCAGTAGGTGACAAAGTACTCATAATAACACAAATTGCACAAGGACAAACATCCCGACCCGGAACAATTATTTCTAGGCCATACAAATACTTGTTCCGTGCGGAATTCGAATCCGCGGCCCCCAGCGCAGCATCTCATTGTTAAGCCACTGCGCCACGGAGCCGTCGGCATATAGCTGCAGCATGGCTCTACCACGTTAAAATCTTCCTGATAACAACTCAAAATTATAAAAACTGCGGCTGCCAACCCGCCTGCCAAGCGTGGCAACTGTGGCAAAATCCCCATTATAAAGCAATCTATGGGGGATGTCTATGTTCAGCAATAGACTTTTATAGGTTATAATGAATGAATAGATGTATCTATGGATACTTAAATTGAAATACATTAAAAAACCAGTCAAGTGTAAGATGGCTCGAGCGCTGAGGGTTCTATATAAACTTGTCTAGTAGCTACCGACTTTCACCAAAAGTTATAATTACTAAAATTCATATATTATTGTCAAAGTAAGCACCGAACATTGCTTTAACGTAAGGAAAGTCTTGCAGTGGAAAAAAAATGTTCTCCCAGACATCACACATCGAATGATATAATTATGTTATAAAATTAAAAATCATCGTTCACATCACGATCGATGCTGCAACTGCAAATGTAAGTTAGCAATCGAGAATTTTTTATATTAGAAGTACAAATTAATGATTTTCAGGTTTTATTTCATTTTAAGGCCTTGCTTCTTACCAAAATTCATTAATCTAAGTCAACAGGAAATTGCCATGTTAGTTTTGATGAGTAAGTTTGCGAGTATCAAAATATGAACATGAATGGCCGTATCTTTTGATTACGTGGTCTTATAAGATTTTTATACACCTCCAAGGGACCTTAGTCCAAAGTGTTTGGTATTAATTTAAACAGTCGGGCAAACGGACAACAAAGTGATTCTACAAGGGTGGCCCTTTATTTTGAGTTACGGAACTCTAATAATTAACATCGCTGCGCACATTTTAGTATTAAAAATAATTATTTTAGCTGCAGTATAATAATAAATAATATTTGTGCAATTTTTTTGATGAATAAAGGTGACCAACGAGCGCACAATCAATCTGATGGAAGTGGATGCTGTGGTCCATATACATCTACAATTAGCCTCAATTAAGAATTAAAATGCTGATGCGTTGTCACCCCTGAGGATTAGGATGGAATACCGCGTTTCCAGTAAAAAGAGTCTCTACACTCACCATACTAAACACAGCAACATGTGTCGTGAGAATGTGGTCCATTCTTGGTCGTTCATGCAACAACCAGCATTGCTCTGCCACGTGAATTGAAGTGAATAATTGGTACAATCTACTTTTTGCTTTATCGTCTTATTGATTTTATATTTTGGTGTTATATGACTTAGAAATTTAAGATTAGATATGTTTCTTATATTTTTTCAAAATTAAAGTTTCAATAAAGAAAAAAAATACGAAATACAATCATTATTTATTAAAGTCGATTTTTTTTAATAAAACACACTGTATCGTATATAAAAGTAATACTTAAATATCTTTCTAATTTATTGATATTGTATTCCATATAGAGTTGCACTTAAATCACAAAGCAAAATATACATTCCATTATAAGAACTTATAGAACACCCATAAAATTAAACGCTAATAGGTGTTTCACATCAAAGCGGCCGCGGAATGAAGATTTGCTCCACAAAATGTCAACGAGGTATGAGCAGCCGACAAAGAGCCCGTAAAGGCCGGGCATTCGCCGATCGCCACGCTTATTTCGAAATAATCAGTTAATTGTGCACCCTTAACGAGCCTCAGGGAAATTGAAGACTGCGCAGCGTTACCTACGCTTTTTCACCGATGTTTTTTATCGATTCTTGAACCAAAACTGCTTCGTCATCATTTTTGTAAATGTGTAATTATCGCAATGGACCACATAAACTGTTTTTTTTTTTTAATATTGTTTTTGTGAAAAGCAAGTATCTGTTCGTAAATTTTGATAAATTTTATAAATTATGATCAGTTTAAGTAAGGAAGACGAATACATTGTCCATCAATTTGATTGTTCTTTGTTGAAAGTCCATTGAATTGAACACCTGACTGTTGACTATGATTTCACTTCCTCATTGGCACCCTTACCTTCAAAATTGAAGTGTGGTTCTGAGAGCTTCATTATACCTATGTAGATAACATCAACATCAATAAGCCCTTTATACACCAATCCCTCCTTCTTAGTGAATATTTTTACATAAATACTTTTTAGTTAGTATTAAAGAAAAAAAGTTGCGTAGGTAACATTTCACATTTTTCACAACGCTAAAATCGTAATATAATGTTATTATAAGGGACCTGTAAGAAAAGACTACTTCTTTTTAAAAAGACACCTACAATTCCCCTGATGTTGCAGTTGCTTTTGGGCGGTGAATCGCATGCTCGTTCACCCTTCTTCAATAAAAAAAAAAAAATAATTCTCTCATTTTCGTCGCAAATTTCATAAGCAATAAAAATTTCAATGGTGACAAATGAATTTACACTAATACGAAATGAATATTCAATTGTTGAGTTTTTGCATAATTGGATATCGCAATGAGGCAATAAGCTCATATTTATCGATAAATATTTTGCTTTCATTTTCATATAGGACCACACACGACGAGGCGCGCTCGCTCCGTCGACATAACAGCGCGGTATATTACGATTTGATGGCAGCTTGTGACGACTTGAGCCTTCTTTATCTCTTCGAAAGGAGTTCGATTAATTCTGGATTAAAATAATTAGCCATTCGGCACGGATATCGGCGGCCCGCGTCGCGGCCGGTGCACGCCGTCTGCACAACACGGACACGGATTAACGATAAGATCTGTCATGAATTCGGAAAAGTAATTTTATATAAAATTAGCCAATTATTTCAATGCAATAATGATAAAAGCTGAATATTATTCATTTACGTTCTTTTAATTGCGTCATATAATGTATGAAGACGTTGTCGCTACATGAATAACCAGTTAAAGAAAAGTAAAATTTAAATTACACATGATTTTTTTCGCTGTATGGTGGTGGCGTAAGATTATCCACTACCCCATATCATCCCCTGGGTGTCGTAAGAGGCGACAGAAGGAAACTGAAAGAGGAGACAGGGCAACAGCATCTTCCTGATAATAATAATATAAATAATAAAAAATCTGCGGTTGCCAACCCGCCTGCCAAGCGTGGCAGCTATGGCAAAATTCCCTATTAGACAATTTACATGTGAGGCCTATATTCAACAATGGATTTTAATAGGCTGGAATGAATGATAAATAAATGAAAAATGATTTTTCTAATGGAAGTAAATTCCGAAACGACCACATAGTCCCCATGACGGTTAGAGAAGGCTACAATATATAGACACTTAGTACAGTACATTTACAATTAAAATTCAAAATGCAGATGCATTGTAATGTGTTACACATAACATTTAAGTAATAAGTATTACATTTTTGTGTTTTTACGTGGTAGAGCCATGCTGCAGCTATGTTATGGTTGTAGCACGAATGGGTCGGCTCGACCGGGGAAGGACCATGCTCTCACAGAATATCAGCGTAAAATAGCAGCTTAACACTGCTGTGTTTTGTATGGTGAGTGTAGAGAACCGGAGACCCTTTTTACTGGAAAAGAGGCATTCCATATTAGTCCTTACGGGTGACAACGCATCTGCATTTTGATTCGTAATCGAAGATAGATGTAGATGTCTATGGGCCACAGCAACCTCTTACCATTAGGTGGACTGTGTGCTCGTTTGTCACCCTTATTCTACAAAACAAATGTGCTTAGGGACGTGTAGGTAAGAACGGCGTAAGGGAATCCACTGCCCCATATCATCCCGTGGGTATCTTAAGAGAGGACAGAGAGGAAAGTAAATCTGAAGATGGGCAGCAGATAGATTTTTTTACGTGGTAGAGCCATGCTGCAGCTATATTAGTAGTATAGTTGTAGCACGAATGGGTCGGCTCGACCGGGGAAGGACCACACTCTCACAGATTACCAGCGTAAAATAGCAGCTTAACGCTGCTGTGTTTCGTATGGTGAGTGAAGAGAACTGGAACTCTTTTTACTGAAAAAGAGGCATTCCATCTTAGTCGTGTGTATTCCATTTTGATTCGTAGTCGAAGATAAATGTAGATGTCTATGAGCCACAGCAACCACTTACCATCAGGTGGACTGTGTGCTCGTTTGTCACCCTATCCTATAAAAAAGCAGAATTTTTCTAGTAACAAATAAAAATAATAAAAATCTGCGTTTACCAAACCACCTACCATGAACGGCAACTTTTTTTTATAGGATAGGGTGACAAACGAGCACACAGTCCACCTGATGGTAAGTGGTTGCTGTGGCTCACAGACATCTACATTTATCCTTAATAAAGAATCAAAATAAAGTCTGATAAAGTAAAACATTTGCGTTTTTATAACTTGGCTAGACGCCAAACAAAAGTAGATACTGCTGTATTCCGAAACACCTTGTTTTAGGGGTAGTATGGAGAGTAAATATAATTACGACTAGACTGTGATGTATTCCCTTGCAGTCAGCAGAAATAAAGGATTATGTAAGAAAGGATTTTGGAAAAATTAACCCATAAAAGGGTGAAAGAGAGTGCTACAGTTTGTATGAAACTTTTTATTTTACGGGACTATTGACTAGAAACTTTTTTTTTATATAGAATAAGGGGGACAAACGAACACACAGTCCACTTGATGGTAAGTGGTTGCTGTGGCCTATAGACATCTACATCTATCCTCGATTACGAATCAAAATGCAGATGCGTTGTCACCCGTGAAGACTAAGATGGAATGCCTCTTTTCCAGTAAAGAAGGTATCCGGTTCTCTACACTCACCATACGAAAAACAGCAGTGTTAAGCTGCTATTTTACGCTGGTATTCTGTGAGAGCGTGGTCCTTTCCCGGTCGAGCCGACCCATTCGTGCTACAACTATACTACGAATATAGCTGCAGGATGGCTCTACCACGTACAACTATGTCAAATATCCCACATATGAGGCAACCTATCTGGACTTTGATAGGATGTAATGTGGTTGGTGATGATGTTGGTTCAAATGTGATTTATCACTTAATCATCACAATCCATTTAAGTCTGGACTGGACAGAAGTATAAGTTAGCTGCCAAAACCGTCATTTAGTAGAGTAGAATTCACAGAACACTATTACTCCCTACGGAGAGTGTAACGCGCGCAGGTTAGGTTAACTTTGAACAAAAAAGAAGATGACATATTTCCCCTTACAACCTTATGTTATGAAGTTTTATCTCAGACTGTATATAAATATAAAAGCCAGTAAAACATAAGAATATCTTACTTTTCTCGCAATAAATCTTACAAGCATCAGATAAAAAATTAAAATTCAGTAACTAAAGATACGTGTAAATCGAGTTCGCGGTAATAGAATGCGATGAAAAATTGTTATGAGCCTACATAAAGTGTAGTGTATTCGGACATATAAACGTCTGCAATAAGCGTAGGCAACCGGTCGCGGCTTGAAGATAATTAAACGCCATTTAAGATACGCTGATAAAACTTAATTCACCACCGACGTGCAAAAACAGAATAGCAAGTCAAGAGACATATGAAGAAAAATAGTATTAAAATTGACTTCGCGAAATCGTAAATTTATAATACTACGGCAACCAGCGACATTGTTTACTCGGGTACCGGACTGACTACATAAATATCTTGTATGTAATATTTATTATGATTTAAAAGATTATGAAGACGTATATTTAAAAGATTTTCATCACATCTCATTCATTACAGCCCAACATAAGGACACTGCTTGACATAAGCCTCCCCAATTATATCTCCAATAAATTACAACAGAGCACGGTCCTAAGCCACCAACATCAATCGACTCCCAGCATGTTTCATCAAGTCATCACTCAACTCTGTGGAGGTTGCTCAACTCTTTTTATCAGTACGAGGCTAGTGGCCAGTGAAGTAGCGTGTCTTAGAGGGGCCCTGTATCAAAATTTGTCGGGGGGCCCAAATGAAGGGTAACGATTTTTCACAAAAGGAACAAAAACTCTCGCATTGAATTAAAATAATTATATATCGATTATAAGTTAGTACTTATAATTAAAACTCCTAGGAACTAATTTAGCCAAACAATTCAAAACAACGTCCTGTCCCATAGAAGTCCTTAGAATGTTTGCTTACGAACGTATGTTCGGGGCCTCTGTAGCCCGGGGGCCCCGTATCATTGATACGGCTGATACGGCGGTAGCTACGCCCCTGCTAGTGGCACTCAAGAACCTTTCTTCTACATCGGCTATCAATTCAGGCTGAAGTTTTCAGGCAGATCCACTTGCTTAGATGCTCGTTACATCGTTGCATCGCACATAATCCTCTTCACAGCTCGCGGAGTGAATTTGAGCTTCTCATACTGCCAGGAGTGAAGGATCCTATTAGGTTTTGTAACGCTCTCTGTATCACGGCTACACGCTTATAATACGCAATGTAAAGTAAATCAAGCAATCCAGTATACGTCTTCTTCGACGCTTGTTGTTTCTGCGACATGTCACCAGCCTATTGCTAATTCAAGTTGCAATATGAGCTTTTAGATGAGTCAAATTATCAGCGTCCAGGCAATTGCAATAATTTCCACCAAAAACTAAAAAAAAACTTCGCCAGAGTTTTCGTTATTGTTTATATTAATTACTACGCACGGGTGATTTCTGGAATTCGGCAACACCGGTTCCCAATGTGAAAAAGTGATCAAATTCGGTTGAGCCGTTTTTGAGTTTTAGCGAGACTAACGGACAACAATTGATTTTTATAAACAGAGAAGATATCTAAGTAAACTTTCTGACGTTCGAACGTTATATAACTTTATTGCATACAATGCAACGCCCTCAATACAGGTCAATGTAATCAACGTGTTTTTCACCATAGCATGCCTTAAAGCTCCAAAAACATTTTGTTTGTAATACTCGTTATGATTAGCTAAGATATATTAATATAAAATTAACCATTTATCAAAAGGTTTATGCAAAAAGAGTAGCATAGAAGATATAAGCAATCACAATTCAACAAAAAAATCACAAAGGTGGCAACAATGAAACCCAAACAACACAAAACGGAATTAACTCTTCCCACCGAACCGCAGGTGACAAACACTCCCACACTATGTGGGAGCTAAGTGGGAATAACAATTGACCACCTTACAGGTTTCCGTCTTTTGTGCGATAAAACGATGAATGGATTGGACAGGACACGATGACAGACCGTGTGCTGTAGGAGGTAATGCGTAAGCCTTTTTACCGTGAGAAAAAGATGATGAGATCGATGTCAGTATATTTAAAACGTAATAATAATAATATTAATTAAGAAACGACAATTTGCTATTGTAGCAAAAAGTTAAATTTGATTGCTTACGTAAACTTTGTAGAAAAAATATTTCCAATCAGTGCCAGTTTTTTTTTTTCTTTCTATTAAACCCTGGTAATATTACTAGTAGGTCATATAATTTAAAATTTTGTACAGCCGACTCCAATATATTGAGAATAACTCAAAAACTATTGGTCTCACCTTGATCAAATTCATATGGGACCACATGAGAAGTGCCAGCTTTCAAATAAAAAAGAATCATCGAAATCGGTTCACCCAGTAAAGTTATGAAGTAACATACATAAAAAATAAAAAAAAACATACAGTCGAATTGAGTACCCTCTCCTTTTTGGAAGTCGGCAGAAAAAAGACTTTTCTATAAAGGTTTCTTTACCGCAAGTATTATGTCTACAAGTAATTTAATAAATTGGATGATAGCCATATGGAGATTATTATATGCGTATTAATCAGTCAGTCTTGATCTAGGATCTGGGATCTAAAATAGGACGGTCATATAGCTCGAAAAATCAACGACCGAACTGCTCTTTAGGTATTCTTTATGTTCAGCAATGGACTTGTGAGTAGCTGTATTGATGATGATGATAATGTGTTCAACCATGGGACATAAAAAGGCTGCAACTTTACTCATTCAAGATAAGTGCTTGGTGCCACGTGTGCATTACATCAATAAGGTCAGTATCAATACTGCAACAATGCGTTATATCCAACAGGCAATCGACAGCAATACGAATTGAATGCGATTGTTCGTATGTTACACGTGTGTAAGAAATGAATAATGGTTGCTCGACTTATTTCAGCTATAGTGACAATTTCTAAATACTATCATAGACTGCTGCCTGGTCAAGTTTTCACTAGACGATATGCCTTTTTTTATAAATTTAGGACGACCAAAACGAGCACACAGTCCACCTGATGGTAAGTATGGCCCATAGACATCTACATCTATCCTCGATTACGAATCAAAATGCAGATGCATTGTCACCCTAGAGGACTAGGATGAAATGCCTCATTTCCAGTAAAAAGAATATCCGATTCTCTACACTCACCATACGAAACACAGCAGCATTAAGCTGCAATCTCACTCTAATTTAAATAATACCTAGTTTTCGCTGTTCATTCTGCAACGTAATCGCCTTTAGCTCGCTTTTTTCACGGCATGGAACCATCTAATTCCTGCGATCCTTCTTAGTATATAGGAACCTATATTTCTGCGACCGCGTCGGCGATATAGTCTACCTACTAGAAAGAGCGCTCTGGAACCTATCACTTGATTATTTACATTTTATATACATATATTGTATACTAGCTGTGCCCCGCGATTTCACCCGCGTCATCACGTGATCGAGGTGCGCGACATGACCTAGTTCAAGCATTTTATAACGACTAGGGTTTAAGCGTCGTTCGCGCGCCCAGCCAAGTATTGAATTATTTTAATTTTACATTATCTCTTAAACTATGCGTTCAAATAACATGGTATACAGACCAAAGTTTATCTTCATAAAATTGTCTTGATGATGAAGTAACTTTTGTTCGTAAGGATAAATAGGCCATGCCTAATAATAACGCTCATAAATCACTTTTAAATTTTCAATATTTTTTTGTCACAAAATACCAAATTATGGCTTATGTATAAGAAATAGACATATCTTATCGCGGACATTTTTAGACGGAGTAAAGGTCTATATTTTTCTAGAACATTGTATTTACGTATCCCTAACGATAACACCAGCGTACGCGGATAAATCATTTCGGGAGTGCTTTTTCTTCTGACTTGCTTAACAAATATCCATATTTAAGGCTAGTTGAGTAATATAGCTTAATGCTAGATAGCCTATACTATTCCACATGAATCTGGCTATAATATATAAAAGAATTTTTCAAATCGGACTGGTAGTTCCAGAGATTAGCGCGTTTATACAAACAAAAAAACAAAAAAAATCCGCTTTATTATATTAAGTATAGATGTATATCACATAAATTCTTACAGTCTGCATAAAGACCGTTCCTGTAAACCGTGTAGTGATGTAAAAATATACACTACACCCCTTTGGTGTCGTAAGAGGCGACAAGGGAAACTAACAACAAAAGGAACTGCGGTTGCCAACCCACCCGCCGAGCGTGGCAAGGATGGAGGATATTCCTATGAGACAACCTACGGGGAGGCCTATGTTCAGATGTAGACTTTTAACAGGCTGTAACGGTTGTTGATACGCCTGCGTCTTTTTTCTGAGCAATGAGTCAAACAGCGTACTCATAGTAATTACGTTAGTAGATAGATTTCTTGACTACTGTGAGATTAATACAATCGTCCAAGTTCAAGTTGTATTATATCAAAATTCCTGTATATCTCTCTCTCTCTCTCTAGTTTTTTTTCATGTTAATGCTGTTAGCCTATGCGGCTCTTACAAATTTATGGGACTCAGGGCTTACGGCCTTTCAGGCCTCGAGAGTAAAAGACCGCGAGATTCCTGTACACTCCCAAACATGGTTTTTTGAGCCGGATTTGAACCAGCGACCTATATTTGTAGGTACATTTGTACCGTACACAATTGTATAAATTTCACAGCCGTCAAGAGGGTAATAAAACATTGCAAGGACAACTTATTTAACTTGAAAGAACCTGTTTAAAATTAACGTAATCTACTGACATAATTACTACGAGTTCGTTGTTTGACTCGTTGCTCAGAAAGAAGATGCAGGCGCTATAATTTTTTTTTATATTTTTTTGGTTCCTAACCTATGGTAAGGGTAGATAGGCTTTGATACAATATAATTACATAATTTTACATCACATAATGTGACCAAATATTGTGTTTTACACAAGTATTGAATCATATCTATAAACACTTTCAATTCTTATAATGCAATGTTCAATTATACGCCCCATTAAGTAGTTTTGAATTAAAATAGAAGTTACATTTAGTCAATAAACTCTTAAAAACTATAGAGTTCGACAAGAATTCTAGTGGTTTACTTTTAGTTCTAGTTTATTTACTTAATATTACAGCGTAATGGCTAATTAATTTCATATACTAAGGCGATAGAAACCCTTATTCAGTTTTTCAACCTTATAGACTTCTAAAGTTAAAACTTTATTAGCTCACAGCAAAGCTTTTATTAGGTTACTATACAAGTATGTGTAAAAGTGAAGTAACCATCAATTGTCTCTTATTTCCTTGCTGGAAGAACACAGCCCTCCTTTCATTAGGGCAGTTATATGATGGAATAAAGAAGACACTGCTACACCCAAAGACAGGTTAGGTTAGCTTTATACATTTTATTAACAAAAAATTCATATAAACAAACAAATTCGAAAATTATTCAGTTCAGTTCACAAGTACAAGATATTCGAAGCGTGATCATATTTTATTGCTTGTCTTTATTGAGTGGCATCTTTATAAACGTTATGGTAATTCAGTTTTAATAAAACGGCTACTGTCGAAGTTTGTAAACGATAACGGGTGTCGATAATAATCAATAAAATTGCTTCATTTAAGTGTGACTACAGTTTTCGCTACATTAGGCACCCATGCAAATTAAATATAACTAAATATTTTAACGCTTTAGATCATGAGAAATTTAACTGTTACTTCACTTTCTTATCTTCATCAGCTCATAAGCATTCTACTGCTGAACATAGGTGTTTTTCTTACTAGGAAAGAGTAGTCTTAATCTTCACAGTACGCAGGCTTGTTGGCAATCACAGCAATAGACGTCTGGTTCCTTTGACGCACGCCGCGGGGCCGTTTCTTTAACGGTTTACAAACAGTTTCAATCACATATTTCCCAAAACAATAAAATTGACTTAAAATTGGAATTACAAATTATATATTAAGTTTAGAAACAAAGTTATAGGAATGTACAAAAGGCAGTCGGCATTATGTTTTTAACATATTGAATTATTAGAAGATAATAATTATTTGATTGTTAATTATCAATTCAAAGCAAGAACTTCTGGTTGCCATCAATATTCTCATTCTAGAAAACGATTCGAATGCGGTCAAAATAAGATGAAATAAATCCCCTTTTATAAATTAATTTATGACAGAACCAATACAGCAATTAAATTCTTCGTTATGACTACCGATATACCGTTCTATAGTCAAAGATTATTTGTTAATATTACATGCTATGTAGGTAGTCGTCATCCTCAAAACCGCCATTAATGAAATTTGTAAATTTATCATCATCATCATCATAACAGCACATCACAAGTCCACTACACGACACGCATGTAGGCTTCCTCCAATACCAACAGATCGGTTGTGTGCTCGCTCATCACCCTTTGAATTTGCGTTAAATTGCGTTAATACGAGACGAAGTAAACACCACCCACGATACCAAGAAGCGCACGTATCGGGTGAAGACAATAGGATTACTTGTCCCGTCAAAATTAAAAACCGTGATACAAAGGTACCTATTAAGGATATCAAACGACCTTCACAGGTACCTCCTCGTGCATCTGATGTTGTTCATCACGACCCACGCCCTTCAACTTCAAAGAATGAATAAATAAGAAACCTGACATATTATTTTTAAAAGAAGGTCAACCTAGCGTAAGTTATGATTTTTTTTTATAGGATGGGGTGACAAACCAGCACACAGTCCACCTGATGGTAAGTGGTTGCTGTGACCCATAGACATCCACATTTATCCTCAATAAATAATCAAAATGCAGATGCGTCGTCACCCATGAAGACTAAGTTGGAATGCCTCTTTTCCAGTAAAATGAGTCTCCGGTTCTCTACACTCACCATACGAAACACAGCAGTATTAAGCTGCTATTTCACGCTGGTATTCTGTGAGAGCGTGGTCCTTCCCCCGCCGAGCCGACCCATTCGTGCTACAACTATACTACTAATACAGCTGCAGCATGGCTCTACCACGTTTACTATTACTATTATTAAGGTTTTAGATTTAAATGTAATGCATGAGGATTTCGAATTTAATATTAATAGATATGCGAACTTAAATAAGCACGTTAAAATATTTGGTAAAGAAACTCCAAACATTCAATTAAATCTTTTATATTATATAAAAATTACGTGTCACGTTGTTTGTCCGCGATGAACTCTTAAACTACTCTGAACTGATTACAATGAAATTTTGCACACTGTGTGCAGTTTGGTCCAACTTGAGAGATGGATAGTTCTTATCCCGTTAAGTGACCCTCAATATTTTTAATTGGTAATTTAAGGATTTTTATAGGACAAAGTCGGAGAGGGCAGTACGACGTCTGTCTGGCCAGCTAGTAACTTCAAACTGATTTCGTAATGAATTCTAAATGTACGGCGATTTTAAACGTCATAAAAAAAAATCGCCCTACACTTTGGGCGGCCGGCTCTCAGAATACTGAATCTTTTGTTATAAAAGGATCTTTTAATAAATCGCCGAGTAGGAGCAGTATAAGAGAATTCGTTGCCCCATATCATACCGTGGGCGACGTTAAAGACAACAAGAGGAAACGAAACAGGTGACTGGCAACAACATATAACTGATAGCAACTCAAAATAAAAATAAATAAACTGCACTTGTGTGGAAACTATGGCAAATATTGGGATGCTTGTGTGCAACAGTGGACTTTTGACAGGCTGTAATAAATAAATAGTACCTAATTAAGGAGAGGTTTTAGTGTATCGAAAAACAATGTGACATAATGACATTACATGTGCTTATTTTGTTGAAGCGATTTTTCAAGTCGGGGGGGGGGGGGGGGGACAAACACATAAATCACCTGAAGGTAAATGGATAGCTGTGATACATGGACATCTACATCTACACTCGATTAAAAATAAAAATGCAGATGCGTTGTCAACGGTGTGAGGACTAAGATACAATAACTCGTTACCATTCGCTCAACTATAATATTATGGATTTAGCATAAATGGAGTATATATAGGACAGGAGTCACGTTTTACTAGATTTCCATCATTGTCCTCAGGGGTGACAGACAACGCATCTGCATTTTGATTCTTAATCAAGCATAGATGTAAATGTCTATGGGCTACAGCATCCTCCTACCATCTGGTGGTCAGTGTGCACGTTTGTCACGATTATTCTATTTAAAAAAAAACAGTTCTGCAGGATCTCAACGAGGTGGGTGGATAGCTTCCGTTTTTCTTATGTTTTCAACATAGACGAAAATCGGCCAGGATATCATTATTTGATACAGAAACTGCAACGCTGCTTTCGAAGTCACTGTAGAAGTCTACCACCATGTAGTCTTTGAGAATCAAAATGAAATATAGTATATTCTGCCATAAACGCAGAAATAGCATCAATAAAATTAACTTTTAGAGACCTGAGATTTCAGCCTCAAAATTCGCCGAATATCCGACATTATTAATTATTTTATTGAGCACATAACACACGGCGAAATTATCGTTCATTGGAGAAATAGCGACCATTAAAAGAGCGCTGACAAGTCGCCGTTGATATGCAGTCCTTAATGACCCGGCTCATTCGCTTTGATCAATATTTCGAATGTTTTACGGACGTAGAATATTTTTCGACATACATTAATAAGATCTATCGAAACTTCGGTACTAAAGTTTCATAGTGATTTTAAGGATATATGAGAACTTTTAACCAACATTACAAAATATTCCACAGTACTGTAGTATAGTAGTACTGATATTTGAGACCTATAAA
Organism: Parnassius mnemosyne; assembly: GCA_963668995.1. Lineage (NCBI taxonomy): Eukaryota > Metazoa > Arthropoda > Insecta > Lepidoptera > Papilionidae > Parnassius > Parnassius mnemosyne. The sequence goes on along the minus strand of CAVLGL010000013.1, from coordinate 22,145,356 downwards.
ACACAAATTATTTTTTTTAGATTTCCGGACTTATGTTAACCAGTCTTGTGCCTTTGTTCTTGTGTCTACTGAAATCGAAATAAATACTTTAGACTTCTATCCCTGTAAACATATCTTGGTATTAAGGATAAGTCTGCTGGTTACATTCAAATAATAGTTTTCTTTTAATGTCATCGTCGTTTATATAAAATAATTTTAAACGGAGTCTCTAAAATTCAATTTAGGTGCGTACCCGTGGTGTATTAAGTTATTAATGAGCTAGTCATGAATATGCATAAACCTTTTAGCATATATTCAGGTTTGAATTGATTCTTGTATTGTATGGACTAAATGACAATCAACCTTTTAACCCTTAACCCTACTAAAGGAACAATAGATGATCGATTTTTATCAATACACCATCCATTAAAAATATGAATATGCAATAGTAACAATTAGGACAATCAATAATGTCTTTGATATCGGTGCAACGTTAAGTCATCTCTCTATCATTAGATTGAACGTTAACTTCCCACTGTCAGTGTTCTTTTATCAAGTGGCACACCCATTTCATTGAGGGGTTACTTCTATAGACTTTAACACCTGGTTCCTTAATTATATTGTTGCTTACGCTACTAGTTGAAATATAAAAAAAATATCTTTAACACGCAATATATCCATAATATTGTTCTAAGATTATCTTAAATCTAGATAACGACACATTAATAGATATATCCCAGGTGAAGCCGGGGCAGATCGCTAGTATAAAAAGTAAAAAAGATAAAATACGATTCTATGAAACTAAAAAATAAGGAAGAAGAAAACAGACTTATCATTTCCCCGCCGAGCACGACTCTGTGAAGTCGAAAAACTGGTATCACTAGCTTATGTTCGTTCCTGGTGTTACAGAGTGAAATTTTGTGAACATACACAAAATTTTCATAAATATATTATATAATATTATATTGATAACAATATTAAATTTTTCTCTGAGAAGCTTTCGGTTTTAGGTTAAAAATTGCTCTTACGGCCCTCTTCTGCAAAACAAAAATAATTTCTAAATCAGCCGCATTGCCCAATACCGGAATACCTTAAGACATTATGCTATAGAAATAACTGAAATAAACTAATCTAGCTATTTTGACACTAGTGAGACCTCTGATCTTTTTTACAGTTTATGCATAGTCTGCGTGCTACTTTAGATATACCTAGTCAGGTCATAAGTATTGTCACACAGTAAAAACTTTTCTTTTAGAATGCTGGCCACAAAAAAGTTTATTGAATTCGAATTTCGAATTGTTCATGAAAATAAAACTGTATACTTTTTAGAATTTTACTCATTTTTAAATATGGAGTGGGCGCTTAAGGAAGACCGTGCTGCAGTTATTGCGTTGCATCGTTGCGGTTACGCGCCAATTCAAATTTTTGACATACTGAATAATTTGAATGTAACCAAAAGATTCGTTTATCGTACCATCAAACGATACAATGAAGACTCTAGTGTAGATGACAGGTCAAGAAGTGGTCGCCCTCGGTCTGTTAGGACTCCAGCAATGATAAAAGCTGTGAAGGCGCGAATTTAAAGAAATCCCAAATGTAAGCAGAAACTGTTGGCCCTTCAGATGGGGTTAAGCAGAACCATGGTGAAAAGGGTGTTAAATGAAGACTTAGGGCTTCGGGCATATCGAAGAAAAACAGGACATCGTTTGAATGCTCGTCTAATGTACCTGAGACTGAAGAGATGCCGCGCTTTGTTGAAGCGGTACGCGGGAAAAAAATATCGTGAAATTCTTTTTTCGGATGAAAAAATTTTTACCGTAGAAGAGAGCTACAACAAACAAAATGATGAGGTGTACGCAAACAGTAGTGAAGAAGCGAGAAACCGTATTCCGCATGTCCAACGAGGTCATTTTCCATCCTCGCTCATGGTATGGTTGGGAGTTTCTTATTGGGGCTTAACAGAGGTACATTTTTGTGAGAAAGCTGTAAAAACGAATGCAGTTGTGTATCAAAATACAGTCCTGACGAACCTTGTGGAACCTGTTTCTCATACCATGTTCAATAACAGGCACTGGGTATTCCAACAAGATTCGGCGCCAGCTCATAGAGCGAAGAGCACACAAGACTGGCTGGCGGCGCGTGAAATCGACTTCATCCAGCACGAAGACTGGCCCTCCTCCAGTCCAGATTTGAATCCGTTAGATTACAAGATATGGCAACACTTGGAGGAAAAGGCGTGCTCAAAGCCTCATCCCAATTTGGAGTCACTCAAGACATCCTTGATTAAGGCAGCCGCCGATATTGACATGGACCTCGTTCGTGCTGCGATAGACGACTGGCCGCGCATATTGAAGGCCTGTATTCAAAATCACGGAGGTCATTTTGAATAAACTTTAGTGTCATAAGAATCTATGTTTTGTTAAGTTCATTTTTGTATATAAATGGTTACATAATGAATAAACTTGTTTCAATTATTTTATATTAAACATGTGACAGAATTTATGACCTGACTAGGTATATAGGGGGCCATTGATGCTTTGCGTCGAGAGTAATGCCAAGAAAAACAGTGCAATCAACAGGGCTCAGTTTTTACCCATTTAAAAATACCATGGTTTTCAGATTTTTAATATTTTGTGTTGCAAATTTTATACATTTATTACCGTATAAATGTTACTTATTTACTAATGTACTAAATTTGTTGAACATTATTCACTTCGTCATATTTATATGATAACCGTTTAAGATCGAAGAAGAGACACTAAGAATAGGTGACCCGAAGGAACTTTGACCATTGATAGTAAATTTCTGCATTCTATTACTTAAGTATAAAATAATAACTTTAAGTGCTATGTACGTGACAACATATAGTGCTGTAGCTTCCTGATTAATGTCTCTGGTGAACACAGTTAAAAAGCTTTGCAAAGGTCACAAAATATAGCAAAACATCACCTACCCAAAGCATCCTCTGAATATTCTCATGCACAAAAATATGTTTAATACGCACCGACGTCAGTTATCGAGCGACCCCTTGTAAATGCAAATTTGTGTAAAACAATTAATTTATATAAAAAAATAACATCTGATCTAAAATGTTTTTATTTAATTTTACGAAATTTTTGTACTACCAGTACAAAAATTGGTCCGAAATTGGCAGGGTCTTATTTACCACCAGATTTAAATAGAGGTATGTGTTTACTATCTTTTATTAAATCAGAAAACACGTCAGATTCGACGCTCGTATTAAAAATAGTGGCTAGATAAGGTACAATTGTATCTATCTATTATGGACGCAATAACTTTAACGGAAATCCCCCATAAGTCTGCCACAGGGACGGAGCAGGACCAAAATTTGATGTGGGCAAGATGAATTTGGCAACGAGTAAATATTTTCAATTAATTGTATTTGAATTCCATTACAACCAGTCCACGGCTGAACATAGGTCTTGACCTATATCTAATATATTAAGAAAAAAATAACAAACAAGCTTTGCCAATAATTAGAAACACTTCGAAAAATCAACTTATAAAAAACTAACTATAGGGTAGTTAGAATAGAAAAATCGACTAAAATTGTTACTTTATTCTCAACTGTAAAAATGACGTCGATAAAGCAGCGCCCTTTTGACCCTTTATATTTAATTGACTGATATCTATCGATAGATTACTGTATATATCGTATCACAGAGCCGCCTATACGAACAAAGCTGTAGTTTTTGAGTTTTAAGAAAGTGACCGTATTACCAAAGAGTATAATAGGTATATACAGGAACATATTACCCTCACGTATACACTTCGTTGCCGGCCAATGTTACTAAACCAAATTTTATAGTAAACTACAAATTTAGGACGTATAAGATGCGTCAGAGAACATGGATAAGAATGTGTTATACCTAGATGTCTTGACTTTACATAGCTTTAACTTAATGGTTTTTATAATGATTTTTTTTAAGCTCTAGCCTCAGGTCTGCCATTTTTTTTAACATCGATAGTACATCTATATACAATCCATTACAGCCTATAAAAGTCCACTGCTGAACATAGGCCTCCCTCATAGATTGTCTCATGGGGTGATTTTGCAACAGTTGCCACGCTTGCTAAGCGGTTGGCAACCGCAGTTTTGTTTATTATTTTGAGTTATTATCAGTAAGATGCTGGTGCCCATCTCTAATTCTATGCTTAATTTTTACTAAAATATCTTTTCAGTCTCCTCCAGGATCTATACAAAGTTTCGTGCGTCTGTACCAATTTTTGAAACACTTTCGAACGCTGTTAGCGCATCTTACAGCGATGAAAACTGTATCCCTTTCAGCGGATTTTGTACGAAATAAAAAGAAGTCACACGGTGCCCAATTAGGACTAAGGAGGATGATTCAAAAGCTTAACTGGAGGGCTGTCGAGCAAGTAACTCGTAGGCCTTTAGAGTCTGTTATTTACATCTGTGAACACTTCTGGCAAGTATTTCGCAATGTACCATTCGGCATTGATTCTACTTAGATTTCGTAAATAAATTGAAACATTACACCACCTATTAAAGTGGAAGATACCTCGTCTAAGTGGAAAAACTAGCGAACAAAATCTTTCCTCTTCTCCATCGATCTACTGCGGTAGGGTTTTAGTTCATTTTATAACAGCCAAACCGTTTACTGGCGCTTCGTTTCTAGATCGTATTGATAAATTCAAGATTCATCACCTGTAATAATGTCGTAAGCACGAAGAGACGAGCCTGCGTCAAATTAATAATCGCATCACGGCATGATTCACGCGAGCCTGTTTCTGAGCATCGGTGAGGTTATACGACGCCCAACGCGAAACTGTCCTCTTCACGCGGAGGCGTTAGTGTAAACTATCGTGAACGCTTGGCGATCCAATCTGCATATGTGCTGCATTTCTTCATACGTACTAAAACCTCCTGATCTACTCACTAAATTAGATACTTACCACCCAAACTTGCTTATAAGAATTGACTTTTTACACGCATCCTACCTTAGTTCTAAAAGTCGTATTGATTACAATTACCTTAAAGCAGATAATGTTAATATTGTAAAGGACAGTAAGAACATTGACTGGTTGCAATTATTTTCCGAGTGTGAAGATGTCAATGCCATGGTTCATATATTTTACAAATGTCTCCATAAAATAATTGATAAATCAGTCCCTAAACGTAAGACTAAGTCAACAAAATACCCTGCTTGGTTCAATTCCAATTTAATTAAGTTACTGACAGAAAAAGACAACCTCCATAAAAAATTCCGTAAGTACAACAACCTTCGCGACTATTTAGAATTCCAAATCACTCGAAGCCGGTGTCATAAGCTCTACGATATTTGTCTCAATAATTACAAACACTATGCTGAGACAAATATTGCTAAAAACCCATTGTATTTTTGGAATTATTTCAAACGGAAAAAGAAATGTGAGTCATTTTTTCCTGCATTAATGAACCTGGACAACAGAGTTGCTAGTACTGGTACAGAAATCGTTAATCTATTTGCGAATCATTTCTCCTCAATTTATACCCAAGAAGCTGATCAATATCCAATTACTAACTTACACCAAAACGGTAACACTCAACAGCTATCCAAATTTAAATTCCTAGAGGCAGATGTGTTAAAGAAAATTAAAACGTTCGACATTCGAAAGGGGCCAGGTCCAGATTGCCTTCCGCCTATTTTTGTAAAACGTTGCGATACAGGTCTTGCATTCCCTCTAACGCTGATCTTCAATCGTTCCCTTGATGAAGGTGTATTTCCTGAAGTGTGGAAAAGAGCACGAATCGTACCGATCTTCAAAAAGGGTGATCGAATGGATGTTAAAAATTATCGTCCAATATCAATTCTATCATGTTTTTCAAAACTGTTTGAAAGTCTTGTGCATCCCATCCTCACCAAACATTTGAACAACTTTCTAACGAGCGCTCAGCACGGTTTCAGAAGCGGCTTATCAGTTACAACTAACTTGTCAAACTTTACCTCAGATCTGTTGGCAGATGTAGATAATGGACAACAGATCGATGCTATTTATACCGATTTTAGCAGCGCATTTGATAAGGTTGACCATCAGATTCTAATAAACAAGCTTTCGCGATATGGCATCGATGCCTCTTTAAATAAATGGTTCAAATCCTATCTAAGCCAGAGACCTCAGACAGTAGTAGTAAATGGGTTTGAATCTGAGAGATACATAGCTCGCTCTGGTGTACCACAGGGGTCTCACCTCGGCCTTTGTTGTTTTTGGCCTTCATAAATGATATTAGGTACTACAGAGGTAAAGCATTGCAAATGCTCACTTTTTGCCGATGACTTAAAAATCTATAAAATTACAAAGTCGGATGAAGACACAAAATTAATACAAGAAGATCTTGATAGAATCACAAATTGGTGTGGCGTCAATAGTATGACTCTTAATGTTAACAAATGTTTTCATGTAAAATATATCAGAAAAAAAAGCCACTTGTCTCAAGTTATATAATGCTATATATGCTATAGCTATATACGAATAAATGTAATTTGAAGTCTATCAAACTATTCGTGAGGTTTTAGGCGATGTTTGAAATCGTTAAATATTATAGCGCGAAAATGTTCCCGACGCAGATCCATTTGTCAATAAAGAACAATATTTTTCAATTTACCCCGTAAAAAATGTGGGGGAAATTGAAACTGGAACATTTGCAATTATTATTTATCATACTTCATTCATCGTTATCACACTTCAGATTTGTTAACCTATTTAACACGTTAGCTATCCAGTGTACCGAATACAGTACACGCCGCATGGGTTCGTCACGTCCGTGTACCGTAGACGGTACACGCGCCCTTGTCTCTTTCTATAAGCTCTAACTTCATGGACTTCTCAGTTAGTTTGCTTTATTAGTCAGGACTTGTCAATAGAGCACAAATAAAAAGAAAAATCGTAAAACATTTCACATTTTTTTTTAAATGGCTTTATTTATGTAATTGAATTTCAGAAAAACATTGGAGACAATAAGTTTTTTTACATTTATTACAGTGCGTTCTCACTCTTTTAGCTTTTGCTCTTAGTTTTTGGAAGACTTCCAAGGTCAATAAGTTTTTATAACACCCAACGCAACGTCTTCGTATAGATATACCCCTAACTTTGCCTACGGGTTCTATAAAATGTGAGCTCCTACTGGATCTCAACAGTGTACTTGAGGATGATGAAGACAGGTTTTCAAATGGCATTTGTCTACTTCGGATGAACGCGAAGTGTCCGGCTGTGGTTGCGCTTCACGTGTTTGCTGCTGGGCAGGTTCAATTTTCAACAATCTCTTCACAATTGCTTCATTTGCTGACAAAACGTTGTACCTTTCTTTTTTTTTCAGGATGTGTCATAATATATTATCTATCATTAAAAATCTCTCCTGATTTGTTCGTCGTCAAAGTATTGCATATTTATCATATATTTCATCACTTTCCAATTATTATTCACACCATAACGATGGGCGCACTAACGGCCATAATTTGAAAGTTTTGAAGTTGAGATGACACTTTTTTATTTTGTATCAATGTCAAATAAACCTAGCAAGCTAACAGCATAGCAAAGAGCTTTGTAGCGGTTTCTAACGGTTGCCGTTGAGCAATCAGTTTCAAAATAGGAGGTTCAGCTGCCTGGGTGATCAGTAATCGATTGCTGAAAACAGAATTTGAAAATTCGAAACCGTTCTCGAGATAATCGTGGGACAGACGGACAGACATCGTGAAATCAATAAGTGACTTCGCAAGCTTCGCCACTTAATAATTACCATAAACAAGAATTGAATAGAAAAACTTTTACACTCGCCGTTCACAAATCCACGGTCCACGCTAAGTTTACTCGCTATCGCTACTTCAACTCGATAAGTCCGTGTACCGAATACGGTACACGATCAAAAAGGTAAGAAAAACCGGATAATTAGTTATTTATGTAGGCTAACTATCCAAAATTAGTCATTTTGAATCAATTTGACACAGAATAATACAAAAAATGATTTGGACATGTGAGGTTTTTAACAGTGGTAGAGCCACGCGGCAGCTTTTGCTGTCGCACGGATGGGCCGCCTCGAACCGGGGTAGTACCACGACCTCACAGAAAACCAGCGTGAAGTAGAAGTTTACCTCTGCGTTTCGCTTGGTGAGTGCAGGTGGCCGGAGGCCCTTTTTACTGGAAATGAGGCATTCCATCTTAGTCCTCACGGGTGACAACGCATCTACATTTTGATTTGTAACAGAGGATAGATGTAGATGTCTATGGGCCGCAGCAACCACTTACCATCAGGTGGACTGTGTGCTCGTTTGTCACCCTTATCCTATAAAAAAAAAGGTTGTCGAAAAATTCTGTATGGGGACAGTTAACGTGTTAAGTGACGGTGATCTGAGGTTCAATATTAAGGCTCCAGTACACGTTGGTCGAGCGCGCTTGGCGAGCCCGCTCGGCAGATTTTTGTGGTGCCGTTCACACGTTGGCGTGCTTCATTCTGCGTTGGTAGCTAGATGATGATGGACGTTAGTGATCGCGGCCTTATTTTTATGTTGCTCATGTTTGGGGTTCCATGTAACTGATTCATTGTGATAAGAATCAATGAACCAAAATATTTCCTCATTAGTCCATGTCGCCATGTTCGTGAAATAATTTTATTAAGCCGTAAAGCGTAACTATGAACTGAACACTCGGCCAACGTGTGATCGCTATTTGCGGCTTGCGCCAAATTTCTTTGATTTTTGCATGGAAAACCGACACTACACGGCTTGTCGGCGAGTGTTGGCCGCAAACGCCAAATACACACAAAACGGCCCAGTACACGTTGGCCGAACGCACTCCGCGAGCGCGTTCGGTCAACGTGTACTGCTACCTTAACAACCCCCGCAAAAGATCCTCCCCTTATGGCAGGCGGTTAGGAACAGTATTTTTTATTATTTTTGAGTTGTTATCAGAAAGATGTAGCTACCAAAGTGGGTAGGAGTCCCTACTAGGAATATACTACGAACTTCCTAGTATATTCCCCTCAACGGTTTTTTATAGGATAGGATGACAAACGAGCACACAGTCCACCTGATGGTAAGTGGTTACTGTGACCCATAGACATCAAGACCTCAATGATGCGTTGTCACCCGTGAGCACGAAGATGGAATGCCTCTTTGCCAGTAAAAAGGGTCTCCGGTTCTCTACACTCACCATACGAAACACAGCAGCGTTAAGCTGCTATTTTACGCTGGTTTTCTGTGAGAGCGTGAGAATGATATGGATAGTGAATAATCTTACGCCACCGCTACACGAGTATTTTTTTAAATATAGATAACAATACTAAATGAAAGTTAAATGTGTGGTGTAAATATAATAGAGTATTTATTAAAGTTGAAAAATAAAAACTGCAAAATTTTTAATTCAGCACCATTCGGACTTACAAATTTATAAAAAAAAAATAAGCAAATATATTTTAGAACACAAATTATAAAAGTATATTTAAGATAAGTCTTAAAGTTTTGAGATCCAATCTTGTAAAGCCTTGATGTCGGTCGGATTGTCATCATTGCCAGTGCTGGCAGAGCACTCAATCACATCAACCCGACAGCTAAGGTGAGAGAACTCGAAATCTTTTCCAAGTTTGCCCAGATATGTGGAACTGTTTGACTGAGAAGGATCCACAGACTGCAACTGGCTGGATTTCGTCACCCGTACCAAATTACTGGAAAAATAAAATGAATATGCTTATAAATTAAAAACATCAGCTTAACTAAATCTTTTTAATGAAACGGGCCTAAAATATATTTTGCGGCATTCAAATATGGCGATAGTTAGCATTAATCATGCACACTGAATTTATGATCATATGAAGTGCCCGGAGAATTCTCGTTGCCTATTACAGGTGGCTGAATAAACTTCAACAAAGGTCCTTATTGTTTTGATCATATATTAAAAAAAATTAAAAAGTACTGTGTGATCCACTAGTGTATATTAAAAAGTACTCAGAGTGCCTCTAACAACACTGTGCACTGACATTCTATTTTAATAATGTGTTTGTTTACATGTGAAACTGCCAGCTTTAGCAATAATTATAGTAAGAAAAACCGAGAAGGAGAACAACAATGATGACATTAAAAAGGATTCAACATTGCATCATTCTGAAGATATTAAAAACTATTTCGTCTATTCAATCTCGAGTTATTTTAGAAACATAGTATTTTTTACCACAGACTAACAGATGGCAACAATAAAAAAATTCATTGTACTTTTATCCAATTTTGTATTGCAATACATAAATATAAGTAGTTTTATTTATTATTGTTTCTTTTTAACGTTAATGTGCATTTATTCATGTATTAGTGTGGTATAAAAAAATATACAGAATTTAATAAAACGGGTAACGTGACCTCCTCAAAGAGGCAGTAAAGTTCAAAGTGTGCAATAGAATGAATTCTACATACTTGCTAACGTTTAAAAGATTAAGAAGATAGTTCTAACATGTGAAAATTAGCTCAATAACATCATTTAGATTTTATCAAATTCATTATAATTTTTTATAAAAAATAATAAATAATACTGAGTAAATGAATGCTTACAGCTCTTTCTCAAGAAGGCTCTTAATAACCTGACTTCCTTTAGCCATGGGTTGATCTTGCTTATTGCATAAAATGAGGAATGGCGGACAGTTGCTCTGGACTACAGGGTCCAATAAAATTGTGTACAAATATCTGGAACAAGGTCATGTAATAAATAAATCTTTACTATACTATATAACGCATCACAATTCCACTGAACATAGGTCTTCCCAAAAGACTGCAATACAAAACATTGCACAAGTAAGAATTTTTTCTTATTGATTGGCTGTCAGTTCTTTCAGGAAAGCGAACAATCTATTATGAACCAGATGACGAATAAGAAAGAACCAATGACTTGATCGTCGGCATACAAGAGGCATTTGATGGCTAACTCACCCATCCTTAACCCACATTCTTCCACTTTCAGAAGTTTACAAAAACCGTCTGTGGCGGCGCTGTCGTCGCGCCACAAGCGAAACAAATGGAAGCCTAAATCGCGCTAACAATGTTCCGAAATGAAAGCAGTATATATAGAATCCACTGTGGCGGGTGGAAGGAAAAGGGGAGCTCTCCCGCCGGGCAAGGTGTTCTGCCCGGGGAGCGACCAATGCTCCGAGTGGTAGATCGGAGCTCTTCTATAAAATACTGTTTTAACTTCGGAACTTTGTTAGCGCGATTTAGGCTTCGATGTGTTTTGCTTGTGGCGCGAAGACAGTGCCGCCACACATAAATAAATTGAAGTCATGGGTAAGCCACACAACCCTGTCTGGCACATTTATGGTTGTCAAACAGATCCATGCAAGCCACATTGATCCTGACACAAGCACTAGAGTCATCAGCCCAGCGCTCAATCCAACATTTTTCATAGGGCATTCCTGTCCACTATGTCATAGGCCTTTTCAAAGTCAAAAAATTACAGAAAATTTCTGTTTCTATTGTAATTCAAGCAGAAACTTTTGGCACTTTATTTGGAGCAAGAGGCATAGCTTTGACATAATATGTAGTATTTCATAGTTTGTATTCTATAAACTAAGAATCTAAACTATGAAAATTAACCATAATATAATATTTATCAATTTTATAGGCCCCGAAAAGTCAATGATATTTATCTAAGTACTCTACTCGAAACTCTTTACTGCAATAATGTCTTCCAAATATATAGATAGGTCTTAAGATGAACATGGAAAAAACAAAGTAACATACATATCACACTAGGGTGTCTCGGGCAGTGTTCGAGAGGTTACGACATATCTTCTAGTCACTCATACCTCAAAACTTGAAAACTAGAGTGTAAAACTAGTGTTTTGCCAGTGATGTGTAATAGATTAAATAAAATTATGGAAAACACCTCGACGATCTGATACTCATTCCTTGAGAAAAAGGACAATGTTAGATATGTGATATAACCAGCGTCAGTAATTTTGCCAATAGTAATAAGCACGCAAAATATGCAAATTTATCTCAGATCTATCACTTTTTACCTTTTGCAGTTGAGATGTATGCACTTAGGAACAGAATCTTGAAATCTTACCAGACAGGCCAGTGCTCACTGAGATATCTTTGAAGTTAGATGTATGTTGATTGTTCTAAAATTTTCATATATCTTCTGCTTTAGTACTTTTTGGGTAAAGTAGGTTAAAATTTTCATACCTACACACCATGCTACAAGAGGGCTTTAATTATTTGTTACTGGATATTATTAGTAAAAGATTCTGACTTTCCCACATCGGCATTTCCTAATAAAATAAATATCTTACACAATATTATATTGTCAGTAAACAAAATGTGCTAGGCCCTCATATAGTAGTTACTTTGGAGTTTCATTTACATTGCTTACTCTTGATTCATGCAAAATTATTAAGAAACTGCATAAACGTGCCAACATGATAGCTAGACGCTTTCAAAGGTGTTCTTATACCTCAAAGCTGGCATTGTTTTCAGCTTACTGTCAGCCACTTTACACTCCTCAGCTGTGGACGAATTACACTAAAGAGGAATATCGCAGACTGAAGGTGCAGTATAATGATTCGTTCCGCGTGTTGTTCCGTCAGCCACAATACTGTAGCGCGTCTCAGATGTTCGCAGAGGCCCGTGTCGTTGGTTTGGATGCGTTGATCCGTCACCGTATCGCGCGATTTAGAAGTTTTGTTTTTGGTTCGCAGAATAATCTCATCAAAATTATTTGTAATATGTATGCATGTAGTGAAATTTTTAGTAGATGGTCAAATTTATTAAAATGTAATTAATAAAATGTAATAATATCATTGATTAACCAATAATTATAATTAAAATTTAAGGTATAGTTTAAAAAAAATTAATTTTAATTTTGTAATGGATCTGTGTTGTCTGTATCAAATAAATTATTATTATTATTATAACTATTGAAAGAAAAAAAAATTTTTAAATAGCTGTGTGTGCAGGATATATAGTTGACAAACATAGCATATTTTGTTTATTGATGCAATATATTGTATATTATTTATTTTATTAGGAACTCAATGAGGTAAGGGTGATATAATTAGGGATTATAGATTTTATACATAGTGTTTATCAGGTAATTGTTTTTAAATAAATAGTTTTCATTAATACTTACTCAGCAACATCTCTTATTTCTTTTTGAATGGTGACAGAGTCCACAACATATATAATAGCTTTAGCACTATTTTTGTACTGATCAAAGAACTTATTTCTTAATCGTTCTTGGCCAGGGAGATCTACAATCTTCAATGATTTCTGGAATGAAAGTCAATGAAATATACTATTGATAATTTTGCATAAATACAAACTGTTGGTATGGAATGTCCTTATGTATTTACCATTGCAGCCTACGAAAATCTACTACTGAACATAGGCCCCTCCTATAGATTCACTCACAGAGGGGATATTTGCCATAGTTGCGGGTTTTTAACTGCAGTTTTTTATTGAGCTGTTATTATGCATACACTGATGCTCATCTCCTGTTTGTTTCCCTTTGTCGTTTCTTACGATACCCACGGGACGATATGGGGTAGTGGATTAATACACCGTGGATATTCTTATACTGCCACTACATGGTGTGGTAAATTTTATTTAACAGTGCATAAATGCCTGCCTCCAAACTTATCACAATAGCACTGATCTTAGGTTTGCGCTACTGCAAAGTACTTGAAATGTCGGGAATATACGCTCTTTCTTTTTATTTATGTATAGATAATATAGGGAAACCTGTAATAAGGCTTATGTTAAGATAATCCGAGTTGATGTAAAATTATTTTGATAAAAACTGTTGGTTTTCTAAATAAGTAAATATAAAAACAAACCAATTAAACGCCATAAAATCCAGTTTTTACGGATTGGTTCATTCGAAACATTCACAGACACAAGTATAATTATAAATTTGAATTTTTACTATGTAATGGCCATATAGTTGTTTAAAAAACTGCCTACATTTAAAGTCAAGGCAGAAACTAATACAAATTAATCACCCACAATCACGCAACAATGTTAACAGTAACAAGTCCATTTAAACAATATGTAAAAATAAAGAAACATTTTATGGTGTGAAAACTCTAAAACTTTTAGTGTAGAATGAGACTGGTAATGAAAATGGTGATAAAAATAAACTCACTGTTTACACAACTACTCAACATCATTCATCCAATATTAATTAAGTATATTTCTACATATGTTCTAGGTTGTAAGTTTAATATTTTTTGTTTAGTGTTTTTGTTGTTTGTTACAATATATTTTATATTTTAGTTTAAGTATATTATATTTTAGATTTAATTTCAGATATATATTTATGTGAATACACCACAAGACTAATGTCATACAGGCAAATACTATGAATATCTAATAAACATGATAAGAAGCTGATTGAATATATTATAGGCTTCCAGAAAAACTTTAGTACAAGTCACTACAAACACACTGTGAAACATGTCATATAGAAATACAATAAGTGTTGACAATAGGCATATGACAGCCTAGAATACTAGCATATATAGCAAAGCCCAAAAGAGCAAGAATTTCACAATGTCTACATTAAAGCCATCAAAAACATCTAGTGAGTGTAAACCAAAACTATTGGAACATATTTGACGGCTCCGTGGCACAGTGGCTTAGCAATGAGTTGCTGCGCTGGGGGCAGCGGGTTCGAATCCCTCACAAAACGAGTATTTGTATGGCCTACAAATAATTGTTCCGTGTCGGCATGCTTGTCCTTGTGCAATTTCTGTATGTAAACTGCCTCCACAATACAGGAGAAAATCCTAGTGTGGGTAATATTAAAAAAATAAATATTATGTTACAAAATGTAGCAAAAAGAAGCAATTGGACTGAAAATAAACTTAAGCAAAACCAAAATTGGTTACTGTGGCCCATAGAGCCCATAGACAGATGTCTAGATCTATGTTCAATTATGAATCAAAATGCAGATGTGTTATCACCCATGAGGACTAAGATGGAATGCCTCGTTTCCAGTAAAAACGGTCTCTGGTTCTCTACACTCACCATACACAACACAGCAGCGTTAAGCTGTTATTTTATACTGGTATTCTGTGAGTGTGGTCCTTCCCCTGTCAAGTCCACCCATTAGTACTACAACTATACTACTAATAGCTGCAGCATGGCACTACCATGTTAAATTGGTGAAAGGTGATACCTCTTTAACAATCCATGAAGAAAAAGAAACAAGAAAGAGGATAAAAGCTGTCTTATGATGCCACCATACTGGTAAGAAGACAAATATACAAAAATATTCAAAAAAGAAAACTTACATTTGAAGTGACGTAATCCTCTACATTTTCTCTCATTGATGTAAATGTTTGTCTGTATTGTGAATATGCTAGCCTGACAAACAATAAGGTCTTACCAGAATCTGAAAGACCAGTAAACAGGATTGATCTTTGTAAGTAGCGGCGCCGTGAAAAACACCACCAGAATACTGCAAAAAATCAGAAAGTAACCATTATAGTCAGAAAGCCGAATATTACTAGGCAGGTAAACGATTGCAATATTTGATACATTTTCAATAATTCAATTAGCAATATTAACAAGCCAATTAGGAAAGGGCTGTGTTCATATTGGTAATGATAATGAGGATTATGAAGTATCTCATATCAAACACAATCAAACTGTATGTCATATCAAACATAATCATCATAAAATTAATAAATGTTATGACAAAATTTGATACAACTACAAAAAACTTTTATTTCTTGAATGATATTAATACAAACTACAGGCAATTTCGTAGATTTAATGATTGTAGTTGCAAAGTAACTACTAATTGAACAACTTCTAAAATAAAAAAAATAACTTACAAAATGTAAAAATAAGTACTATTACACTTAGTAAGGTTATGTATCGCGGGTCATTTAACATGGGTTCAGTGTGAATTTTTTCTTTAGTAACTTCTGATTCGGACTCCATCACGACCCTACTCTATTAGGTTTAATTAATTTTATTTCTACGTAAAAATAATAACGATTTGTGTCCAGTTTTAAGACTTATTTGATGGTGTGGATCAGTGGATCACAGTCACAAAACACATGTGACATGACATTTACTCTCTACGTCATAAATCATAAATAATAAATAAATAGATAATAGATATGTACCTTAGGGATGTCGATGATCATCGATGTCAAAATGAAAACATCGATAAGTTTTAACATCAATGTTTTAACATCGATGTTTTAACATCGATGTTTTAATATCGATGTTGCCACGTCAAATATCGAAACATCGAAGTCAATAAGCCCATCATTGATTATTGGGTATTTGCGAACAGTGCGAACCCGCGAAATCAATATCAACTAAATCTTGCAATTCCTCTAAATTATTTAAAGTTTTGAATAATTCAGAATGCTTGAACGCATCGATAGCCTAAAAATATATCATTTTGGTGTATCAAATTTAACTGTCAAGCGTTGTCATTTGTAATGCAGTTGTCACTAATTTCGTTTTGTTATTGGTGTCGCAGTTTGTTGTCGGTTTCTTCGTCGGTTATTTTACAAAATCCAGTGGTTGATCTTAAATCGTGTTTAAGATCAATGCACGTTTAGAACAATGTTATTCGTTCCACCTATCTAAACTTTAAAAACAACTTGCGGTGAGATATTTGACTACAATCGTTACATCATCGCTATCTGAGCTGTTATCTACCGACTTCAAAAAGGAGGACGTAATCAATTCGATATTTTTATTGTATATCCTTTTTTTAATGTGTGTTACCTCATATCTTTTTTCTGGGTAAACCGATTTCGATGATACTTTTTTTATTTGAAAGCTGGTGCTTCGTCATGTGGTTCCATATAAATTTGACCCATATAAGTCAGACCAATAGTTTTTGAGTTATCCTTAATGATTTATATTGAAGTCAGTTGTACAAAATTTTTATTTTTAAATGTTTTCCTTAGCTCGCTAAACTCTTTATCAACAGAGAAACATATTGAAAAGTACTTCTTTGTCAAAATTACTATTTCTTCAATATATATTAATCTATAAACAACATGACAATTTTTTATTCATATAATTCTAACAACCTCCAAGGCCAACATCGATGTTTTGAGTAGGATAAACATCGAACATCTATGTTGAGTTATCGATGTCAACATCGATGTCATCATCAATATTTCGACAACATCGAGCATCCCTAATGTAGCTCTACGTGTGGATGTGCAGTAGTGATGCGACTCGAAATCGAACTAGGAGTGAGGCATATATATCGTAACAGATAAAAAACATGTATATTAAAATAGCACACTGTAACTGCGATAATCAAACTGAAAGAACTGCTCCTGTTCCACGAGATAACAAATCCAATAAAAGACAGTCACAAATTTTTCTTTATTCATACATATGACAGTTAACGTTATTAAAATTACGATAAAAATGTTACTGTTACACTGTGACGCCCTGTTACAGTTGTCACAAGCAAGCTCTGTCCTTTTCTCGCATAGGTTCAACACCTTAGTTAAAAAGAGAAGTACCTACCAAGACTGTAGTAACAGACTGTTAATTTGTAACAGGTTTTTGGAACTGTTAACTATGTGAAACTCTAACAGGCGGAGCAGATATGCAATTTTACTTGTTACAGCCCATTCCTAAATTGAACTCGAAGCAATTCTTATGTGAATGTGAGTTGTGAACTCGAAGTGACAGTCTAACTAGGTTTCTGGTTTCTGTCACACATATACTTATAATATCTATCAATCTTCTATCTACGCTATCACCATAGACTTATCCTACCATATTGTTGTCCTTATTCCCGTACGACCTAACAAGCCGTTTCCGTTACCTCCCCCCCCCCACCAAAACCTATGAATTTATAGTATATATATAAAAAAAATACTGACGGACTTAGTTTAAATAGCACATCTCAAAAATATTAATTAGTTAAATTGCACCTTACATGGGTGCAGTCTAAATAATTAATATTTATATACTATTATCGATTCGGTGATTTTTTTTCAACAAATTTGGTTTTATCAAATTTTTGTGTTTATCATTGCATTTTATGCATTTTTAATAAAATAAATAAACAACAAAATAAAATCAATTTATTTCAGACTAAGACAGAGTGACAAGTTACATTTACATTATAATAAATTTAATCTCATCTAATTTAATTTTATATAATTCTATCTAATCTTTTTAATTTAATTTAATCTTATTTAATTGAAATTAATTCAATATAAGTTAATTTGATTGTTTGACATATTAATTACTTGAATAAAATTAATCTATAGTTTAATTCATGTATCTGGGGCACCGGGCACATGCATTTGTAACCAATGCCGCAGAAGGGGGCAGTCAGGCTTGTCGCTGAGCACGTTCAGGATGGTGTTGGCGCTCCCCCGCGTACGGAGCATCAGTGAGGCGATGCGGCGTCGCAGCACGGCGTGGAAGCCGTCCGTGTGCGCGTGCGCAAACATCGCAGATGCACTACAGCAGCGTGGGAGCGCCACCAGCACCCTGAATGCGTTATTATATTGTACTCGGAGAGCGTTGATGGCCCGCTGGGTGTAGTTGACCCATAGATTGCAAGTGTATAGAGTTTGGCAAAAGGCTTTAAAGAGAGTTATCTTTACTCCAAAGCTACACCGCGCGAATCTGCGTGCCAGCATATTACAGCGGACCACCATCGCCCTCCTTTCCCTGTCGATGTCAGCATCGTCTTTTAATTATAATTATTCTAGCAAGGTGCAGTTTTTTTATACTATAAAAAGTACCAAATTAATAGGCTGGGGTTGGGGGGGGGGGGGGGTGTTTCCGTTTTTCATTAAGTTTTATTTGATTTTAACCATATTATGATGTCGTGCAGTGTTATGGGCTGTAAAAGCCGCAGTGAACGAAAAATTGAAAGCATTACATTTCACGCGTAAGTAAACGTATTTCATGAATATATATTTAAATAACTTTCTGAAGCACGATTTACATGGATGTATTAGTTAAAACGATGTTCACGGTCATTTTTTCTATAAATTATTTGATATTATCATTATTGGCGTAATTATAACCTCAAACCTATGTTGCCAGCTAAAGTTTATAATTACCCGAGGTACGATCTCATCGCTTACAATTACGGCGAGAGCACCTCATGTATTATACTACATATTTACCATTGTGTTAATATACTTATGTTTATTATATCATTTAAATTTATTTCTCTTTTTTTATTTGTCAGTTTCCCAATTGATTCAGAAATAAAAAGAAAATAAGTTTAAGAACTGGTAAGAAGAATTGGGAGAAAATATTTAATAATTTTACGAATCAGTAAGCTGGAGATGCAATGGGCCGGTCATATGGCTCGACGAACCGACAATCGATGGATGGTTCTAGAGTGGCAGCCTTGAACCGACAAGTGGAGCGTAGGACGACCTCCAACTAGATGGAGTGACGATTTGGGGTTCGATGTATATAACAGAAACGAGGTATATGGTCCTATGGGGAGGCCTATGTTCAGCAGTGGAATTGTGAAAGGGATTAAAGAAGCTGATAATTGTGATGAAGATGAACAGGATGTAAGATTCAAGCTATTGATACTGCTGTTCCAAATGGTTCACAATAAGCATGTGTGTACCTGTATATTATATATGTTAGATGAAAAGAAAACATGGTAAGAAAAGTTAAAACTCTGACGATAAACTAAATACTCTCGACTTTGCTTCAGGCACTTAAAAAGGAATTTATTAGTCCGAAAAAGGACAAGAACTGAGTTATTTCATAATGCTCTCCCAACACTTTATACAATAAAGGTTTGTAAGCTAAAATATCGTCGTATTTTAAATCTTCTAACTGTGTTTTTTATTTAGTAGTTGGGCTTGCTTAAGACCAGAATTTAACCCTTTCGTAGTCCCGTGCACTACATATAGGTCATTGGTATTGTCTTACTATTGTGTCTGAAAATCGGATAATGAATGTTTTAACCAAAGTATGTAAGTTATAATATGATGGATTATGATAGGATAAAAGGGAATTTAAAACACATAATTTCTTTTATTATGAATATATAGAAGAAAATTTAAAAATGTAACATTTTTCGAGGAGGATGTTGTAAATATGATATAAGTAATAGTAAGTAATATGTTGTAAGTATACGGACCTGAGCGTGATGATTTAGTGATGGAACAACCAAATACGGTAATTTTCATTGCGTTGTTAACTAAACACTAGTACTAGTGATAAAATTAAAAGAAAATAAAAGTTATAATTATCATGTAATGACATACTGTTATATTTTTTATTGAATGTAATATTGAGAATATGTAATATTTTTTCAAGAGCACGTTAAAATTACTATAAACATGCATCAGATTGATAATGAAGTTATGGAACTACCAAACACATTTGAGGTAAGTTTTAAGTTTTTAAAAGATTGTGTTGTACCGGTTACGAAAATTGGTGGTATCTAGCTGTCATACAAGTGGGATAAGTGATTAAACACAAAAACCAGAGACTGAACAGTAGCATATGTTATCTTGACTTATAAATTTGTATATGTAAAAGGCACTGAACTACTCACTGACTGATTAGTTGACATTACGCACAGCATTATTTGTCGTTGTTTTTAGAGCCATTGGTTTCGTTATTTACATTTTGTATTTTGCTTTAATGAACGTGGTATAAATGGTGACATATAACATTATGAACACAATTGAAAATCTATTGTTTGCAATGAATAACGGCTGCTAAAAGGTTTAATGGATTAAAATTTTTAACTTTCTTTTTCAGCCACTGGGTACGCCAAGAAGTTTTACCAATAGATTGAAACAGCAGCAAAATCTATCGGAGAAGAGGTTGAGAATGGTGCGCGCTCTTCGTCAGAAAACAAGGCCTCTAAAAATAAAAATGGCAAATCTGGAACAAATTCCTGAAGAGTTTAAGACCAAAGCGCTTGTTTACGACGACGATAGCAATCTACTTTACTCGATCGGATCCTATCAATAAAGATTTCCTTATATTGACAAAATAAATATGATTTAATATTTGTTATTAATATTACTTATTTGTTTAATTTTTTTTTAATTATCCTATCCTAATTTCACGTGAATAAACTGGCCCAGAATTACTGGCATACGCTTCACAAACAAAATATCCCTATTTTGTGGGCAACATTGCCAAAATGGCAGCACTGTGATGCGAGAATGAAAGACAGAATAGCGGTTATGCGATCCTGCCGTCTATTGGATTCTCTGTCTACGTCGTAGATTGATTATGGTCTAGTGTTCCTTAAACATCGATAGACTATAGATTAATCGATAGTGTTTGCACTACCGATTCTATCGATAGTTTGGTTTAACTATCGATTGCCATCCTCATCGTAATTTTTGTCTATAGTAGATGTCTCCCTTTAGTCTAAGGTCAGAGAAATCCTTGTAAATATACTGTTTGTGAATAACTAATTAATATATGTGACGCTGACGTAAGTCGCTATTTGTGTGAGTACCAGAACGGGCGTTTGATCTTGCGTTTTATAGTTTACTGATTTGTTTTGTATTATAGTAGAGTTATTTCTAGATAGTGGACTGTAATATTCCGTTTGTAAAGTGTTACTTTTATAATCAGGAATATAAGCATTTAGGAAATACGACCAATCTAAGAGATCACTTGAAAAGAAAGCAATGCCGATAAAATAGATAGGTTAGAATCGGAAGAGGGATCATCGTCAGAACGTCAAGTTCAAGATGAAGTGCAACCAAAAAAATCTAGAAGTTCTTTAAGAATTATTTTAATAGAAATCAGTTGTTGAAGACATAGACTATTGTGACTTTCCTTCACAGTTTTACACTAGCCAGTGACAAATTGCGTATTTCTCAAAGACGAGCAACCAAAAAAGTAAAATAATTACTTATTGTTATTTTTATTTGTGATACCTGCTCAAAGACAATCGATAGTCTATCGATATATCGATGGTCTTATATGAAACTATCGATTACTATCGAATACTTCAACAATCTATGTTTAATGAACACTATTATGGTCACTAGTCACTATCAAAGAGTGTATAACCATTATGATTTAGTTATTACCCCAGAGTATAAAATATACACCGAACACTACATGACTGACCTCTATATATTTTGTTATGTGGCAGAGACAAAAACTCTTTTAAAAATAAATTTACTTAATACTTTTAAACTAACTTAAAATATATAATATCTACACATCGCGGCAGAACTCCCGATACCATCCACACCATCTGGATGATTGGCGGTCCACCACTGTGCGATTTAGAAGATGTCTTCTTCCTCGCACAACTTCCTTGTGGAATAGTTTACCACCAGCGATTTTTCCGAACCGATACGACTTAGGAACCTTCAAGAAAAGAGCCTACTCCTTTTTAAAAGGCCGGCAACGCATCTGCAATTCCCCTGGTGTTGCGGTTGTTCATGGGCGGCGGTAGTCACTTACCATCAGATGAGACGCATGCTCGTTTGCCCCCTCTACTATAAAAAAAAAACTAGTTGATACAGAGAACTTGGTAATGGAATTGTGTTGAGGGATCAAAAGATTTGGTTTATATAGTGTTGGAAGCTAGGAGGTGGTCTTAAACATAAAGAGACGACATTGTTCTTGGTGTTTTGCTTAACTTATGGTAAACTATAAACATTAGCATATAATATTACAATCGAACTAGTGTGGCTTGTAAGGAAGTAATTTATTAAATAAACAATATAAACTATACAGGTCTTATAATATAAAGTAAACAGCATCCTATTACATAACGTTCGTTTGGCTTTTAAGAAAGTAATTTATTAGATAAACAATATAAACTATACAGGTCTTATAATATAAAGTAAACAGTATCCTACTACATAGCCTTAGAACAAAGGTTGAGCGGTTTTGCTCAATTTTTGAGTGTAGTCAGCAGCTTAGTCTTTCTCTTCTGATATACAGGCTGTTGTAGAAGTGGTGTTTAGTGATGATATGGGAATCTCGACGTGTAGTCGGCGACCAGAACGGTCAAAGCAATTATTAAAAATTTGTATACAGTTACCATGTGGATTTCTAGCTATGTTATTCCATGGCAAGCGTTTGTAACATTTATAACAAAAATATGTTAGCATAATGATGCCAGTAATCTTACTTAATATGGAAAATTTTGTTACGTGTTTTTCTAAGAATGTAGGTTTATTATCTTCAAGCAATTTTGTGTGAGTTTTTATTTGTTCTCTAACCGAATTAAGAGAGTCGAGTTGAATGTTGTTGAGCTGGATTGGTGCAGGTTCTAGTTGTTGCAGCTTAATTTCATCTGGGATGCAAATGTGTCCAATATCCACATAGATAAAAGGATGGCTGATGTTGATCGATTTTGTATCCTCAGCTAGGAGTGTAAGGCTAAGCGTCCACTAGGCTCGCCGAGCCGAGTCTAATCGAATCGTAGAAAGTCGCCTCCTATATATTTACTATGAAACGGCGTCCATTAGCGACGAGCCGCGGCGCGCCGAATTTAATCGACCGCGCGAATTGCTTGACAGGCGAATTTCTTCGCCGATGCGATTCGATTCAACTCAGCGCGCCTCAGTCGACGTGGCGAACTGGATGCACGCCAGCGTAGTTTAATTAATTTCTATTTCGTTTTCGTAAAAATCTTTATGTTTAAATAAAAATGAATGAAGAACTATTGATATCACTGGTCCAACAATATCCAGAATTGTTTAATCATGTAGATCAACATTATCCTGATGAAATAAAAACATTTCTTCATCCGAGCTGTCCATGACGCAAATACGACTTATTTTATTGAAGAATTTGCGATGCATGAGCAATTCGATTCGATTCGTCAGAGATGGACGCACTAGAAATAAATGCAACTCGCTTCGATTCGACGCATTTCTGCTGTAGTCGACGCCAGGCTTAACAAACGCGGTGTACATTTTACATTCTTGTTCTAGAGTGATGATACCTGCTCCAAAGATTTCGCCGTTAGTCGTTTTGCTTTCGCATTCTAAGGGATACGGAGTCTTGCCTTGAAGTATGTAGTCCAGTTGCTGTTTCTAAGAGCTTGGAAAGTGTTGATGTGTGCAGAAAACGTAGTTACATCACAAACTTCAGGAACTTGTTGGTTCGTCGTTGTTAAGATGACAACTTCGCATATGGGTCTGGTGTTGATGTTGTAGATGAGAAGATCCTTGCAGACTCTAGATTCCGTTGCAAAGTCTTTGCATTTGTCCAGTGAGCTCATGATGACGTATTGTTGTCTAGTGGTACTCATGGCAAGATATGTTTGTTCGGGAAGGATAGTAGAATATAAGGAAGAGTCAGGATATAGCATAGGGATAGAATATAAATGACATAATGTAAATTTTCGTTTTTTTACTAAAGGGAATTCTAGGATATATATAATTTTATTCATATAAATATAGGAAGTAATAGAGGCAGATTCAAGTATTTTGTGTAAATTAGGTAATGCTATTGGGGCAACTAAGAACTTAGAAGACAGTAATTCTTTGTATAGGCGCATAGTGGATATTATAGAAGGGTGTATTACATTCGATTTAATGAAAAGTATGCTTGTAATGACATCATCGATATCTCGTTCGTCGAGTTTAGAATCTATTCTGTCTATGTTTATTAATGAAGAAAATTTTATAAATGAAGTAGTAGTTATAACGGTAGGTAAATTTGAATGTATGGTAATGAAAGATTGATAGTTATTTATAAGTCGTCTGATAGAGTTGCGAGCTAGGAATAAAGGTTCAAGATTACGATATACGATAAATTTCGAGGAATTTTCAGATATTAATATTTCACCATTGTTTTCGAAATAGAGTCCAGAATTAGAAGGAATAGGTTTTATGTGGGTATCCCATCAACATGAGTTGTGGAGTACCTACCTGAATATTAAAATAAACCTAGTTAATTGTTTTGACTTCTTTTAAACTTAGTTATGTAATAATTCTTAGAAAATAGATAAACTTTGTATAAAATGATGTAAAGTAATAATTATAAAAAAACAAATAGTAAAATTAATTTATGGGTTATTTATAAGATATAAAAGATTTTCAATTAAACTAAAGGTTTCATTAGGGTGTGCCATTATTCGAGCCAGTGAGCGAGTGGAATAGATTTAAAGTTAAATATTTATGAATAATTAAGATCTAGTATTAAAATAAAATATTATGATTATTGAAAGAAGTCATGCAATGGTCTTAAGCGATTTACATGCACTATTTGGTCTTTTTTCAAATTTTTGTGTAATAAAATTTTCATTAAAACCTATTCTAACAATGACATGAAGCCCGTCCCATAATCTATTTAAGTTGTTTGGATTACGGACTTTAAGCATAACTTTAAATTTGGAAATATTTTTAATATTGCTGTCGTATCGCTCTTTTGCCTTTTCGTTCATTGACTCTACATTTTGGCGGGCTATGTCCCGTGATACTTTGAGTCTTTCGTTTAAATCTCGTAGGTAGTCATGAGTTGTGTAGTCGTCGTTTGCTTTTAAAGAATAAAGAGAACGGTTTGTAACCAAAGAGTTACACCTCATATGGCACATAACGGCAAATGGCACAATTTGATCCCAATTAGATTGATTACGTTTGTGGTACATTCGGATGTGATCGCGTAATGTTGCGTGGAATCGTTCTAATGAACCGTTAGTTTGAGGATGATATGCGGTGCTAACTGTGTGGTTGGATCCTAGTAATTTCGTCAATTGTTTGATCACGCTATTAAGAAATTCTGTACCTTGATCGGAATGGAAACGTTTAGGTACACCGTAATGTTGACAGAAAATTAAAAGGGATTTGGTTACTGTAGTTGCTTGTTTGTCTTGAATGGGGTATGCTTGAACAAAACCAGTTAAGTCATCTTGTAATGTGAGTATATATTTATTATAGTCGTTAGTTATGTCTGAATAAGAGACTAATTCAATAGTTACGCGTTCAAAAGGTTCAGTAGAAAAAGAAGTAATAACCATGGGAGCTTTATATGTTTTCGTTGAATTTTGTTTCGTTGACATATTTGGCAATTATCTATATAGTTTTTAATAGTTTATGTCATTCCTTTCCAGAAATATTCAGATCGTATTTTGCATGTTGTTTCGATAATGCCACGATGTCCTGATAGGGGATCATCATGGAAGGTTTTCAGGATTAATGCTATCTCTTCTGGAGCTGGAGTTTTAACTTTATTTTCACATATGGTGATTTTGCATTCGTAAAGGTCTGCTAAATAAGTTGTAATATATAACTGTTCGTTTCCTTTAAGTTTACAAGTGGGGTCGTTTTTTAGATTTAGAATGTAAAGTGATTTTAATTTATGGTTGTGTAGGCAAGCGAGTAATATTTTAAAATAGCTTTCAGAATCCCAAGGATCGAAGTGAGTGGGTCTCGAAGAGCCAAATATAATATTTTGTTTCTTATCTGAAACTAATAAATCGGTCTCGTAAAGTGTTTTTGGTTTATTTAAATATAGCCATATTGAGAGCTACTTGAGAGAGAACTTGACGGCAAGTGGAAATTGCTTGGTTGAAAAGGGTATTATTATCGGAAAGTTGACAAGAGACTAGGATAAGAATGTTTTTGTGACGTTCGTTTAAAAGGCATTCTGGTGAAATATGGAGATATGGAGTATTAAGAGTGTGAGAGTCGATTTCTAAGTAGTGTTGAAAGTTTAGTTGTAAATAGTCTTCTGAAGTGTTTGAGTCAAGATGTGTGTTTTTGTCGTTATTGTTGGATTATTTATGTTCGTGTGGAGAATTGGTGGGCGTGAGAGAGCGTCTGCATTAGTATTGTTTTTACCTGCCTTATATACTACTTCGTATTCGTACTCTTCGAGTTTAAGTCGCCAACGAACTAACCGACTACCAGGGTCTTTTATCGAGAAAAGCCATGTTAGCGGTTTGTGGTCAGTTACAATTTTCAATTTCCTACCAAACAAATAGTGTCTAAAATGTTTGACTGCCCAAACGATAGCTAATAACTCTCTTTCGATAGTGGAACAGTTGGATTCAGCATTATTGAGTGTTCGAGATGCATATGCTATAGGCAAGTCCTTGCCTATTTCGCCTTGCGATAGCACAGCACCTAAGGCGTTTATCGAAGCGTCTGTGGTTAGTGTAAATTCCTTTGTGAAGTTAGGATATTGTAAGATTGGAGGGTTAGTAAGATGTTTACATTCATTGAAGGATTGTTGTTGGGTTTCGTCCCATATGAAAGTTGTGTCCTTTTAAGAAGGCTAGTTAAAGGTTTAGTGAGTTTACTGAAGTTAGGGATAAACCGACGGTAGTATCCTGTAAGACCTAGAAATGCTTTTATATCTTTACACGAATTAGGAATAGGGAATTCTTGAACTGCCCGCACTTTATCGGGGTTCGGCTTAACGCCTTCGTTGGAAATGATATGGCCAAGATAAGCAACTTCGCGTCAAAGAAATTCACATTTGTCTGATTGGATTTTTAGTTCATATTTTCTATGACGGAGTGGACAGGAACGTGTTATGGCAAACACTGACTTCATTTGGGTTGAGCGCTGGTCTGATACAGGCATTAAAGTCTCTTTATAGGGACTCTAGTGCTTGTGTCAGGATTAACGGGGCCTACTCGGACTGGTTTGGCATTCAAAATGGTGTCAGACAGGGCTGTGTAGCTTCTCCGTGGCTGTTTAACCTATTTATGGACAGTTGTTTTTGCAAACTTTGAAAGTTGAAGAATGTAGGATAAGAATGGGTGAGTTAACCGTCAAATGCCTTTTGTACGCCGATGATCAAGTTATATTTGTATCGTCGGCGGCCGAGTTGCAAATTATGGTTAATTTAATGAACTGGTCATTAAAAGAAAGGGATATGAAAGTGAACGCAAGTAAGACGAAAGTGATGGTTTTTGAAAGAGAAGAAAGTAAAACGTTATGTGAAATAAGAATAGAAGGGGATTTGATTGAGCAAGTGATGAGTTTGTATATTTGGGATGTTTATTTAGCAGGGATGGTAGATAAGATAAGGATATAGAACGACGAGTGAACGCAGGAAATAGAGTTAATGGGGCTCTACACGCTATTATGAAGAGTCAGAATGTGTCAAAGAAGGCACGTATGGCAATTCATAATGCTGTGCTAGTCCCTACTTTAATGTATGGTAGTGAAAGTTGGGTATGGCAGAAGAAGCATGAGAGTAGAATAAAGGCTGTAGAAATGCGGTCATTACGGTGTGTACTAGGGCTGAATCTGAATGACAGGGTGAGAAATAGTGTGATAAGAGAAAAGTGTGGTTTGTAAGATGACGTTGTGACTAGGATTAAAAAAGGAATGCTTTGGTGGTTTGGTCACGTAGAAAGAATGAACGAGGAAAGTGACAAAGGAAATTTTTGTTTCAGAAGTGAACGGCAGGGTCGGAAAGGGACGCCCTAGACGAAGGTTTACCGACCAAATCGGCGATATATTAAAAATGGGCCAGATTAGGAGTACCCTTAACCGACGAGTGTGTATGCGTAAATATATAGATATAAAGGAGGCGAGGGAGGCGTGTCAAGATCGCGCCAAATGGAAGTCCGTAGTCTCTGCCTACCCCTCTGGGTGACAGTCGTGAGTGTTTGTATTGTATTGTATTGTATTTTTTAAGTCTAGAGAAAAC
Source organism: Parnassius mnemosyne (assembly GCA_963668995.1). Lineage (NCBI taxonomy): Eukaryota > Metazoa > Arthropoda > Insecta > Lepidoptera > Papilionidae > Parnassius > Parnassius mnemosyne. The sequence goes on along the minus strand of CAVLGL010000013.1, from coordinate 22,116,785 downwards.
TTCTTCAAGTTTTTGTTCATGTTCTTGAAGGCTAGAAGCAAATACTACTATGTCGTCCAGGTAAACAAAACATCTTTCTCCTTCTAAGCCACACAAAACGGAGTCCATTACACGCTGAAAAGTCGCTGGCGCGTTTTTCAGGCCAAATGGCATTCTTTTATATTCGTAATGACTATATGGAGTATTAAAAGCTGTTTTAGGAATATCTTTTTGATCTACTTCTAGCTGATGAAAACCTGAGGCGAGATCCAATGTGGTAAAATATTGAGAATGACCTAATTTGTCTAGGATGTCAGTGATGTTGGAAAGAGGATAACTGTCTCCTACTGTGACTTCATTTAACTTGCAGTAATCAATAACTAATCGCCATTTCTGTTTCCCAGATGCGTCTAGTTTTTGACGTCTTCTAATTCGATGTAGCTGGCTGCACGCACGAAAAAACATGACTCATGCGGCGTTACCTCGCTCTGAGGCGTTCCATTTAAGGCTTGAAATGCAAGCGAGAGCGCGGAACGAGCTACAAAGAGGCACAATCGGCGTTGTCACGTTCAACTATCGTCAGTAAACCGAATTTACAGGGAACCGACTTTTAGAAACAACCCAGATGGGGCTACTCCAAGGAGATGAGCTAGGTCTGATAATGTCTTGGTCTAACATTTTTTGGACTTGTGATTTTACTTCTTGTTCGTGTACTTGAGGAAAGCGATAGGTTTTTGTGTGAATTGGAGTGTTAGTAGTGCGTCGCCTTCGATGAAAAATATGTCGTTATATTTGGAAATAATTTTATCTAATGACTTCGACTCTTCTTCGTTTAAATGTTCGTGTCTAATAAGGGTGAGTACTTGGTTTTGTCTATCGGTGTAAGATGTGTGATTAAGATTGTTAATTAAGTGGTTATGAATGTTGTTTGTTTGTTGATTTGGTTGGTAAGGGAGAACTTCGATATTTGGAATGCTAATCACTTTGTCGGATTTGTTTGTATTTACACAAGTGATAATAAATGAATTGTTTTTGACTTCGACTAATGGTTCGGGAATAACAATACCGTTATCTATTATTTGTTTTTCGACTATTGCTGTCCCGGAATTTATATTATTTGTTCTACACATAATTACACTTTCAGAGCGGCAAGAAAGGAATTGGTTATTAGAGTCGATTATATTTTGAGGATTTTCATTTAAATAATGTAAGTTGTAGGATCTGTCACGTATTCTCATTTGGATTGAATGTAAATGCTGCAATTATTCTTAATCATAAAATCGTTACCCAGTATACCGTCTCCTTTAATGTTAAGGGAAGCGACATGGAAACGATATTTAGGTAGGTAATCTAGAGATATGTCGGTGGTGCCTGAGGTTGTAATTGAGTTTTCGCTACCGGAAATGCCTACGATTTACACGATGTTTAATTTATTTAAGAGTGACAAACCTATTTTATCCTTTTTTATAACCGAGATCTCTGCTCCGGTATCTATGAGAAATGTAACTGGTTTGCCTTCTATGTGAAAAGTGCAGTGTAAGAGGTTATCGGGTGGTCCATCAGTTAAGGCGGATATGGTAATAGATTTTGTATTAGATTTGGATTTTGGAGGTTTTGATTTAGGGTTTTTAGTTTTGGGTTTTGATTGCAAACGTGCTTTATTAAAAACAGTAGAATCAGTGGTATTCAACTTGTCAGTTTGGGGCTGGTTACCCTGTCGGTTAAATCGATTGGATACAGTGGATACAGTGATATTCGGCTTGTCAGTTTGGGGCTGGTTACCCTGTCGGTTAAGTCGATTGGATTCAGTGAATACAGTGATATTCAACTTGTCAGTTTGGGGCTGGTTACCCTGCCGGTTAAGTCGATTGCATACAGTGGATACTGTGACATTCGACTTATCAGTTTGGGGCTGGTTACCCTGTCGGTTAAGTCGATTGGATACAGTGGAGTTAGTATAAGGGCGAGATTGAGTCTTAGGATTTTGTATAAAGGAAACAGTGATATCCGACTTGTCTGTTTGGGGCTGGTTACACTGTTCGTAGGTTTCTGTTTAAGAACTAGAACTTGTGAGTACTGAGTGATGTGAGTAACTAAGTCTCTAGTCTGTGTAGACGCATTTTTCAACTGTATCTGATACTTAAGCGGTGATTTGAAAGGTACATTGTTTGTTTGTGTTGTGTGGTCTCGATAGTTTGGCGGTTGAGGACACCTTCGAGAAATAGGATTCGATTTGCTAGAATTTATATTTGTAGTTTCTCGATATCCTGAGTCGGGATCGGTGAGCAGGATACTGATGCGATTTCCAACGAGTTGCTCGTCTCGTTGGTCGCTTGGTAGTTTAAATGGTTGACTGGGATAGGAGGCGCAGGAAGTGCGCGTTGGGCTTGATTATATCTTAAATTGTTATTGTAAACTCTTTTACGGCATTCTGTAATATTATGCCCAATAATTTTACAATAACTACATAGTTTCGTAATTTATTGTGGTGTGTTTGCGTTATTGTACATGGTGTGTGTAAACGGTAGATGAGTTTGACTCATAGGATTATTTGTATTATTAATATTATAATAATTATAGTTATGGTATGGTGGTTTTGTAAAAGTTGGTGGACGCGTTTTTTTTTTTTTTATAGGAGAGGGGGCAAACGAGCATGCGGCTCACCTGATGGTAAGTGATTACCGCCGCCCATGAACAACCGCAACATCAGGGGAATTGCAGATGCGTTGCCGGCCTTTTAAAAAGGAGTAGGCTTTTTTCTGTTGAATATTGCGTTGTGTTCAGTTTAAATAAAGATTGCCTAGCTTTGTTCATTACACGAATTTTATCTTCTTGTAGTGCGAATCGACCTGCTTCGCAAAGACTAGGAAATTCTTTAGGTCTTAACATTGCTCCGATGTCGGAGCTAATGTCATTAATAAAAACGTTAAAAGCCGTTTCCTCCGCTGTCGCTAAGCGACCTAATAAAGTCTTATCGCATATTTCAGCGTTTAATTTTTCAGTTATTTTAGAGCGACAAAGGTCGACTCTGTGCAAATATTCGTTTTACGTTTCTGTAGGTTTTTGGAACATGGATTGCAGTTCAAGGTTAAGGTGTGATATGGTTTTGACGTTAGAGAATTTTTCAATAAGGAATATTCTTAAACCGGTCCATGAGGCATGTTCTTTACTGTTAACGTCTGCCGCACCCGAACCAGTGATATTGTTTAACGCGTATACTAAAAGTACCGACTTCTGGTCCGCTGAACTTAATATGAAAGCTAAATTGCATGACCTAACTAATCTGTACACTTGGTCGTTATTATCTGTGTCGAATGAAGGAATTAATTTAAGTAATGTAGTGATGTCTAAGGCCATCTTAGGGTTCTTTTGAGATTGATTTACACAGGCAATGAACAATTGATATAATAGAATAGTATAATATAGTAGTATAAAATAGAATAATACGATTATATTTAAAAAATGAATGTAAATGAGGTGGTAGATGTAGGAAAATATTTTGGTGAAAATGGAAAAATAGTAATTCGAACAAACAAGTTTAGCCACTTACCACAGTAACAATAAAATGTGAAGCTGCATGGTTCGGCGAAGTTCTTCAAAAGCCTACGGCTACCGTACGTTGTCTTCTTGTTTCGCGATGCTGTCCCGTCGAATTCGGTACGTTTTTACTTCGTCTTTAAGCAATTTAAGCAAATGAATCACACTGTATCCTACCGACTGCGCCAAATTTGTTATGTGGCAGAGACAAAAACTCTTTTAAAAATAAATTTATTTAATACTTTTAAACTAACTTAAAATATACTAGTTGATACAGAGAACTTGGTAATGGAATTATGTTGAGGGACCGAAAGATTTGGTATATAGTGTTGGAAGCTAGGAGGTGGGGTTAAACATAAAGAGACGACATTGTTCTTGGTGTTTTGCTTAACTTATGGTAAACTATAAACAATAGTATATAATATTACAATCGAACTAGTGTGGCTATACAGGTCTTATAATATAAAGTAAACAGTATCCTATTACATAACATGGACTGGCCATACACCGTGACGTAATGAGGCGATTTAATTTTCGTCATTTTGGCGCTGACAGCTGAAACAAAATATATCGATAAAAATTCTATTCCCAGGCCTACCCGTAATGGCGGCTCTTCGCGTTGGCCAACATAGTGGCGAATGTGTTGGCAGAGATATTGGCCAAGAATTTGTGATCGCATCCACACGTTGGAAGGTCGTTCAGTTTGCTTTGGTTCAGGCCAATGTGCGAACGAATTTATTAAAATGATTATTGATGCGCTAACGGCTGCTGCGGTTTATTTATTAACAGCATACCACTATAACGTGAATGTGTACAAAAAAAGTCTGATCGAAAAGAAATGGAAAAAAGGAAATTTTATTTCTTGACGACTCCGTGGCGTAGTGGCTTAGCAATGAGTTGCTGCGTTGCGGGCCGTGGGTTCGAATCTCGCACGGAACAAATAATTGTATGGCCTGCAAATAATTGCTTCGGGTCTGGATGTTTGTCCTTATGCAATTTATGTTTGTAAACTGCCTCCACGATAAATCCTAGTGTGGGGGTAACAAAGACTTGAAAAACTTATGTTTCAATAACAATTTCCGGCTTGGTAGGGCTCTATAAAGAGAAAAGTTTTTCATTGGTCATTGTTACTGCCATTATGTAGACAATAGTTACGATACGTAGATATAAAATTTAAATAAGGTGCGTGCAATCACTCTGGGAGCTCGTAGCAAACTGAACGTGCGCCCAACGTGTGGACGCGACGGCCAATACTCTGCCACAACCCTTTGATTTTTTGCAAAAAACCAACACCACACGGATCTCGCGCCAACTTGTGAGCCATCATTCCAATATATATCAACGTAGCTTAAACACCCGCTCTACACGATGGCCATTGTTGTTGGCCAACACATTCGCCAGTGTGTTGACCAACGTGTAGAACCGCCGTAACGTCCATTCTATTTACGTATCATATTAATAAATAATATAAATAAATGTATTAATTAATACCTAGGTCTAAGACGCAAGCTTTATACCTCAATTAAAACCAAGATAGACGCTGCGTTGGTCTATCTATGTTTTATTCGTAACTATAGAACGGATTTTGTTCCTGGTTTCAACTGAGGAAAAGCCTACGCATACCTGCTTCGCGGGGGCAAGAACGGATTATGTCGGACTCGCAGTTACTAAAACCCCATGGTGTTCCACTTTTGCCTCAAATTTGCAAGGCCACGGAAACGCTTTCAAACACATCAGCGGTCCCAAAAGCGAGGACCCCTCCTTAGTTGATGTAGCCGCAGGATAGTCGAGTGGCACATCGCCCTACCAACAATCCTCTTCCCTTGCGACTCCAACTCGGCTGCAACGATATAGAGAGAGGGCTCTCGTCTAGCCGCAGGCCATTAACACACATCCAAGGGCTCGACAAGTTCACTCAGAGTAGCCACCTTTTTTTTTTCGTGGGGAAATCCTCTTGGTTACCTTCTGCTGCGGGGGCAACAAAAGGTTATGCCGGACTCCTACCGGCTAAAACCCCACGGTGGTCACCATCAGCGTATAAGAGGGGTCCCGGGATCTCCGTTCGGAACGCCACCGGGGCCCCTCCATCGCTTTGCTTCACTAATAGCACGTCCCAGGGGCAGTACTTTCTGCCCCCAGCACCCTCGCAGTGCTTCCACGATGTCTCGAGACCACTTCCGAGACATCGTCCTCCTCGGGGGTTACATAACTAGGCGCTCGAGGCCCCCGCCCCGAGCGTCTGCAACCCCGGAGGCCCGTTTCTGGTAGGGGAACACCATTTTCAAAAGGAGGGCCGTGCCAGCCCTTCACTTCAGGCCAGCCATGTGAGTCGCCCTACGTTTACCATGGGTTATCAAGCTACGGCATTTACCTACTAAAAAGGTCAGCAAAAGTCGGCACGCAAGAAATAAGCTCCTAGATATTTTGTAATTTTTTAGAGTGTAATAGTTATTATTTTCAGTAACTTACTTTTTTTCCACAATGTTTATTTGTTCTGTGAGTGACTGCTGGTGTTAATATAAGAAATAATCCTGATAATTGCACATTTCACAAGTAAATTCTCAAGACGTCGTCAATGTTATGACGCGTATATTTTTGTTTAAAATTTATGTTATATACTGTTTAAAATATAGAATGTTTTCAATTATTTTGTCAATATTGATATTTTGCAAAGAAAAAAGTCACGATGTTGATAATTTGCATGAATTTGGTAAATACATAAAATTTAAAATTTGACCTTATTATTAACGACCTCATAATTATATTTCACTACGTACACCATTGTGTGATGACTACCAAAACATCGCAACGAAATCCATATTCGCTTCATCTTTTTCTATACGTATTTATGATACCGTCGCAAGCAAGAGAAACAACGAATATCAACGAAGGACATCGGTTACTTCGTCTATTTTATGTGATGTTTACGCTGTTAGCCTATGCGGCTCTTACAGCTTCATCGGACACACGGTTACTTCATGAGCCGTGTTGGCATATGTTTCCAGTTTGCGTTTACGTTTCCTACGTTGGTTAGTTGGTTTTGGTTGGATAATATGTGATAACGGTTGTGTACTTAGGATTATTGATATGATATGATATTAGATAACATAACGTTAATAGTTACGTTTTAATTTATCGGTCCATGCCTAGTTTGTTTACATCGTTACATATTATATTAGTTTACTACACGAGCAGTAATCTTCATAGAGAAAATATTAGACATAGGAAACGTCATAGCAAAATGATATATGACAGCTAACATCCCCCCCTCGCCTCTCGACATCCCTTCTAGGCTACATTGATTGTATGGAGTGTAGAGTAGAAGGAGGACCACAGAACACTAATACCCTTAGGCGGGAGGAGGACCATCTCTGTATATGAAAAGTGTCCCTAAAAACGTGTCCAATAAGGGTGGCGCTGCAGTAGCATAGGATAAATTAAAAAAGAAGCGCCAAAAGTATTTAGAGTAAGATGGAGAAATAAATAAGGACCGATCAATCCGCTTGGTTTTGTACTACGTAAATAGTTGAGATTTTGTATATTGGCGTTTTACTAACTACTCTAGTCATGAAATATTTGAATTCAGCTGACTTCACTCCGTTCATAACAGCTATCTTCATATCGTAGTTTTTCAGACGCCAGCGCTATTGTGGTAGGTTTTGGAACCTCTATTTACAGTAAATAGTAGGACACTTTTTCAACCTTCGCTCCTTATAAGATGGTTCTCCTTCTACTCTACACTCCATAATTGATTGGTAGCCGACGCAGCCATATTGTTTGTTTTCATTTTGTTTTGTCACTGATTGCTGATTCATTCATTGTGTCACTGAGTGATTTGGCTGATTTAGTGAGAAAATTTCGCTTGGTTGCGTCGATTTATTTCCGCCCTATCATTGCATTTTTATTTGCATTTACTTGTATCAACCGATTGTTTTATACTATAATGGGGGATCCACATCTACTATTGAAGTGAAAAATATTTTAAAAGAAATTGTTGCGGCTGTTGGTGAGACTGGACTTATTCAACTAACATCAGTCTCAGATCAAGGGGCTGCATTCAGATTTGCTCTTAAACTACTGCAAGAGGAAACTAGAGCAGTTCAAATAATAGAAAATAAAAACCCAGTCAAAACATTACCGCCATGTTTACTTTTAATTGCCTTCATGTAATTGCCTTGTTATTAATATTATGTTTTATATTTTTTAGATGACCTGATACATATAAATGATTTTTATATGCTTGTCATATTTGATTCACAACATTTAATCAAAGAAATGCGAAACAATTTTTAACAATAAATATACAATACTAAGAAAAGATGTGTACATGGACAGATAAGAGAGACTGTGAACATGCAGAAACGCAGTTATTACACAAACTTAACGACGAACATGTTATTCCTGAAAAAAAATTTAATATCATTTAGTAAAGCCGTGGCAGAAGCTTTAAAGTATGCCTCTGCATTTTGTAAGTTATTATATTAATTATTTTATTAAATATAATTTTACGTAACACCATAAAACTGTAGTGTTTTACTTGGCTAGTGGTGAGAACCAGAGACACTTACCCGGTAAAAAGGCATTGTTTTGTTTTCAAGGGTGACATTACATTTGCATTTTGATACTTAATTCAGGATTAATTTAGGTGTCTGTGGACCGCAGCATTTACTTACTATCAAGTGAAATGTGTGCTTGCTTGTCATGTTTAATTCTACAAGAAACACAATCTTCTGTAACTTAAAAATACTGTACAGAGTACTTCATCATCATCATCATCATTACAGCCTTTCACAAGTCCACTGCTGAACATAGGCCTCCCCCAAGGAATGCCAAAAAGCACGGTCCTGAGCCACCTGCATCCATCGACTTCCTGCATGTCTTACCAGGTCGTCACTCCATCTCGTGGGGGGGTCGCCCTACACTTCGCCTACCGGTACGAGGCTGCCACTCAAGAACCTTTCTTCCCCATCGGTTGTCGGTTCTTCGAGCTATATGGCCGGCCCACTACCACTTCAGCTTACTAATCCGTTGGGCGATGTCGGTTACTCTGTTTCTTCTGCGGATATCCTCATTTCTAAGTTTATCATGCGGAGAAACCCCGAGCATAGCCCTCTCCATAGCTCGCTGAGCGACCTTGAGCTTCCTCATACGGCCAGCAGTGAAGGAACACATCGCAGATCCGTAAGTCATCACTGGCAACACGCACTGGTTGTACAATTTCGTTTTAAGGTTTTGAGGTATGTCTAACGAGAAGATGTGTCGTAGTTTCCCGAACGCTGCTCAGCCGAGTTGAATTCGTCGATTGACCTCTCGTTCGAAGTTGGAGTCCTAGTCGGACTATTTGTCCCAGGTAAACATACTCGTCAACAACTTCGAGCTTAGTGCTCCCAACAACTACCGGCATAGTTGTGACATGGACATTAAACATGATCTTTGTTTTGTCCATGTTCATCTTAAGACCTATCCGTTGGGAAACACAATTGAGGTCATTGAGCATAGTGCTAAGGTCCTCCAGCGATTCTGCCATAAGGACTATATCGTCGGCAAATCGAAGGTGAGTGGTGTACTCGCTATTGATGTTAATACCGCATCCTTTCCAGTCCAGTAGCTTGAAAACGTCTTCCAATGCAGCGGTGAAGAGTTTCGAGGATATTACGTCACCCTGTCTTACGCCTCTCTGCAGTTGGATAGGTTTCGTACTCTGATTCTGTACTCGGATAGCCATCGTAGCTCTACTGTACAAACACTTCAGCACTTCGATATACCGACAGTCAACTTGGCACCGCTGAAGGGACTGCAGCACCGCCAAAATTTCAACGGAATCAAAGGCTTTCTCATAGTCCATATACGCAAGACAAAGTGGCAGATTATACTCCTAAAAGTATAATTTGCCGAAGGGTGTGTATGTGGTCTATGGTACTAAAGCCTTTTCGGAAACCGGCTTGTTCAGGAGGCTGGAAGTCGTCAAGTCTGCATGCGAGAAGATTCGTAATGACTCTCGAAAACAGCACGTAGACGCGGCTCAGAAGGGAAATCGGTCTGTAGTTCTTCAAGAGAGCGTTGTCGCCTTTCTTGAAGAACAAGACCACCGCACCCCTGCTCCACGCCTCTGGAGTAGTGCCACCATGGAGGACGAAATTAAAGAGCTTCTGAAGGACTTAAAATACCGGTTTTCCACCTGCTTTCAAAAGCTCCGCTGTAATTCTTTCCTCACCCGGGGACTTTCCGTTTTTAAGGTGTTGGAGAGCCATTCTAATCTCGCTCAGACTGACGTCCGGGATATCTTCGGAATAGTGTCGGATAAGACTTGCTCTTGGATCGTTACTCACACTTGCGTATGGCTCCAACGATGAAGTGTACAGCTGCCCATAGAACCTCTCAATCTCACTCAAAATCCCAGGTGTCTCGGAAACGATGCTGCCACACTCGGTCTTCAGCTTTGACAGTTGGCTCTTTCTGGCAGACAGATCTCATGCAAAGACTTTGGAGCCTTGGTTCCGCTCGATCGTTTCTTCAATACAAGCTGTATTGAAGTTGCGTAATCCCCGCCGCATGCATTTGGAGATCTGTCTGTTCAGTTGCCTGTATGCTGTCAAATCTGTTGAAGAATATAGCTTCATCTCCCGTCTAATAGCCATGAGATTAAGAGTGTGATCGGAGAGTTTTTGTGTTTTTCTGCGGCGGTTCTTGCAGAACTTAGTTCCGACCGCATGGACAGTTTCCAAGAGCTTGTGATTCATATCGTCCATTTCATTTCAGTCTTCTAGGCACTGAAAACGGTTTTGTAACTCGAGCTGAAAGGTTTTGGGATTTTGAAAAAGAGCACGAGGGGGACGGAGTGTTGACTTCATTAGAGGAAACCTCTCCAACTTAACGTTTAGGTTCAGTGTGCCTCTAACCATTCGGTGATCGCTTCCAGTTTTCACCCTCACATCACGGAGACATCACTGAACAGTTGTCGTCTGGTCGTCATAATGAATTCAATCTCATTTTTTGTCGAACCGTCGGGGCTCGAGCAGGTCCACTTCATGTGGGGCCGCTTCTTTAAGAAAGAGTTCATCATAAAGAGTCCCTCTTTCTCCATGAAGTCGGCCAGCTACTGGACCCTTGGGTTCCGTTGCCCTATTCCAAATTTCCCTACTTTCAGCTCACCGTTCTCTCTTGTGCCTAGTTTTGCACTGAAGTCTCCCATTAACACCGTATAGTGGGTTTTGGAGGAATGCATGGCTCTAGAGATATCCTCATACAGTTCCTCCACCTCCTCATCGGGGGGTGCCGAGGTTGGTGCGTAAAACTGTATGACCTTCAGCGAATACCGTTTGGTGATTCTGAGTATAAGGTACGCAATCCTCGTCGACACACTCTCAATCTTTACAACGTTGTTAACGAGAGACTTGTGGACGATAAATCCGACACCTCCTTGGGACAGATGGTCGCCCTCCCGGTGACAGAGCAAGTTGCCGGATTCGAAGATTACCGTGTCCTCCCCCTCTCTTCGGACCTCGGATAATCCTATAATATGCCAGCGTAACTTGTCTATCTCTTCTTCCAGCTCCACGATCTTCTCGTCAGTCCTCAGGGTGCGTGCGTTGTATGTTGTATGTGGCCAGGTCGAGTCCAGTCGAGGTGGCAACCGTACCTCCACCGGAGTTTCTTAGCACCCCATGCTCCGCCGTTACCATGGTCGCTACCGTAGCCAGGAATAGCGGGGGCACCGGGGACCGGGGGCTGTCTCTTTGTTAATCTCATCATAGCGGGTTGGCAACCGCAGTTTTTTTATTCTAATTTTCCCTTTGTCGCCTTTTACGACACCCACGGGAAGATATGGGGTAGTGGATATTCTTAACCGCCTCTACACGGCCAGCAGAATACTTAATGATATTTAATTGAAAAATATTTCAAAAATATTTATTACAGCTCATTATTCGGATGTGTGGCCAGTGAGCAAAACAGAAAAATACTGCAGAAATAGTATCTTTCGTGGATGACCTATTTGACTGTGTGAATGAAAGTGCGGTGATAAATAATAAAAGAAGTGGGAAAGATTTAAGAATTTTGGCATTCTGGCAGCAAGCTTTGTTGAAACTACAAAATTTAAAATTTGTTAATAAAAATGGTCATTAATGTGCAGTGCCCAGTATAAAGACTTGAATGAGTACCATAAATAGTTTTATAAAATTATGGCAGTTTTTGTCGAAGAAAAACATAACAATTATGAGACCTATATAAGGTTTGGAGTGAAGGTGTCATGTCTATGAAGGTATTCGGATGCAATCGAAAACTTTTTTGGACAAATATGATCATACAATTTTAGGGACCATAACCCGACTTGCCCCTATTTCATAAATGCTTTTAAATCTTTATTAATTACAGGATTCATTAAGTTTTACCGCTCATCTTTTAATTATGAAGATGATGTTAGTGCACAATTATTAAAAATAAAGGGCCTGTTTAAAGGACATAAAAGAGAAGTGAGTGACGAAAGTGGTGAAACTGATGAATCTTATATTGACACTTATCCATTAATTCTAAATTTGTAAACAAAATCATTGTAAAGTTGAATGAGAACTGTATGATAATCAAGTTATTACTTTTAGTTTTTTTTATTGTAGTTTTTTAATAATGTATATATTAATAACTTAATTATTAAAATTGTAAATAAAATTATTGTAAATGAAAATTAATAATTAATAAAAAAAGTATTAAATTTCAACATGGTTTCTTTTGTATTTACCTCGTTTTATTTTCAATGTAATAAAATTCAAAAAAGTCCTTGGCCTGGTATAGCTGCTTATAATTAGAAAAAAAGAGAAATTTCATATATCATTTTGCTACAACCGATCAGGATGCAGAAGCCAAAGCCATAAAGCCTCTATTCCTATATATATATAAAAGTACTCTGTGGCCAAAGCTGAGAACAAACTACCGGACGCGTCCGTCAGCCGCGGCTGACAGACGCGGCTTACTAAAATCTAGCCAGAACATTTAATACTACACTTTGCAAACTATCGGTATTAAGACGCGGACGTGACCTTGCGTCGCTCTTGAGCGTTCAGACGTCCGAACAGAATCTAGCCGGCTGGATGTTTATTCGTCCGCGAACGGTGTGAATAGGGCACGGGACACGTCCGCGGACGTTTCCAGTGTCACAAACGAACCAACCGCGTTCGCGACATGTATAATGAAGAAAAATTAATTGAATGTGTTCGTGACCACGAATGCCTATATAACCACAAACTCAGCACTATAAAAATGCTACATTATCATTACTAGACGCTCCTTTGCAGATACCGGTTTCCGAAACTGTGTCATTTGTTTTTAGATATTATTTTTAATCAGACTAAGCAGAATATTAAATTGGTCTTCATTCATTCTTAAGTGCATTTTGTAACATTTATCATATTTTTGTAAGTCTGGATACAATGTATGAAATTCACCATACGCGAGTCGTTTTACATTAATATCATGGACCCAAACACTCCTTTTCACGTTTTTTTTTTTGGAGGACAACATAAGGCAGCTGCCGCTTACTCTATAAATTCGTCCTCGTTGTCGCTGCTTGTCATGTTTCTCGATTGAAGGACCATTATAGAATGACTGAAATGAGGCGTCCGAAGACGCCGTCTCGACTACCGTGCACACCGCTAAGCCGCGACTGTCAGCCACGGTTGACAAATTTCCTTTGACAAATTTAAAGCCCATAGGTTAAGAAGAAAAAATTATAAAAAGTAAAATCTCCAATGTCGTTTTATTTTTACATTCTTTTGTTATATTCGTATCCTATGAACATAACGAAAGAAACTTAATGAACCTTGCAAATAATATTTAATAATAAATTAACCCTATAAGAATTTTCTATAGAACATCACAATGCTATCGATATTCTACACGTTATGGTCATCGACACTTTTATAGTACGTTGTGGGACATCACTAAGCAACGTTACGACAAGCGCTGTAGCGCATATTTTTGGAACTAATCGGACAGTTACTATACTCTTTGCTATACAGTTCCTGTTAAGCGCTTATTACATTATCCAATTTTTAGAAAATCTAATTAGGAACCTAAGTTGGAAGCTAGTGATCACATTACACTAAATTGAATTCTAAATCGTGACGAAGAACATTCGTAAAAGAAGTATCGACGGGGTTGCACGTTTGATCGATGTCGCCGTATTTATCAAAACAGCAGAAAATAGGACTTGCCTTAGCCGTGGTGGGAACAATGGATATTAAAAATAGATAAAAGAGAATATGCTGGGTTAAGGAATACTTGTCATTGTATTTGTAAATATTTAACATCACCTTGAAGCCCTCTTCACGCATTGCTTTTTTTAAATAGTTTTCATCATTTTTATTATACAAATAGGGCATTTACCCTATAATGGTCTACATACAGGACAATACAGGTCTATAATTTGTAATAAAACCTCTTTTTCTGTGGACATGCTGCCACACGAACCACTGCTCAGTTCTGTCGCTTCACTCGCCATCGCAAAAAAATGTCGCACGCGCAGTCAAGACATCCACTTAGGTCGAAGCGCGGGCGCCGACTGGTCCACAGAATACTTTACTCCTAGCGGAGACTGGACTGGTCGTTCTAAATCGTAACGTTGCGATTACACTGTCCTAAATTGTAGACAATTTAGAAAGTAGAGCGGTCGGGACCTCCAACTTTAACTAAATCGGATCCTAACTGTTCTAACTATGATTACACTTTCAAACTTCCTAATTAGATTTCCTAAAAATTGAATAATGTAATAAGCGCTTTAGGGAATAGAGTCATCACTTAGAATCGTAGCATTAGCGCCATCTAGCGATATACGACGTCCCTACAGCCCAGCGACGACGTAGGATGCTCTATATTACAATATTTATTATTTATTTTCAAAGTAATTTCCAAAAGTCAAACCATTTTAATATTGATTTGGCTTTTGGAAATTACTTTGTATACAATATAATTTAGGCAAATAAAACAACTGTTTAGCGGTTGGATGTTTTTTTATAATGCTTCCTTTTATTATAATAGTACACAACAACTTCTCTCAAAAGAAGCCACAATCCAGGTCAACAGAGCACAAATAGTTAAGCAAATCAGGGTCCAGAGTTTCATGCGTAAGTGCAACGAAAAAGGCGAAGTCTTCGGAGTCCGGGAATCAAGCAAAGTTGTTAAAGTTTTATAAACACAAACAGCACATTCACAAACCACGAAAGGAAATGTAATGACAAACAGACAAATTAAATAACGTTAAATGAAGTTACTAGTTTTACACTCACACAAACTACAAGTTTTAGTTTCTTTTGTTTTTAATATTGTATGTATAAAATAAAATTAAATATAAATGACATTTGTAACATTGACATGCATTGACAGACCGAAATGACCATAGATCTCTCCCTCCGGCTCTTGCCATAGATAAACAGAGAAAACAATTTGCAACGGCGAAATTATAATAATTCACTTGAATAAATGTAAAATAAATAAATTACACTAAAAATTTAATTACAAACTTGTTTTGTAACAAAATAGTAAGTTAGCAAGGTTCGATTATATTTTGAACTATTCATTAATTTCTTTGATTCTTAATTGGCCTAGCATAGCTAAATTTAAAAAAAGCGACATCTACTGCAACATGGACAAACTGTCTTGACATATTAATACCTCTAAGAAAAATTTATAGTATGGACCACAGAGTACATTATATATAGGGAATAGAGTCATCACTTAGAATCGTAGCATAGCGCCATCTAGCGATAACGACGTCCCTACTTCCTTATATATTACTATACTCTTTGGTCCCTACAGCCCAGCGACGACGTAGGATGCTCTATATTACAATATTTATTATTTATTTTCAAAGTAATTTCCAAAAGTCAAACCATTTTAATATTGATTTGTCTTTTGGAAATTACTTTGTATACATTATAATTTAGGCAAATAAAACAACTGTTTAGCGGTTGGATGTTTTTTTATAATGCTTCCTTTTATTATAATAGTACACAACAACTTCTCTCAAAAGAAGCCACAATCCAGGTCAACAGAGCACAAATAGTTAAGCAAATCAGGGTCCAGAGTTTCATGCGTAAGTGCAACGAAAAAGGCGAAGTCTTCGGAGTCCGGGAATCAAGCAAAGTTGTTAAAGTTTTATAAACACAAACAGAGCACATTCACAAACCACGAAAGGAAATGTAATGACAAACAGACAAATTAAATTACGTTAAATGAAGTTACTAGTTTTACACTCACACAAACTACTAGTTTTAGTTTCTTTTGTTTTTAATATTGTATGTATAAAATAAAATTAAATATAAATGACATTTGTAACATTGACAGACCGAAATGACCATAGATCTCTCCCTCCGGCTCTTGCCATAGATAAACGGAGAAAACAATTTGCAACGGCGAAATCATAATAATTCACTTGAATAAATGTAAAACAAATAAATTACACTAAAAAAGGAGATGTTTTTAATTACAAATTTGTTTTGTAACAAAATAGTAAGTTAGCAAGGTTCGATTATATTTTGAACTATTCATTAATTTATTTGATTCTTAATTGGTCTAGCATGGCTAAATTTAAAAAAAGCGACATCTACTGCAACATGGACAAACTGTCTTGACATATTAATACCTCTAATAAAAATTATAGTATGGACTGTTATGCCACTGGTATGGACTGTAGTCATGGGCGTTTTTGGATTTGAACGCAATCCGATATTTATCCGATTTCATATTTCAAAATCGATTTCAAAATCCGTTTTTAAATATCCGATTTCAGAATCGCCAATTCGTTTGCGTACTTAGACTACGTTTTATAAGTTAACGAAACGACAAACGCAAATGTATACAGAAACAGATTAGCGCAATTATCCTTCATGCTTTAATCTAGGCTTAGGACTAGCAGAAATGTTTTGTATGAAATTAAAACCTTTCCGGCGCATTTAAAAATCGGCATATTTACAATGATTTCTTAATATATTTTTTTCTTTTGTTTTTTTTTTTATAATTTTTTTTTATTTTAGAATCTATTTGGATCAAGGTTTGCGTTTAAAAACGCAATTTGCTCCAATTTTGAAGACTTTAGACGACATCTCTTGTCATTTATAATAAGTCCCATCTTGGAAAAAAGTAGCAACAATATTACATTTTGTGCGATATATTTCCGACAAGTGCGGATAAATTATTTTATGGTCTCGAACACTGCGAGGGGCTATTCCAATTACCGGCACTATTTTTTCTTGCTAGCATCTCGTCGTCAATATACATTTGTAACTCACGAATTGCTCTTGCTTCAGCGCTTCCTTGTGGCTTATTTTTTTTTTAATAAGTCGTCAAATTTGTCCCAGGCACTGAGATTTTGGCGGAGCTTTTCTTGAACTTCATCAGTGCTTGCTTCAGAATTTGTATTCTTATTTATAATTTTTATAAGGCCTATTATTAAGCCATGGACATACCTTTTTAATTCGGTGGCCGCACTTTCGTTCTTAAAACATACAAGTTTAAATCGTGGGTCCAACAATGTACACACTCCTGTAGTGTATGTGTCTCCACCCTACTAGTAGTGTAAGAAATACATGTACTCTTAAGTTTATTGATCAGTATAATTAAAGAATTAGTCTCAGCAACACGTCTTCTCTTTCATTAACACCTGCCGACATCACATGGCGACCCTGCCAGGCGGTGCGCTGCGACAATGCATGCGCACCGCCGGGGCCTACGACATAAAAAAAAAGATAAATAAAAATATTATAAGAAATTTAAATTAAATAATGAAGTGAAATGACAGATAAAAGAAATATTATAACGGAATGGACGCAATACCGGATGTGTCGAAATAATAATAAATAATAATACAAGAAGAAGCCACAATAATAATTGACTGAAAAATTAAAAACCATAACGTATATGAAGTAATATAATATATTTATCTTTAATATAACTATGAAGGCAACTAAGAAAGAATAAAGAGAATAAAAAGTGATTCCTTAAATAATGTCCAAAGACCAAAACTCAAGAAACGGCAAATTAATTTAATAAGGAAAGGAGCAGTTGTACTTTAGCGAGCTTTGTCCAGTAAGATATGAAAATTAAACCGAAAAGAAAAAAGAAGATATAAGAGGTAACATCGCATCAGCGTAATTTCCAACATTTGATTTTAATAATTTTTTATTATGTTTTATTTTAAATAAATAAGTAATGCATTAAATAAAAATGGTATTTACAAGTAACTTGAATTTAACATTTTATAATATTTACAATATTTTAGTAGGTATTCTATTAAAAAATAATACAATATATTAAGTTACATTTTACAATGACAAGATTCGTATTAAAGTAAATATATTTTTAAATTCAGCCCAATTTTTTTCCGTGATAAATTTTATTTAAATGTAAGTATACAATTTTGAAAAGGGTTTTATAAAAAAAAATCGCTATTATTATAAATCATAATTATTTGTGTTCTTTTCTAAAGGCATGAAAACCTTTATGTAACTATATAAATAAATACATAACCTTTAATAAATTACCTTAAAGTTAATATAACCTGCTTAAAAATCAAAAATTGGAAATAACTTAATGTTTTGTTTAAAATAAATTTAGCTGTAATAGTGATTACAAATTATTTTCTGTAGGTTATACGGTTTCTTAAATTTCTAGCAATCCTAAATTTTTATATGTAAATTAAATGTATAACTAATGCTAATATATTTTTCGATATAAGTAAAAGTAATATATCTATAAGCGATACGATGTAATTATACTATAAACTTTTGTATCAGTTAGAAAATATTTAAAACTATCATTTTAATGTGATAAGGAAACAAAAATAGAAGGTTTAATAATAATGTTTCTTAACAAAGTTAAACACGGACATGCAAAGTTGACATTTATTACCTCATTTTTTTTGTACAATATTAAAAAGTATATATTTAAAAGGCGTGAGGAATGAGAGAAGGAATGTTCAAATGTGTGGATACGAATGATGGAATTGCAAAGTTTCGTCAATATTGGACTGATCACCCAAATATTTGATGATGCTTAAAATCCTGGTATTGAAACCATTATGAGCGAGAATTATGAAAGTTAGTAATGGAAATTGAGTATGAAAGTATATAAAAGTTACCGATACAGTCAAGTAGATAAACAGCAGGTACTATAAAGATAAAGAAAGAAATAAAAATTTACGAAGAAAATCAAAATAAAATAAAAGATGACCTTGATAAATAAATCATGGAGAGACACGGGAACGTCCATCACTGGTGAAGCATATAGTCCTCGAGCAGGGTATGTTTCCATGATTGGATGATAAAATCGGAAGTAACGGGTACTAGGGAACAATACCTTCAGCACAAGTGAGATGTGAACGAGTTTACTCATATTAGTACTGTTGGGGACCAGAGAAGTCTTAAATTTGTTACCCTTAATAATGGTACATAGGGGTCACATCCTTCATTGGATCATAGTGTGAACTTAGTTTTCCTCCGTGACAATTGTTGGAGTCCTTTTAAAATGACTTAAAAGTTGACCTCAAGGTTGTGCGCACAACCCAAGGTACAGTTCTACCTTGAGATAGTATGATAAAAAAGTTTATGTACCAATAAAATGAAATGAATGTTATGAAAAAATAATATAATACCCAAGTAAATGGGGGGCCCATATTTATTCAGTACCCGCGTGATAAATATCACGAAATAAAATATAAATGAAGTGAATTAATACTCCGATTCCCGGTATCTAATTAATAAATAAATATTAAGGAGAGAGAATACTAAAAGAAATAAAGCTAGCTAAAGGTCAAAAATATAAGAAAGAAATAAAGTACGTACAACAATTATGAAAAAATAATAGGCCTGACAATCAAAAAGGAATGTAATGAGATGTGCTTATCTATGGAGATGTGCAAGTATGAAAATAATTAACATGTAGGGACATGAGAACAATTAAAATGAGGTCATAATGGAATCCCCGCCAAAGCAAAAAAAAAAACAACCACAATAAAAAAAATGATAAATACGTTTTCGCTTAGATATATTTTATATGAATTTGCAAAACTTTTTCATATTTTCAATAACTTTACCCTAAATTTCTCTTAGTTTTTTTTTGGTTAATGTAAAATTTTTACAATTTTAAACGAAATTTTGTATATTAGTTACTAAAAAAAAAAAAAAAAGTCGAAAGTGTATCTACTCTAATATTTTAAGTTTCATAACAATAGTATTTTTTTATTATGGACAACGAAACATAAAATTATGTAATCTGCTTCAAAAAAAATTGTCTCTTCTAATGTTAATAAATATTTTGTTTAAACAAACTTTAGGTATTTAATAGTGTATATTTTAAATTTCTGTCTCAATTAAGATAAAAATATTCCATAAAAGTCATAAAATAAAAAAGTAGTAATGTGTTTTCGACTATTATAAATAACTTAAATAATGAATACTTGATAATGTATGTAAACCTATTATCACAATGAAATGTTACTACCTAAACTGTGTAAATGATTATATTCACGATATCATTTTATTGTATTGTTGAAAGTAGGTACCATCATACGATGTAATCTCAAACGTTTCCATATAGGTACTTGTACTTTGGAATTTAAAACAAAGGTGTCACAAATCGCTTACGCGGCTGGGAGCACAACATGTATTTTGATCTGTCTGTTGTTATGTTAACGAAAATTATTAGGTACGTTGCTTTGCATTGACTTCTTTGTTCTGGATATCTAAATATGAAATGTAATCAATTATTTTCGGTATAATATTGATTGAACTTTCAAATCATAAACGTTTTATCTATTACAATTTATTATTTTCTGAGAAAATAGTAGAGTGATGCGAACTTATTTGTATGGATTATGAAAATAATTCCTTTATTTAATACGATTTTGAAACTCATTATACTATGTTTGCATATATTACTTTAAATTTTGTTGTGACCAAAATATTGTGAGCCTCAATCCCTGACTGACAATGATATATGTACCTAAATATTATACGAGACTATATTATGATATAAGTTTGTAATGCCTATAAAATAGTAAAAAAAAAAATATATTATATATTTATTATATTGCCCAATTATGTCAAATATGTATGTTGTATTTCAGCAATTGCAGAGCACAAGTTCTATGTTTTTAATTCGTTACCAATTATGGAGAATGGTATCATCGGTCGAAATCTTTTTTAAAAAAAATAGATCAGTTTCGCATTTTGACTCGAATATTTTAATATTATATGACCATCTTGGTAGATCATAATAAAACCTATTTCAAACACTTGTAATAATTCCTTGGCAAGTTTTTTTTTCTTCTTTTATTTCACTAATGTGATAAGATGGGTTAAGATACTTAAAGTTATGTGTTGAATGGCAAGGATTGTAAGTATAATTTATTGAGAGATTTGACTGATAAAAATAAATTCAGTGAGTGTTTTATACACATTGGTTAGAGTAAATTGACATATTAACTTATTTCAGTAATGAAAATATGTTGGAATGTTAATAGGTAAAGCACAAGATCTGGTAGATAATTAGCTATTTCAGTGATAGTCGGGTGCGCAAACGAGTATTATGGAAATGCTAAGAATTCAATGAGAACTTTTCGTAGACATCAGGTTTTTAGAAAGGATAAAAAGTACATATAATATGATGTCAAGTTTATTGCAAAATGCATTATTATTGTTGCCCACCTATATATCTACATGATTATGTTAACATGATGTTGTAACGTTGGTTAGTACCAAAAATACGACAGGTTTAATGACGTACGAAATAAAATCGCATGCGTATCCTGGATTGACTCGATAATATTATGTATAACCTGACCTGATCATGATCATGAGATTATAATCTTTTTTTAATTAATTAATTTTATATTTTGTTTAACTGCTTTATTTTACTCAATTGAGGAATTATATAAATTTAATGGTTAAGTAACATTGTATTTTATTTTTCAATATTAAATTTATTATTATGTAATAAGATTCAGGGTTCATATAATATTATAATTAAATATTACATGTAATCATAAATCATTTTTATTATATCTGTCAAGAAAATAACATGTAAAAAAAAGTAAATAGAACACTCTTCTTTTTTTTCTTAAATATCGGGGGAGGTGTAGTGTATGTGTCTCCACCCTACTAGTAGTGTAAGAAATACATGTACTCTTAAGTTTATTGATCAGTATAATTAAAGAATTAGTCTCAGCAACACGTCTTCTCTTTCATTAACACCTGCCGACATCACACTCCGAAGGTCTTGCTGTGCTCTATTCCCTGAAATCTATCTCTCAATCCGTGTTTTAAACTCCGTATTACGTCAATCACAACTGGATTAAATGATGCGAAATATTCTACTTTATTAAGAAAATCTTCACAAATATCCTTCAAGCAGTTGGTCATGACTATGACCATACTTTCTGTGAGGTACTGATCTCCACTTACTGAAGAAGTGACCTTTTCAAATGGCTGGAGTACTTTGCATACGTCTTCCATTATGTCCCAGTCTGAACGTATAATCGGCCATTCTCTTTCTATAAGAGCCATGCAGTGTTTGTAACGGCTTCCTTTAATAACATGAAACGGCGAAACATAAAAAATGTAGAGTTCCACCTTGTAGATACTTGTTGGATTAGCCTTTTTAGTTCTCCACAATTAATCATGTTTTTTAATTGGTATTTAAGAAGCATATCCGTTGCATTTGTACTGCGTTTAAAATGTGCCAGTATTTTTTTTCCATTTTCAATTAACTGTTCTAATGGTCTCAGAGCCCCCGACACAATTAAATTAAGGGAATGGGCATAATAGCCATAATGCTTACACCCTAGCTCTGTCTCTATTGCTTTGACAATATTTCGAGCATTGTCTGAAATAGCGATATTGACTTTGTGTGTTAAATTCCATTCGTCCGTTACTCTCTTTAATTCCTTAGCTAGATTGGCACTCGTGTGAGTTTCGTTAAGACCTTTACATTCTAAAAGTATTTGTTGTGGTTCAAAGTTTTTGTCTATGTAATGAACTGTTACACCAATATAGTTTTCAGTCTGGGACGATGTCCAACAATCAGTCGTCAAACAAACACTGCTAGCGTCTAGATAAACTCTGGTCTGTACTTCACTTAAAGTGGTCTGGTACAATGCCGGGATCATAGCCGAAGATATATTTTTCCTACTAGGCAACGTGTATCCCGGGATATTTTTCACAAATTTTTTAAAGCCTCTGTCTTCAACAATTCGGAAAGGTTGAAATTCTGATATGAATAACTCTAGCAAATAACGATCAACTCGTTTACTTTCTTCTGGGGACATTTTTTTAATAATATAATTTTGCATAGTTCTTTGCCGTTTTCGATTGAGAATCTGCTCTGGAATCTGGGAAGCTGTCTCTTTGTCAGCGACCGCGGCAGCTTGAATTGAGCCACCCATATCTCTAGATGTACTCACCAAACACTTGATAGTCCCAATTTGCTGTTTATTTCCTAAATCGGTACTCACCTTTTGCGCCAAATAAATTGAAGCGTGAGATCGTTTTAAATGAGCTCCTAGGTTACCCGATGTCGATTTGTAAGATATATTTTGATTGCAATATTTACACACTGCAACTCCAGAAGCATTTTTTTTATAGGATCGGGTGACAAACGAGCACACAGTCCACCTGATGGTAAGTGGTTACTGTGACCCATAGACATCTACATCTATCCTCAATAAAGACTCAAGATGCAGTTGCGTTGTCACCCGTGAGGACTAAGATGGAATGCCTCGTTGCCGGTAAAAAGGGTCTCCGGTTCTCTACACTCACCATACGAAACACAGCAGCATTAAGCTGCTATTTTACGCCGGTTTTCTGTAAGAGCGTGGTCCTTCCCTGGTCGAGCCGACCCATTCGTTGATCCATTTTTTGTCAAAATGAGTCCATATCTCACTGGGTTTTCGCGACATTTTGAAAATCAAACCAGTTCCCGTCTAATCAATTAAAAAATCTAAATAAAAAACTTAATAGTTTAAACAAAAAATATTTAAATGTTATATAAACTTACTTATATAAATACACTTACACAATTCACTTAGTTAACTAATTTTTATTTTCTTTACACTAAACACTAAACTCTAAACTAATAATTAAAAATTATAAATTCTACAAAATAATTTACTGATACGACTGACCGGCACGCACGCACTTTGCACCAAGGACAAATCTGCATCTAAACGAAAACAACATGAAAACAAAAAAATATTTCTAGTAAAGACACACTTAACCAAAAACAAAAATAAATCAACACACAATGTCGCAAATATAGTCTTTAACAACTGTGTAACTAGAACGATATTGATTGCATATTTCAAAGATTCTAGTAAGCAAACACCCAACACGGAACCAAAATTCATTTACGCATAATCTCGCAAAGCAAATATAGACTTTAAGTACTTAACAGTAAGGATAATATTGATCGCATATAATTCAATGTGCAATAGATTTCATAGCGGACAAACCAAAATTCAAATCGCAAAATTCGCGCCATCCTTTTCATTCCGCTATTTCATGTTTGGTTAGAAAGAGAGAAACAGAAAACGGATTTCTACGCATCAGTTTGCGTTTGGATTTGGATATTGTCGATTTCGGATTTCGATTTCATTGTCGATTTGGATTCGTTTGGTGGTACAGATCGTAAGAGCTTAGCTTAGTTAGGTCGATTTTTGAAATCGGATTTTATAGTTTGGGAAATCGATACGAATGGATTTGTGTTTGAAATCGGATTTTAGATTCGTTTTGATATATGATATATGATATATCATATATCTGACGCATGCCTAATGGACTGTTATGCCACTGGTATGGACTGTTATGCCACTGGTATGGACTGTTACACAGAATACTTTACTCCTAGGACTGTTATGCCACTGATGTAAGTAAGTTCCTGTTGTTTTTGTTTAAGGAGCTAAAATTAATGTAAGTGTTAATAAAGCGAATGGTAAAACGTAAAACGTAGTAACTTTATTCACTTGACCGCATGGGGAAAAATTGTCTGCTAAATAGTTTAATTGTGCGAAAAAGTTTCTACTTGCGCAATATGAGTATTGACATTGGAGGTGAGTAAAAGTTTTTATGTTTGTACTTTTTGTTTAATTTGGTCGGTAAATTATAAAATAAATTGTTTTAGGAATGAGAATAAGATACAAAGATAAGGATGACACGTTTTTGGAGACACACTTAGTGTCTAAAGAACCTTTCGGTCAATTCAAAGCATGGTTTGAAGAAGCTTGCAGTAGAAAAGAAATCTTAGAGCCCAATGCTATGTGCCTAGCCACCGTTTCAAAGTATGTTTTTAATTTCTATTGATTACAGGCAACGCCACGATTCTAGAAGCATGAGTGAAAGTTGTGGTTGTGGGGATTCTAGGGATTGGTATGCGTACACTTGCACACACGAAATTACTTAGCTTGACTTAAAGCACAAAATATTTTTCCTAATGCATTTAATATTTTAACAACAGGGAAGGGTATCCTTCAGCAAGGTTTGTTTTATGTAAAGGCTATGGTAAAGATGGGTACAAATTCTTCACAAACTATGAAAGTAGAAAAGCTAAGGAGATGGTAAGTAAATATTGTGCAAATACATATATTTTATTAAAACCAGCAAGAATTGAATAAATTGCTTATAATCATATATTATTTTAGGCTGAAAATCAAAATGTGGCTGCAACATTCTATTGGGAGGTATTGAATAGATCAGTGCGAATTGAAGGTTATGTGGAAAAACTTTCTGATGAGGAGTCTACTACATATTTCCATTCACGTCCTGTGCCTAGTCAAATTGCAGCGTGTGCTAGTTACCAAAGTACTCCAATCGAATCTAGAGATATTCTCTGTGACCGTGAAAGAAAATTAGAAGCTGAATATATGATACCCCAAAAGGAAGTTCCTAGGCCAAGTTATTGGTAAGTGAAATGTTTTATTACTTTATCATAGTCTTAATATATTGAAATTTTCAAATTATAATGATATATCCTCAGAATTAGTATAAAATATTTTTTAGAACTTTTCCTACAATGCATATCATAAACAATTATTTGATCATTTATTTGACATGTAATATTTGATTAAATATGAATTATATAGTCATCATCATTACAGCCTTCTCATGTCCAGTGCTAACTAGACTCCTTCATGTAATAAAAAAGCATCCTTCATATAATAACCACAAAGTATAGTTCTGAGCCACCTGTATAAACCACCTGCATGTTGTAACACGTTGTCACTCCATCTAGTAGTAGCTGTCCTCCCTGCTTGCAGGTATGAGGCTGCTACTTTATAACCTTCTTTCCCATCTTTTGTCAGTTTGTCAAGCTATATGACCTGCCTATTAAATACCTTTTTATATAAGATTATACAATTTTCTATGATTTTTAGGGGTGGTTATATTATTCGTCCTAGAGCTGTTGAGTTTTGGCAAGGACAAAGAGATCGCCTGCATGATAGAATTAAATTTAGGAAACCATTAAATAAAGAAGTACCAGATGGAAAATTTCTCCATGAGGGAGAAGATGGATGGGTATATGAGAGATTATCACCTTGAAAGACAATTTGGGATTTTAATGTTATTTGTATATATTTGTTAAATCTTAAATTCACAGATTTAGAAGTAAGAATAAAAATGATCACAAATAGTCTTCCATTTATTCAAATTATTAAAAAAATTCTATTGACAAATAAATAATTAAGTTAAAAAGTGATGGGTTATTAAATAAATTGCATGTATTATGTAATTATTCTTTTTATTTTTAAGATTTCTCTCTGTACACCACCTGAACTTTTCCATACAACTTCACTATTTAATAAACCAGTTTTTTCAACATGTGCTTCAAATTGCCTCAGTCCTCCACCAACACCAAAATAACATGTCTTAGCTGCTATATAAATTATTCCTTGCTTGCTTAACCTTTTTAAAAATAATGAAACAAGTTTGTCATAGTTTTTCTCATTGTAAATAGTTTCTGAAGAAACAATAATGTCATACACTTTAGAGTCATCCAGTTTCTCATTGAAAGATTTCCAATCTCCGGAATAAAATTTACATTTTTTTATTTCATTTGCTCTTAACTCTTCTTCAATATTAAGAAGCACACTAGGCATTGTTGCACACTCAATTATTTCTTTATTCTGTAATTTAAAATGTATTTATATAGCTTTAAATGTTATAAAGATAGTATTTGTGATTTAGATATGAAAATGTCTACCTATATGATAACTTTTTATGTTAAATTTATGAAAAATTATTATTTAGTTATAACATATGGATAAAGTAGATGAAATAAATACAATTATAGAATCAGAAAGAGTACATAATATTTTTTATTAGGTAGTAGTATAATATGGTAAGTGATGAGAACCAGAGATATTTTTTACTGGTATTCAGGCATTCTATTTTATTTCTTAGGAGTTACCACATATCTGGAAACATCATAATGAAATATAATATGTTCTTGAATGGCCACCTAATTTATAAATGCAAATCTAGTAACCTCAAAGCCTTTGAAGTGATGAAATATGTAGCAAGTTGATGAAAGCAGGTGAATAAAACCACTTTGTTCTTATTTATAATGTAGGATTCAACATTGGAATTAAGGTTATTTGCACAACAGAGTAACAACTCCAGAAAAATAATAATATGTGCAGGTGGGACTCAGTGATATAATATGTGGAAGCCCTTTACAACTACATGTTACAATCATATGGAATTGCTTAAATCACAAGTGATGTTTAGCAATTGTTTAACAAGTGGTATTTGCTCAGTTCTGTAGTATCTTGAATCTTTTGGAATCAAAATGAGCGATCCCATTGGAGAAAAGGCTCGGTAGTGGCTTATGACTGAAACCTCCCTGAAAATGTCGGGCGAGAATAGTGTGATACACCACTAACTAACCCCTACAAAGAGAAGACTGCCAGTGATGCAGTCTGTAGAGTCCCGGACTTTTCCAGTTCAAGGTCCTACGGACCACCTTAGCTATGTATTATAGCACTATGTAGATGGTGTCCATGGAGGCAATACTCGCAGACTGAGTTACTACAACTTCAGTCCAAGGTCTATCAGTGTGGTTTACGAGCTCTGACTAATGGCTACAATTTCAGCTTGATGTGGTGTTTTTTATACAATAGGGTGACAAACGAGCACACAGTCCACCTGATGGTAAGTGGTTGCTGTGGCCCATAGACATCTACATTTATCCTCATTTGTGAATCAAAATGCAGATGCATTGTCACCCGTGAGGACTAAGATGGAATGCCTTTTTTCCAGTAAAAAGGGTCTCCGGTTCTCTACTCTCACCATACGAAACACAGAGCTGCTATTTTATGCTGGTATTTTGTGAGAGCATGGTCCTTCTCCGGTCAAGCCGACCCATTTGTATTACAACTATACTACTAATATAGCTGCAGCATGGTTCTACAACTTACAAATGGTGTAGGGCCCATTCCACATACCAATGGTCGCCCCAAAATTTTAAAGAGCCTTTTCCGACTACTCTAGCAGAGACGATTCAGGTTGAACCATGTCAAGTCTCAGTATGTCACGGTGAGCTCTAGGTATTCCCTAAGCAGTGATCCTCTGTTAGTGTGCGTCCACACTGAATGCGCGGCTACATGAGCCTGTTGCGGGCGCGACGACGGACGCGTGCCGTGGCCACAGTGACGAGCGAGCTGTTGGTGTGCTTAGATATATTACAGGTGTTGTAAACCATGGACGAGGATTTAGTATTTCTACTAGACAGTCCGATCCTGAGATGGGAGATTTTGAACATTAGAGAGGGTGTGCACGAAATAAATAAAAATCGACAAATAAATGGTGAATTTTTAAATTTGTATGAAGAATTGAGATTGTACCCTAGAAAATTCTTTGAGTATACTCAAATGTCCATGTCAACATTTGATTACGTCCTGAGTAAAATATCACCTAAAATCACTAGAGAAGATACAAATTTTTTAACAAAAAAAAAAAATAAAGACGCTCTTACGCCGAGCGATAAGACGGAACTGGTTTGATACCACCGCATCCGCGAATTGTATCACTTGCTGACTAGGCCTGTAGTGTGGCCACAACGTGCGGATATGAATGTTTGAAAACTACGCGCACTATCTCGGTCATGCCCGTCGCTCTAGGTGTCCGCCTTGGTCACTACACTATGGACGCAAACGGCGGTTTCATATGTGTTTGATAATTCGCGCCCGTCGTCGCAACCGCGCTAGGCTCGCACTGTGGACAAGGGCTTACAGGTCGTCTACGCGCTCCGTAAGTTTATTCTAATGTTTTTAAGTTTATAGTACTTATATGTTTAATAATATCAAATTAATATACATTCCATATTAAAGTGAAATGAATGGATGTTTGAAAAGAAGTAAAGATATCAATTTACAATCAATTACACTTACGTAATCTTGGAAAGTTACAAATGATCCATTTAGTAATGCATATATGCCTAAAATACCAACTCCACATCCTAAATCTAATACTTGTGCTTGATTAAAGTTAATGGACCCATGATGTTCTACCAAATATTTTATTAAGTCACTTGTACATTCCCATACTTTTAGACCACCTAAAACATAAGATTCATATTATTTGGTGTTGTAACTAAAAGCACATACCAACAAAAAAGCTGAGATATTATACCTTCATATTTACCAGCTACTAAGTCACTGTGCTCTTTCTCAGCCAATTCTAATGCATTTAATTGACAATCTCCACTCATAAATATTTTATCGGAATTATTTACATGCCCAATTTCTACTTCATCGCATGTAAACATTTTGGCATGGACAACAATATTATCTAGCTCTTTTAATTGTTTATTAGGTATTATCTCTTCACTTTCATACCATTTAATTTCTTCATTTTCCTCTAAATAGAAAAATTATAATTAATATCAAGTCTTTAATTCTCCCATTTTTAATAGTCTATACAGCAGTACCAAGCCAGTGGTAAGATCTGGGTTTAAAAGAGACACACACTTTCTTGTTAGATACAGGCTTTTTCATTATTCTGAACATATTCTCTATTAGTCAAAGTTAGCTTGCCATCTGGATTTTCAGTCTCCTACCTTCTTTCCCCCAAAAAAGTAACAAATGCCTTGATTGTTTGGGATTTGTTGAAGATTTGATTTGTTTGAAGTGACCATGAGACACAGTAGCCATTTACCATTAGGTGAACATTTAGTTTGTCTCTTAGTTATCAAAAATTAGTCTAAATAACTACATACACAATTTCAATCCCATTTTATTAAACAACATTTGAACATATTTTCTAATATAAAAGATTCTATAGGTCACAAGATCTGATCTGCTCAATGTACTAGGATATATGTTGGATTGAGACAAAAGTACCCTTAACCGACGAGCATGTATGCATAGGACGTAAAGGCGAAAGAGGTGTGCCAGCATTATGCCAAATAGGAAGTCCGTAGTCTCTGCCTACCTCTCTGGGTGATAGGTGTGAGTGTTTTTGTATAAGATGAGGTAATGGGTTTGCTTATGAAACACAGAAATTGTTTTATTTATTCTTGTTTATTTTTAAATAAAAAATTTACTGGGAAAACTGTTTTAAATTTGATTACTTTTAGAATCAAGAATTTGAAGGAAAAACCCTTCCTCTAAAGGTAGATAAATAGATAATTACATTGAGCTTGTGATTGTTATGTAAATAAAATATAAGCTGTTGCTTATCATACAATAATCTTATGATTAAAAAATGATTCATATGATAATTGTATAAATAAAAAATACTTATTCATCTGAATTTTTTTAAATTAACAGGTTCAATTCTTTCAATACTAAATTTTAATTTATTTATGAATAACAATAATATCATTATAATGTATGTGGCTTTAGGTTAACCCTAGGGCCATACCTGCCGCACCTAAGCCTACTATGACTGATATTGCAAGATTGGTGAAATATTTTATTAAACGCAAATAGCCTTATCATACGAGTAAGTATTAGGGTATATATATTATTATTTTCAGATTCCTAATTTAAAATATGTTTTTTAAATTTATCACACGAATGAAATAAATAAATCACGAATATCGTATAAACACACTTCCTAAAAGATAATCTTCTGATATTTCCAAGTCCACTCAAAAAAGGGTCATTTTAACTTCGAAGAACTAAAAAGAATATAATAATTTCCACATAATATGTAGCTTCATAAGTCGGGGCTATAATTCTTCCATACACTAGAAGGATCAGGTTTTGTAGTTTTTTAATTATGATGTACCTTTTTGATATTGACTGTCATCATGACCAAAAAAATTGAATCTAAAGGTCGGCATCTTTAATTTGAATAGTTTTCAATTATATAAACAATCGTAAAGTATACACACAAAATGAATTTGGTTATTTTGGTAATTTTGGTTGTTGTTGGATTGACGTTTGACAGCGCAAAGTAGGGATGCCCCATCTAAAATTCTAAATCGATCTTCTGGAAGATCAATTCAGAATTTTAGATCGATTCGATTCACGGCCATACGATCTGCCGATTTTTGAATCGATTCAAGGGAATGCGATCTTCACCCAGATCGATTCGTATGGCTATAAGATCGTATGAAAAAATCGTATCAGCTAAAACCTAAAGATCAACCGAACAGTAACGTGCTAAGGTATGAACTGGTCTTTGCATACCTATCGTATTGGCGGGGAGGGGACAGAATAACTAAAACAAAGTTCTTACTTTGTTTTAGTTACTGTCTTACCTAGTACCTACACATTAAGAGTAGATTCGAGTTACATCTAAAACGGTAGTGTATGAAATATGAAGAAGTCTCCATGCCGTGTAACTACACGGCATGGAGACGAGCGCAACTGAGTACCATTGTCCTTGTTAATTTCTACTATCTGTGTCCGATTAGATAAATAGCTGTCGAACCATCGAACAGCGGGCAATTCAAAACCATAATATCTAATTTTGGATAGCAATAAGGGAATATTTATGGCATCAAATGCCCGGGAAAAATGAAGTAAGACCAGTAACGTGCCTTGTCCAATGTCTTGTGATGTCAAGATATTGTCAACTACGTCCATTAAGGCGGTTGATGTACTACGTGCCTTTCTGAACCCGGATTGAAAGACAGGTAATATATTATTACACTCTAAAAAAGCTGAAAGTTGCATACACACGATTTTCTTCAGTACTTTAGATAAACATGGTAGAATACTAATAGGCCGTAAATCCTTTATATCTGACACATTATTTTTTTGGGCAGAGGTTTAAATATGGCTGTTTTCCAGGTGTCGGGAAAAATAGATGTACGAAATGACGCGTTTATAATAGCTGTAATAACTTTGAGTGTACGTGGAAGTGTCAGTAGCAACATTTCAAGAGAAATTCCATCGCTGCCCAGCGCATTTGATTTTAGTGAATGTATGACTTTTGAAACTGTGGTTTCATCAGTGGGCTTTAATTCAAAAGATGCGTTTCCAAAACGATGAAATTCGTAATAAGTAAGTTTCGAGATTGGTGTTATTATTTCTCCGGGTACCGTACAAAAATGAAAGTTCAGTCTGTCTGGGCTTTGTAAGTGCTCAGGGATTTCAGTAACACGGTGTTTGCCGGCTAAATTAGAATAACGTTTCAGGTTCTTCCAGAGAGCTTTTGAGTTATTCAGGTTACGGTTTATATAGTGATTGAAATACACACGTTTTTCATTTTGTATTGCTGTAATTACATAACTCTTCAGCTCCTTGTAATAATCTCTATGCTTGCTCAGGCCAGACGAGCGATAACGCTTATATGCTTCATTGCGTAATTTCATCATTTTACGGATAGTATATGTGATCCAGGGATATGTATTTTCCTTAATACGGGTACTTTTGATGGGTGCGTGGCAATCAAAAAGAAAAATTATGGCTTTGTTAAACTGAAGCACCATTTCGTTTTCATCTGCTATGTTTGACATTGCCTCCCAGTCAATAGCGTCAATCTCATTATCAAAAATATTTATATCGATGTTTTTTAGTGGGCGATATGTGATTTTACGGGGAGGTAGTTTTGGTTTTGTTATTTGGAGTTCTGCCTCTATGAAAGCATGACTGCTTAGACTCGGTATAAAATCTACTTTTACATTTGTGACTGCAAGATCACTACA
Organism: Parnassius mnemosyne; assembly: GCA_963668995.1. Lineage (NCBI taxonomy): Eukaryota > Metazoa > Arthropoda > Insecta > Lepidoptera > Papilionidae > Parnassius > Parnassius mnemosyne. The sequence continues at coordinate 22,084,136 of CAVLGL010000013.1, read as the reverse complement.
AATTATGTCAATTAATGTTGAGCTATGCTCGGTGAAATGTGTAGGCTGTGTTACATATTGTGTTAAGTTAAAATATTTTATGAAATCATTGAATTTCTCTGAGTTACGATCATGATATAATAAATTGATGTTGAAGTCACCTAGTATTATTATATAGTCATGAAAGGAAAAGGAAGATATGGTATCAGTTAGAGCATCAAAAAACGTGTCAACGTCTAACCATGGCGGGCGATATGCCGTGCCTGTGATGAGTTTTGTCCCATTGATGTTTAAACTGAGCCATATTTGCTCGACTTGGGATGCAGTAGGGTGTGCGCACACCCGAGCAGTAATTGTGCGACGTACGTAAAAGCCTACCCCACCACCGCGTGCCCGTATTGTATTAGATCGTGGAATATGACGTAGACGGTAATTGGGAACTATAGGTGCACGGCCATCCTCACCTTCTCGAAGCCAAGTCTCATTTATGACCATGATATCTACGTCATGCTCTTGCATTGCCACTATAAATTCGTCATGTCTTGTTCCAAGTGAGCCTGGGTTAAGAAAGCCAACCTTAACTTTATGTTTTTTCGCGCCCATGCTAAGAAAAGCTGTTTGTAGCAACAGTATGTTTATATAAAAACAGAATTATATAGACAGCCGCGAATAACACCACTGTTATATGCAAAGCATTATAAACAATTTATTTGAGCAACGGTAAAGATCATTAAATCATAGATTATTAATAATTAAATTGTTTAGCAAAAATATAATAAAAAGCATGTAATGGAATACGGTATATAAATATATATTATATACAGAAACATACATCATAATTAAATATAACGAATAACAAATATTTATCAAGTTAATAATAATAAATGTAGCACCTTCTACATTAATAAATATATAACATATTTGCACCGCATCACACAGCAGGAACCCTGCGATAAATATTAAGATAATAAGCATGAGAATATGTTGCGGCAATAAGCAATCAGGCGTAGAGTAATAATTGAAATATAGTAGATAATACCGATACAATTTATTATAAATTGTTCTAGAATCATATAAGTTTTTAAAGCACACTAAAAATATTAAATATTTATGAAAAAAAGGTTTAATTTTTATTTTTACAGTATCTATTTTAAACCAACAGCACTCGCCAAAAACCTTCATGATGTCAACGTCGCAACGTATACGACGTGCCTCAGTATCGTGTCGACGTCTAACGTAAATACGACCATCCCGCGTCCATACATATTTCCAGCCATGGTTAGAGGGCTCTTGACGGACTTTATAAAAAAGCTGACGGTTTGTGCGTGGCGGTCCCATACGCTCCACGCTAACAATATCCTCCTCAGATAACTTCACAGCCAGTTTTTCAGCTACAAGAATTGCGAGGTGTGTCGGATTTTCGCCCTTTACTTCTGGGAGACAGGAGATTTCTACATCCATAAGAAGTTGTTCTTGATCACGGTCATTTAGTTCCATTTTAAGACATTCCATCATTTCACTAATTTCATTCGTACTGTTTGAAGGTGGTTCACAATTTTTTTGTTGCTCAAGCGCATCTAATCTGTGTTCTATGCAATCGACTCGCTTGCATAGATCGCCTATCGCCGTATAAACTTTATCAAATTTTGCGCTAAAGTTTGTAATTTCTTGACGCATAGATATTATTTCTGATTTAAGATCATGCATAATTTGTGACCATTTGTCATCCGAGTCACAGTACTCTAATGGTGAAGACGCTGAAGATTCGCTTTTATTAAAATCAGTTTGTGCCTTAATTGGCGTATCTGAGTTGTCTTTACGCGGCTGTTTGCTCATACAATCCGGGCACATCCATTTTTGTGGCATCTTAAAACTTTTAGGCAATTTAAGACATATTCGATCATAAACATTGTTACATCCAGTACATTTAATACTTTCCGCAGAACTGACAAATCGCCCACATGCAGCACACTTCGACATTCTAACGTATATAAGAAGCGCAGAAGGTCAAATTCTATACACAGCAATGAAAAGTAAATAAATAGTACGGATGATATTACCCGGTAAGCGGTTAGCGAAGCGTAGTTTTGTGACTTACGTCACTAGCTCGGTGGCTCAGTTGGCGCGACGCAGCCACACGAACAAACGCTGCATGCGAGGTTGGAGACTCCAAAGACTCCGTAAACAGAACGCTTATTTGCTGAGCAGGAACCACTGAATATATTATGTTGTTTCACTCTAGGTCCATTCACTGAGAGTTGCCGCTTCGCAAATACAAAGCAAGAGTGATAAGGAACTGAGACTTCAAAAATTAACCAATCACAAATTTTTGAGAGCGAATTTTAGAATAAACTTTAAATCAACCAGACGCAGGCGCAAAACCGAATGAAACAGATTTATCAACAGAGAAACAGATTGAAAGGTACTTCTTTGTCAAAATTATTATTTGTTCAATCAATGAGCAAAAATATTGAACAATATAACAAATGAACTAGATATATGTGAACTTCTTCCAATTTTTTTAATTACTCTTTTACGCTACATTATTAATTAATTTCTTTTATTTCATTAATTATAAACTATAAAAACATGACAATTTTTTATTTTTTTTTTGCGCCCAGAAGTAATTGGAAAGGGCTACCATCGAGGTACGCGAGGAGGTGGTAAATGCTTTATGCATACCACGACAGCCGGTCTGTCGTGGTATGAACTAACCTACCAACCTAAGTGTTACCCGCTAAAAACCACCTTTGAGGGATGGGCAGTGACCTTTGAGGCCTCCTAATTCTAACCTATTAAATACATGTGCAAAAAAAACATCGATAGTGGTCAACATCGATGTTTTAAGTAGGATAAACATCGAACATCGATGTTGAGCTATCAATCTCAACATCGATGTCATCATCGATGTTTCTACAACATTGACATCCCTACTGTGGACAAAGAACCAGGCGTGTGCAGTGTGAGGTGGACAGTAGGCATGTCGATATGAAATCGATTATTGAGGGTATAATAAGCGATTTTTCAAATCGATGAGGGACACTACAATTCAAAAACCTCGCGTATCGGACTGATTCAAGAATTAGCTATAAAGTTCCTAACTGGCTGCATTATATTGTTTTTTAAAAAAAAAAATTCTGTAGTCGGACGCAAAAATAACCGGTCGTTCTTGGTGGATAAAAATAAATATTTATGAACGCATCCGAAGACGTCGTTACTTACGTTACCTATATATAGTTATATAATGAAATATGCTTAATATATTTCATTATATATTTGTAATCTTACAACCCATTAGAATAATCAACCATTGACTTTTAAAATATATTCATTATCGTTAGAAAGCGCCATCTATCAAAATTAACAGTAACAACTATTTGTGATTTGCGTGTGCGCTAGCTAGTTTACGGTCTAGCCGTCGGCCGAGACGCGGCGCCTCAATCGCAGTCAACCTACATACTACATTCATTACGCCACAAAGATTGCGTATAGTTCACACTAATTTAAACTCTTAGACAACATTATAAGAGCTTATTTTACTAAGACTAAAGTATAACGATAAACAAATATATTTACTTGTATTTCGTTCATTGCTAGCTGTTGTGCCTGTTGTTTGATTTTTTGGCTGTTATAATATATTAGTGTTTAGTTAGCTGTCTAACTGAGATGACAATGACACTATTATCTGTTATATACGTAATGTTTTGATAGCAGGTGATCCATATTACGTGACGAAGCTATTGTTGTATTTGTTTATTTTTCGTTAAGTTTTATACCTAAAGTGATTCTAAATGTTTAGTGTAATATAGATAGGATTTTGCGTGTTGTATATAAAAGTGCATAAAAATATCGCGCCAGCGTAGTGCAGCCATTTGGAACTATTTTATAGTCCAAAATATAGATAAAAAAAATAAGTGTGCAATTATTGCAATAAGCTTTATCTTTCAAAAGTATACAAATTTAAAGCTTTTTTTTTTATATTATAACAACAAACAACAAAACGCTTACACAGCCGACAACTGAACTGAACTAACCGCGTGTACAATGTAATATTTGAAACTGTTATAATATATTATAACAGTTTAAAACAACAGTTAGAAAAATATATTACAACATCTTAACGAATTAGCAAAATATAACAGTTTCGCCAATTTTTACTACTTACCAGTGTAGCTACCCAGGGGCTAGGCGGGGCAGTGCCCCAGGGCCCCCAAGCTAAAGGGGCCCCTCGGCCTCCAAGAACGACGTTCGAAATAATATGTTCTATCCTATTTGTATAAAGAATTTTCGAGTTTTAACTTTTTGGCCCCTGACCGCGAACGGCTCATTATAGTAAGTAGTACTTGCTATAATTATTATAATAAAAAAGTTGTCATTATTATTTCCGATTATTTCTCCCATGAATTCCATCGTCTAACCTTGTCCGTGCTGTGAATTTACTTTATTTATGAAAGAACATTTGGCGTGGACTTGACCGGCTGATTGCTGTTTCTGTATTATTGTTTAATAAAATTATATAATGTTTAATAATATTAGATAATGGTTTGAAGTGGATTTTGATATGGAAAAGTGCTGTGAATTTGCATATTAAATGTCTGCGTGTGTAAAGTATTAGCGATAACGGTGCAACAAGTGCTTCGATGGTAATGTGAATCTCAAAATAAGGTGTGTATCTGCTTAGGCACCTTGAAATACAACTGCCAACTGTCTGCTGGCTCAATTTGCCGTCAAAATCTCCCAAAAATTACGCGATGTGGCGCATCAACATATTGTGAAGCATTTGACTATAAAGGATTATTATCACTTGATACTGAAAATTTATAAAAACGAAGATCCCGAATGAAATGAAGACATGACTTAAAAGATTAGCATCCAAGCTAAAAATCTTAATAAAAAATAGTGTCAACAATAGTGGCAAGCCTTTTAGGCCCGCTCTATACATACGGAATTCCGTTTCGAGATTCCGTTTCGGAATTTCGAACGGTCGGCCACACACAAACGGAATCCCGTTTTGCCCGCAAAATATCGAACGGAAAACTACCGTACGTGTGTGGCGGGTCATAGATTTTATATGGACTTGCTGCGTTCGGGATTCCGAATCGGAATATCGAAACGGAATCTCGAAACGGAATTCCGTATGTATGTGGCCGGCCTTATAACATACAAAAAAATCGTGTCAAATTGAAACTATAAATGGCGGACGCTGTAAGCTCCGCCCATTTTTTAGTGATGTGAAGTCAATCAACTTTTAAAATTTTTGTAACACCTATATGTATTTTTATTTATTTTTAAATTTGCTAAATTATATTTTCTCTAACGATTAGGGAGGCTAGGGGAATTTCGCGTGAATTTAACCGCCAGATGATTGCTGCTCCAGTTTTATCGTTTAAATAATAGCTTGAAGACGATTTTGATACTAAATGCACGGATAGCAACTCGTGCTTATAAGTTGTAAGTTAGCAAGCTAGTTGCTCTGACTTCATATTATACAGAATAAGCTTTACTTCTGGGCTAATAAGTTACTACCTAAAGCCAGGATGGTTAAACAGGATGGAGTGCTCTTTTTGAGCTAGTAGCACCCCCATTTTTTTCTACTATTCTCGCTTGTGCATCAGTTTCGTGTGGCCGGTTAAGCTAATATTTTTTGAAGTAAAAACTACTTTAGAATCACTGTGATTTGAATATTATTATACTTTACGATGCACTTGTGGTTACAAATTATCATATCAAATAAATTATTTGCCGTAAAATATTTTTTATTTTATTTTCACTCCGGCCTATGCATGGGTGATTTCTGGATTTTGGCAACAAAATCAAGAAGGACCAAGTGAAGTAGACACAAAATAATAAAAATCTGCGGATGCTAAACCACCTGCCAAGCGTGGTAGCTGTGACATGAATGTAATGTAATACGTAGTATGTAATGGATGGATGGATGGAGTAGGAAAATAAATACGACAGAATAAATCAAGTAAAACCTTTATAAATTATGTCCTTGAAAGAATTTATTGTTAGCAATGTAACATCACTATTTACGAACAACAAAATTTTATAGATACCTACGCAAAGAATGATAAGAAATAATTAAATAATATGAATTAAAGGTTTAGGGTAAATAATTACATCCATCTACTTACTGTCGCAAAAGATATTACGTTTTTGCATTATATTTACAGCAAAAACTAAATCACTCACATATCAAATGATAGTTCGCGTGATGTTTGAATATATTTTGAGGCACAGCCTCTTTCACAACACTTAGTCATCTTCGTACTTTATATGAATTGTAAAATTCACTATAAATATCAAACTACTTTTTATAACAGCAAATCTGAAACAATAAATGGCGGAATCGGCCGCAAGGTGGGGTTAAATGACGACATCTTAAAAATGTTTACCAGAATACGAAACAATTTCTATTATCTGTTTCATTTATGAATGACACTTAGACTTACACTTCGCTGAGTGAAAAAGAGATAGGTAGCATATTAACAGTTCAATGTCGAATATAACCATATTTGTATAATCAATAAAACATATAGATGCTCTGGGCAGCTTCTCTATTTTCTATGCTCAAAGGTCAACAGTCAATAATATAATAATATTCCTGCTTTTGTGCTGTAGACATATCGATTCGTTTAAAAATAATCGATCTCCGATACGATTCAAATCAAACATACTAAAATCTATTTTCGATTCACCATCTGAAAACTTGTTTCACCATTTCTACTAATCATGCACATGCGCAGACATTTAATACACTAAATAGCACTTCTTCTACATATCAAAACCCACTTCAAACCATTATTTAAACAATAATACAGGAGCAGCAATTCGCCGCCGGCCAAGTTGCACCCTAAACTCTTGATACTATTTGATATACTATTTGTTAATTTTCAAAGTACAACCTACGCTAGTACCTCTTATTAGCGGTAGAAGTGAAACCTTCAGAAAACATTAGCTACGAGTAAAATTTCTTTATAACAGCGTCATGTACTTTATTCTCATATTATCGAAAAAATAATTGAATGGCTCTCGAGGTGGTATGTAAGACGCTAGGTGGCCTAAGGACGACTACTTTATGACTATTTATGTGTACTTTAAACGTGCAAAAACTACTACTAAAGTCAGAAAAGAGGATGGTGTGTCATATTTTTAGTAAGAATTATTAATATTTAATAATTATTTAATGCGATACATAGCATTTAATTTAAATTCATATTAATTGTAAAAAACATATTCACCGATAATTTTCGCTTGAAACTTCATAAAGTGAAAAAAGTGCGGCCTCTAGTCGAAGTTAATAGTCTAATAAATTGTCGCAAGTAAAATGGAGTAGATATCTAATGACAATATGGTTTGAATTAGGATGTTATAATTTTTATTTATATTTCTATACACGTATTCCGATCTTAACCACTAAGCCACTGAATTCTTCTACTGCCGTCGCCGAATAATTACTTGAAAAAAATGTAAATACGTGTACAAATAATTTTACATTTCATAAAGTATCATCAAAAGTTATTGTAAGGATCGTGACACTTGGCGATCTGTTCTCTCTGGCTACCCCGTCAGGGATTGTGCGTGAAGATAAGCAAAAGTTATTGTAAAATATTTTAAAACTATTGATATTAAGAAAACTGGGGGATTTCCGTTAAAGTTATTGCGTCTATAATAGATATAATCGCGCCTCATCTAGCTATTATTTTTAATACTAGTATCGAATCTGGTGTGTTTCCTGATTTAATGAACCATAATAAAGTAATACCTTTATTTTATTAAATCTGGTAGTACATTAGATCCCGCCAATTTTAGACCTATTTCTGTATTACCAACATTTAGTGATATTTTTGAAAAAATTATTCTTGATCAAATGTTAAATTTCTTTAATATTAATAATTTACTTCATAAAAATTAATTTGGTTTCACAAGGGGTCGCTCGACAACTGATGCTGGCGTTGAGCTGATTTAATATATTTTTAATGCATGGAAGAATTCACAGGATGCTTTGGGTATATTCACAGGATGCTTTGGGTATATTCTGTGACCTATCCAAGGCCTCCGATTGTGTTCACCATGAAACATTAATCAGGAAACTTCAACACTACGGCGTAAGAAGTAACGCTCTTAAATTAATTATTTCATATTTAAGTAACAGAACGCAAAAAGCTTTCATTAACAGTATGAGCTCTTCCGGGTCTATGGTACAAATGGGCGTACCTCAAGACTCAATTCTCGGCCCGTTTCTGTTTCTTGTATACATTAATGACTTACCTTACATAGTAGGAGATAACCATGATATAGTATTATTTGCTGATGATACATACATACATAAACACTCACGCCTGTCACCCAGAGGGGTAGGCAGAGACTACGGACTTCCATTTGGCGCGATCCTGACACACCTCTCTCGCCTCTTTTACATCCATATATCTACGCATACACGCTCGTCGGTTAAGGGTACTCCTAATCTGGCCCATTTTTAATGTATCGCCGATTTGGTCGATAAACCTTCGTCTAGGGCGTCCCTTCCCGACCCTGCTGTTCACTTCTGCAACATAAATTTTCTTTGTCACTCTTTCCTCGTTCATTCTTTCTACATGACCAAACCACCGAAGCATCCTTTCTTAATCCTTGTCACAACGTCATCTTGCAAACCACACTTTTCTCTTATCACACTATTTCTCACCCTGTCATTCAGATTCAGCCCTAGCATACTCCTTAAGGAACGCATTTCTACAGCATTTATTCTACTCTCATTCTTCTTCTGCCAGACCCAACTTTCACTACCATACATTAAAGTAGGGACTAACACAGCATTATGAATTGCCATACGTGCCTTAGTTGACACATTCTGACTCCTCATAATAGCGTGTAGAGCCCCATTCACTCTATTTGCTGGTGACACTTCTTTAATTTTCAAATTAAGACGACAATTACTAAAATATGACGAAGTAAATAATGCTATATCTAAATTAGTAAATTGGTTCAATGTTAATAATTTGCATTTAAATGGCACTAAAACGTAATGTATGAAATGTATGACTCCAAATGTCAAACAATTAAATACTAATGTACTTTTAAATGGGTAGAAACTGAGTCTTGTAGATACCACCATTTTTCTTGGAATCACACTAGACTTAGTTCTGCAGTATATGCCGTAAAAAAGATTATAAGTCTTACCAGTGTTGAAACAGCTAGACTAGTTTACTTTAACTATTTCAATAGCATAATGTCGTACGGTAGTTTGTTATGGGGACACGCAGCTGCCACTGAAATTATATTTGTTTTACAGAAGAATGTCATAAGAGCAATTTATGATTTAAAGCCTATAGAGTCGCTGCGACAAAAATTTGAGGATATTAATTTATTATCTTTAGCCTCTCAATACATAATGAAATGTACGTACACAAAAATAAAAGTAGTTTTACAAATATAAGTGATCTTATTCATTCTGTAAATACTAGAAACAGACACAAGCTAGTAGTACCAGTTACTCGACTTCATCGAGTCTTCATTCTTGGCCCGATGTATACGCTTTTACAATAAAATTCCAGAAAATATACAAAATTTGACCTGCTCAAAGTTCAAAAACTTTATTAAACTAAGTTTATATAAAAAGGGTTATTATAATATTAAGGAATTTATGGATGATAATAACCCTTGGAAATGAGGTGATCGCTGCCAAACTATTTCTAATTTTTTGTGTTGTTAATTGTGTAACATACATGATTGTATGCTGTTATTTAAAAAATAAAGTCCCGCTGGGTTTTTTTGCTGGTTCTTCCCAGGACAGAGGTTTTTTTTTCGAACAAGTGGTAATTAAACAAAAGAGTGACTTTAAATAAGTATTATTTATAATTTATATTGAATAAAAAAGTTTCTGTTTCTGTTTCCGTATCTACGCTTATATAGGTTGACACATTTCACCTAAATTTTCTTCTAGACCTACCGTCCATTTAGTAGTAGGTCAATTCCACCCACTTTCGGTAGACAGTAATAGTGTTCGGTGATCTGTGCACAGAACTCTATTAGTCTCTACCGATCTACCGATAGAAGTATGATAAATCCAAACTAAAAAACTGAAACAAGTGTCTGTGAGTGTATACTACTAGCGCCACAGCGGGCGACCAAATTTTCTGGTTATGCAGGCCGACTAGATGTGACCCTTTTACTTTTTATTTTCATGTATAGTAGCCAATTTAATAACATAATATTAATAATTAATATAAAACATCGTAATTATGTAGTAGTATCTAGTAGTTCTACATAGTTTCAGTTTTTATTCAATATACTTACCTTTAAGAAAAATATTTTTTTCCTTATTTTGTATTAAAACAACGATGTTTTAATTTTTTTATTGATTGATGCTATATTATTTAACAAAATATTATCATAACATTATAGATAATTTGTATAAAACAATCATAAATGAAATACTTTTTTCCCTACAGTAGTCACGAATCTTTGAGAATAACGTGATGTTCACGTCACGTTATTCTCACATAGATAGACGCGACTTAAGAAAGAATTATATAATACAAACATTTACAATATTTTATTCATACAAATTGAAACTTTTATCTAAAGTATGCACTCCTAAATTTCAACTAATTCGGGCAATAAAGGTAGCTAAGCCCATTCCTATAATTAAAAGTAGTTGATTTTAATTGTTGTAAAAACTATTTACATTTTTTTATTGTTTTACCTTGCTACATATATATTTATCTATGTGTTTTACTTATTATTATGTCAAATAATCGTAGAGATTAAAAGTGAAAGTCATTAAAAATTTAAAAGTATCAGAATAATAATACTGTTAACTGTTTAGCTAAATTAAAAAAAAAATGCAAAATAATTGTAATTTATAAAAAATCTTGAATATGGTAGGAATTTTCTTGCTTTTGATATTTTCATAATATGAATACGTTTATATTCAATCAGTGAACGCATCTCTAGTGCGGTACTCTTTCATTCATTCAAGCGCACAGCGATTTGTAAAAATTAAGAAAAGAAGTTTGTAAATTTCCATTTACTTTATAAGTTAAGGGATTTTAAAAGATTAGATCCCAACTAATACGCGCTAAATAATGACAGACGTAACGAAAAAGGTAAACGGTGTATACTAAATTTTATTGTTATTTTCCTTTATTTTTGACACGAGTGATGAACAGTGAAGTGTGCGAGCAGGCAGGCCTATTTTGTGCAAAAGTACGCCAGAATTCAGTTCTCTTAAACGTTGCCTTGAAGCCTTTGATGCGTCTTAATATTTTTGTGTATATTTTCGTGGTGGTTTAGATATTTATATTAAAGTCAACATAACCTCAATTAAGCGGCCATGGGTATCAACGAAGTTAGCGTTGTACGTGACGTATAATACATATTGATAATATCAGGGTTTACTTTTGTGACATCATATAAAATGTCGTGTTTCCAGGTTCAAGACTACAAGGACTCTCTCAAGCAAAAAGCTGAGCACCTTATCATAAAGGGTTTTCCAGAGAAGATAGTAAAGTTAAATGAGCTGTTAGAAACGTCAAACTTTCAAAACCGTGATTTAGCAGATGTTCATCAGGTAATGGCTTCTTAGCGTAGAATGTTCTATTTCGTCGTAAATTATTGCTACATTATTCCTGTGTTTTCACTTAATTTGAATGTGTGAACATTGTAGTGTTAATTTGACAAATTTAATGCCTTGATTGCGGCTTCTTTTTTTCTCTTACTAATAAATATTTTTAATTTTGTCGTGTGCTGTGGTATTTTAACCATTCTTTAGACTATCATATATCCTTTTCTCAGAACTAAATCAATATACAATTCATAGTTTGCTAAATCTTTGAAAGTGAACATTAATAATATGCATATAATTTTATACTCATTATTATTGTACAAAAACAGCCTTTGGAGATTTCATAATATTATTTTTATTTCCAGGATCTAAACATTCCAGTACCACCACCAGTGACTTCTTTGAATGAACCAAATGCAAAACGACAGCGACTGGATTCATCTGAAACATCTAGTACTACAACTATAGATGGTACCAGAGTTTATGCATTGCCTAATGGAACAGTACCATGTAATAAACCACTCAGTGACCTTATTCATCTTGTTAAACCTCATATAAGAGAGCTGGTTGAAGATTCTAATTTGGTACCTATTGTTTTATTTACTGTATTTTAAACACAATTTTTGTTAAACTGGATTAAATTTTAGATTACTTCAAGAGAAAACATTATAACAGTTGCAAATTAATATTTGTTAACATTTTCAGCTGAAAATGTGGATTTCATTCATGATACCTAAAATTGAAGATGGAAATAATTTTGGTGTATCAATACAAGAGGACACACTAGCTGAGATTCAATCTGTGGAGTCTGAGGCAGCTGCTTTTTTTGACCAAATCTCACGGTACTTTATTTCCAGAGCAAAAATAGTGTCAAAAGTTGCTAAATACCCACATATTGATGACTATAGAAGAGCTGTCAGAGTAAGTGTTGAATACTAATTGCATTTAATAGTGTTAATGTATATTGGGACAGTGTGGTTAACATTTTCTTGCCTTAAAACCCTCTTACAAGTGAGAGGAGTCCTGTGGTTAGCAGCAGGATGTATACAGGGAGTAACTAACTTTTATAATACACTTAGAAGTAATCTTTTTTTATTACTTCACCATATTTAAGGCAATGACAAAAAGTATGATCCATCCACTCATCCAATAGAGCTTATTAAAAGTTCACTACCCTACTAGGCTTCACCCATAGATTGCCTCATCAGGTGTGTCAGCAACTGTAGTTTTTTATTACTTTAAGTTTTTTATCAGAAATCCTACATCTCCTGTTTAATTTCTCACTGTTTCCTCTAACAACTATGGAATGATATGGGGTATTGCTCTATCTTATGCTAATACTAGATGGAGAATAAGAAGTATTATCTTACAGCCTATAATAATCTACTGTTGCCTGGCCTTTTCCTATATCTGCTAGAAGAATTTACTGCATGCATTTAATCTTAAAAATTACAACTGGCAATAATATTTTTCAATCGACTTCAAAAAAGGAGGAGGTTCTCAATGAAACTATTTTTTTAAATGTGTGTTACGTCAAAACTTAGATGAACCACTTTTGATGATTCTTTTATTTGAAAAGTGGTGCTTCTCATGTGGTCCTATATAAATTTGATCAAGATCTGACCAGTAGTTTTTGAGTTATCCTTAATAATGCATATTTAATTGACTTCAACCACATTGTTGTACAATTTTTGTTTTATTTTACCATGCCAGTACTTGATTGCTATCCCACCTGATGGTAAGTGGTTATGCAGCCAAAGATGGTAAAGTGCACTGATAAAGCAGTCTTTGGTTAAAATCTGTGGTGTGTCAACTACAAAGGGCTAGAGAATGGCTGAGCATCTAGTTGTCTGATGGTAGAAGGGAGAGGGAGGAATTATGTCTTGCAATACCTGTGCACACATTTTATACATGGTAGAGTTATGCTTGCAGCTATATTAGTCGTATAGTTGAAGGATGAATGGGCCGGCTGGACCAGGGAAGGACCACACTTACAGAATACCAGTGTAAAATGGCAGCTTAACACTACTGTGTTTTGTATGGTGAGTGTAGAGAACAGGATACTCTTTTTACTGGAAAAGAGGCATTCCATCTTACTCCTCACGGGTGACAATGCATCTGCATTTTGATTCTTTATTGAGGATAGATGTAGATGTCTATAGGCCACAGGAACCACTTACCATGAGGTGAACTGTGTGCTTGCTTGTCACCCTTATCCTATTAAAAAAAACTAAAACAAGAGAAAGGCACTGAAAGGCTCGAGACTGGTAAGATTGGCTTATTTTGAGATTCAATGTTTAGTTCACTAATAAGTCTCATAATTAAGAAAATAGTTCAAAGTGGCTAGGTGGTATTTTGCAGCACTTACAGTTTATATTATTCTATATATATTCTATATATATTGTTCATAGCTGTCCTGGTGTGAATTTATACCATATCCTTTGCAAGGACACTTACCTACCTTGCAGTTGCTTTAACCCTGGGCTTAATGAAACCACACAAAGTTCAGATTTGAGCAAATCTCAACCCCAACAATTGTAGGTGGTTGGTGTATTCTTATGATACATTTTGGAAAGAAGCAGCTAATGTGTGCTGGCTCCTTTTTTCTTTAGCCTGGATATTATTTTCTACCGACTTCATAAAAGAGGAGGTACTCAATTCGACTGTATGTTTTTTTATGTGTTTTATAACCTCGTAACCTTTTTCTTGGTGTACCGATTTCAATAATTCTTTTTTTTTTATTTGAAAGCTGGTGCTTCTCATGTGGTCCCATATAAATTTGAGCAAGGTCTGACCAATGGTTTTTGAGTTATTCTTAATAATTTATATTGAAGTGAGTTGTACAAAATTTCTAATTTTAAATTATTTAGCAGTTGTCTTTGTATAACAATAATTCTTGCAATCTTTTTGATGACACAAGATTTTACTTAATAAAATGTGATCAAAAGATATAGTCTACTGGTACTACTGTGGAATGGAGTAATATATTCTCATAGGACATAGCTCATTGTTTATTAGTAAATTTGCTCTCAAGATATAATCAAATGGGTAGTTGATACTATCATTAAAAAATATGACATCATATAATTAGAATTTGCTACATTTATTAGTCTCTTAAAACTTAATCAGTTTTTTATTTCAATAACATTTTTAGTACATATTTTAAAATATACAATCACAAGTAACAGTAACCCAATATAGCCCAAGAGATTAGTAAGCTGAAGTGCCAATGGGCTGGCCATATAGTATATAGAAGAACCGACAATCAATGGAAAAACAAGGTTCTTGAGTGACAGCCTCATACTTGGTAGGCGAAGTGTGGGGTGGCCCCACTAGATGGAGTGATGACCTGGTAAGACATGCAGGAAGTAGATGGATGCAGGTGGCTCAGGACCGTGATTTGTGGCATTACTTGGGGAAGGCCTATGTTCAGTAGTGGACTTGTGAAGGGCTGTGATGATGATGATGATGATTCTGATGATGAAAATATACGACTAAAATAACTGTAATTATATGACGATAACAACTGTGATGTCATTACACTATATATTCTTACACAATTTCTACAGAAATAAAAAACTAATTCAACTGACTCTGGTATCAAATTTCCAATTATTTACACTGTTACAATTTCTTAATTTTACTGACCTTTTTTATTTCAGGAACTTGATGAGAAAGAGTATTTGTCACTATGGCTCGTCATGTGCGAGATTCGCAATCGTTATTGTTCCTTGCATGATATTGTCATCAAGAACTTGGAGAAAATCAAGAAACCACGCTCTTCTAATGCCGATTCATTATATTAGGCAATAAATTAAATCTCAGTTAGAAATTTAGTACCACAAGGATTCCTTGTAATTTAAGTGTAATAATGAGAACAGTCTCCGTTTTTCTTTTCACTAGGCCACATTTTGTACATAAATGCTATGAAGTATTCCACATTTTAAATTTATAAGCACATGTTAGGTTATTCTTGGGCTTTAAATTGGTTCTTAGTGCTCTGTTTCTGGTTATTACAAAATATTACTGGTATTTATATATTGTTGCTAAAGTTTGTTTCTTTAATTCTCGTTAGTAAAATATAGTTACCATATTGTAGCGAAAGACAATGAGGCTGACTATTTTATTTCATTTTAAGTTTAAATTTTCTGAAAATATACATTCCTATAACATTATACAATAATTGATCTTATTTTTAAATAAATGTGAATAATCAGTTACTTTTTTAAGTCTATGTTGTGAAAGTATTTAACTGTAATTTGTAACCTTAATAAATAGGATATTATAGTGACAAATCTACTGGTGCTATAGCTACAATATGGTAATTTTATTCTTTTGGCCATAACCACGAGAGTTCCCAAAAATGAGATCATAATTTAAGTGCAATGTAGCACAGAAAAGAAAACATGAGTTGAATAGTTTAATTTATTGCACTTTGAAAGTTTCTAGTTTAAAGTGCCTGATTAAAAGTAAGGTCATAACTGAAAAAAAGTATTGCACTCCATCTGTGTACTTCGGCATGGATTACCCAATTGAATAGAAATAAATACATTTGTATAAATGTCATTAGCTTGTTTTATTTATGCCCTTTGTAATGCCTACATATGAAACTTTTATTAAGTAGATTGCTTGTATTTGTTATTTAATTAAAATTTGACTTGCAACGAATAGTACATTCGGCACATAGGTGTTAGAATAGGATAAAAGTAGCCGAATAGGACGAATACCGAATAATAGCCGAATATTCGTTGGAAGTCTAATTAAAATTTAAGGTACTAAATAATCATTCTGTAATAGTTCACACTGCCATTTACTAGGGTGGGCAAAATTTGTGTAATCGCCACGTTTGCTAGGTAAATTGGTGATTGTAGTACAAAAGAAAATAGATTATGCAGTACACGAGACAACGAACTGGAAGAGCGTCTCGCGCTGTTTAGCTTGCTACATATATATTTATCTATGCTGTTAACGCTGCACTTCGTCGCGTCGTCGGCCGGGGTATTCATTTATTTTTTAATAGAAATAGGGCAACCAACGAGCACACAGTCCATCTGATGGTAAGTGGTTGCTGCGGCCCATAGACATCTACATCTATCCGCGTTTGCGAATCAAAATGCAGATGCGTTGTCAGCCTTGCGGACCGAGATGGAATGCCTCGTTTTCAGTAAAAAGAGTCTCCTAAAACTTGTTAAAAGATATCGAGGGGGTTGTAGTATTTTTGGATGACGTTTTGATCGCTTCGGATACTATCGAAAACCATATACATACTTTACGTAAAGTGCTAGATAAATTGAAAGAGTACGGTCTTAAATTAAAAAGGGAAAAATGTGAATTTTTTGTAGAAAAAGTGAAATATTTGGGTTATGTAATGAATAAAGAGGAAATCCACCCCGATCCTGACAAGATTCGAATCGATTCTGTTGATGTCACCACCCAAAGACATTTCGGAACTTCGGTCATTTTTATGAATGGTCAATTTTTATAGCCGTTTCGTGCCCAATTTGAGTACAATTTTACAGCCACTTTACGAACTCCTAAAAAGACTCGACATGGAAATGGGGTAGATTAGAACAGCAGGCTTTCACTGTAGTTAAGAGACGTTTGAGTGACGCGGTCGCGCTGAGCCACTACGAGCCGGGCGCGCCGTTAGGGGTGACGTGTGATGCCAGCGCGCGCGGGCTCGGCGCCGTGCTGGCGCAGCGCGACGCGGCCGGCCGCGAGCGCCCCGTCATGTGTTTGTCGCGCGCGCTCACCGCCGCGGAATGCAACTACAGCATTCAGATACAAAAAGAGGCGTTAGCTATTGTATTTGCTGTGAAAAAGTTTCACTAGTATATTTACGGGCGACGGTTTACATTGCGGACGGATCATAAACCGTTAGTCACAATGTTCGGTCCACACCAAGGTATTCCTAGCATGACGGCCAGTAGATTACAGAGATGGGCTTTAATATTAACAGCTTACGATTTCGATATCGAATACGTCTCAACTAATGATAATGTGGCGGATGCATTGTCGTGAATGATTTCTACCCATAAAGAGAGTAGTTCGGAGGAAAATCGACAATTTCCGGAACAAACTTATTTACATTTCGCGTCAGATTTCATCAGTTCAGGCCTTATTAATAGACAATAATAGTTTAAAGCGGGAAACCGCGAGGGACGCGATACTCGGGCGGGTCCTCGGTTATATACGGGACGGCTGGCCGCAAGATATCGAAATAAAATATATCAAACCATACTTTCACAGAAAGAAAGAGTTATACGAGGAACTGGGGTGCGTCATGTGGGGTCACAGAGTAGTGGTACCTTCTAGTTGCAGGGAGAAAGTTCTCGCGGAGTTACATGAGGCTCACATGACGAAACAGTTTACTCGCAGCTACGTGTGGTGGCCGGGGATCGACGAGGCGGTGGAGGCCGTGTGCCGCGCCTGCTCGGTGTGCGCGCGCGTGGCGGATGCGCCGGAGCGACACGAGCCGCGCCCGTGGCTGTGGCCAGAGCGCCCGTGGTCGCGACTGCATCTCGATTTTTTAGGGCGCTACTTACTTAGTCACCGTGGACGCTCATTCTAAATGGGTCGAAGTCACTGCTATGAGTTCCATTTTGGCAAAAAATTTAATAAGCAAATTAAGGGAAATGTGGGCTAGATTCGGTCTGCCAAGACAGATGAGTGACAACGGTCCGCCATTTACTAGTCAGGAATTTCAGTTATTTCTTAAGGATAACGGTATAGAACACATATTTTCAGCACCCTATCACCCGGCTTCGAATGGCGCAGCTGAGAATGCGGTTAGAATGGGCAAGCGGGTTATAAAGAAGGCACTAGTACAGGGTGTGAATATCGATATCGCGCTTAATAGGTTTCTACTCGTATATCGTAACACCGAACACTGTACTACCGGTGTGAGCCCCGCGAAATTATTACAAGGTCGTTCACTGCGCACACGCCTCGACTGTCTGAAGCCGGAGCTGGGGCCCCGCGTGCGGCGCGAGCAGGCGCGACATGCGCGCGCCGCGGGCGGCAGTCGCCGGCAGTTCGCGCCGGGAAACCGCGTATGGTACCGCGATTATCGTAACTCGGTTGTAAAATGGTTAAAAGGAGAAGTACACTCCAGACTAGGAGAAACGGACTATAATATTCTAGGGGCTGATAAAGTCTTTATTCATAGACATGTCGACCAGATAAGACCACGATCGGGGGAGCCGGATAGGGAAGGGGAAGACCGGGATGTTTCAGAAGGAGGAAGAGGTTCATTATCACGTTCCTATCTAGTGTATCCGAATGGCTCCTCTCCAGTGGTGGAGGAAGAGGCCAGTTCGAGTGGATTTGATTTTGATTAGTTGTAAGTTAGTTAAGTGATATGTGCTTTATTTTATATTAGTTTAAGTACGTTTAGAATAAGGGTGGAGGTGTAATGTCATTATCATCATCATTACAGCCCTTCACAAGTCCACTGCTGAACATAGGCCTCCCCCAAAGAATGCCACAAAGCACGGTCCTGAGCCACCTGCATCCATCGACTTCCTGCATATCTTACCAGGTCGTCACTCCATCTAGTGGGGGGACGCCCTACACTTCGCCTGCCGGTACGAGGCTGCCACTCGAGAACCTTTCTTCCCCATCGGTTGTCGGTTCTTCGAGCTATATGGCCGGCCCATTGCCACTTCAGCTTACTAATCCGTTGGGCTATGTCGGTCACTCTAGTTCTACTGCGGATATCCTCATTTCTGAGTTTATCACGCAGAGAAACTCCGAGCATAGCCCTCTCCATAGCTCGCTGAGCGACCTTGAGCTTCCTCATCCGGCCAGCAGTGAAGGACCACGTCTCAGTTCCGTATGTCATCACTGGCAACACGCACTGGGTGTACAGTCTCGTTTTCAAGTTTTGAGGTATACCTGACGAGAAGATGTGCCGTAATTTCTCGAACGCTGCCCAACCGAGTTGAATCCGTCGATTGACCTCTCGGTCGAAGTTGGACTTACCTAGTCGGACTATTTGTCCCAGGTAAACATACTCGTCAACAACTTCGAGCTTAGTGTTCCCAACAACTACCGGCATAGGTGTGACATGGACATTAAACATGATCTTTGTTTTGTCCATGTTCATCTTAAGACCTATCCGTTGGGAAACACTATTGAGGTCATTGAGCATAGTGCTTAGGTCCTCCAGCGATTCTGCCATAAGGACTATATCGTCGGCAAATCGAAGGTGAGTGATGTACTCGCCATTGATGTTGATTCCGTATCCTTTCCAGTCCAGAAGCTTGAAAACATCTTCCAATGCAGCGGTAAAGAGTTTCGGGGATATGACGTCACCCTGTCTTACACCTCTCTGCAATTGGATAGGTTTCGTACTCTGGTTCTGTACTCGGATAGCCATCGTAGCCCTACTGTACAAGCACTTCAACACTTCGATATACCGACAGTCAACTTGGCATCGCTGAAGGGACTGCAGCACCGCCCAAATTTCGACGGAATCAAAGGCTTTCTCATAGTCCACATACGCCAGACATAGTGGCAAATTGTACTCCTCGGACTTCTGTACAATTTGCCGAAGGGTATGTATGTGGTCTATGGTGCTAAAGCCTTTTCGGAAACCGGCTTGTTCGGGAGGCTGGAAGTCGTCAAGTCTGCGCGCGAGACGATTCGTAATGACTCTCGAAAAACAGCACGTAGACGCGGCTCAGAAGGGAAATCGGTCTGTAGTTCTTCAAGAGAGCGTTGTCGCCTTTCTTGAAGAACAAGACCACCGCACTTCTGCTCCACGCCTCCGGTGTAATGCCACCATGAAGGACGGAATTAAAGAGCTTCTGAAGGACTTCAAGTACCGGTTTTCCACCCGCTTTCAGAAGCTCCGCTGTAATTCCATCCTCGCCTGGGGCCTTGCCGTTTTTAAGGTGCTGGAGAGCCATTCTAATCTCGCTCAGACTGACGTCCGGGATATCATCGGAATAATGTCGGATAAGACTCGCTCTTGGATCGTTACTCACACTTGCGTGCGGCTCCAACGATGACGTGTACAGCTGCCCATAGAACCTCTCAATCTCACTCAAAATCTCAGGTGCCCCGGAAACGATGTTGCCACACTCAGTATTCAGCTTTGACAGTTGGCTTTTTCTGGTAGACAGATCTCTGGCAAATACTTTGGAGCCTTGGTTCCGCTCGATTGCTTTTTCGAGCTGTATTGAAGTTGCGTAAGTCACGCCGCATGCATTTGGAGATCTGTCTGTTCAGTTGCCTGTATGCTGTCAAATCTGTTGAAGAATGCAACTTCATCTCCCGTCTAACAGCCATGAGATTAAGAGTGTGATCGGAGAGTTTTTGTGTTCTTCTGCGGCGGGTCTTGCAGAACTTAGCTCCGACCGCATGGACAGTTTCCACGAGCTTGTCATTCAAATCGTCCACTTCATTGCAGTCTTCTAGGCACTGAAAACGGTTTTGTAACTCGAGCTGAAAGGTTTCGGGACTTTGGATTAGAGCACGAGGGGGACGGAGCGTTGACTTCATTAGACGAGACCTCTCCAACTTAACGTTTAGGTTCAGTGTGCCTCTAACCATTCGGTGATCGCTGCCGGTTTTCACCCTCGCGATCACTGAGACATCACTGAACAGTTGTCGTCTGGTCGTCATAATGAAGTCAATCTCATTTTTTGTCGAACCGTCGGGGCTCGACCAGGTCCACTTCCTGTGGGGCCGCTTCTGGAAGAAAGAGTTCATCATAAAGAGTCCCTCTTTCTCCATGAAGTCGGCCAGCTGCTGACCCCTTGGGTTCCGTTGCCCTATTCCAAATTTCCCTACTTTCAGCTCACCGTTCTCTCTTGTGCCTAGTTTTGCATTGAAGTCTCCCATTAACACCGTATATTGGGTTTTGGAGGAATGCATGGCTCTAGAGATATCCTCATACATTTCCTCCACCTACTGATCGGGGTGTGCCGAGGTTGGTGCGTAAACCTGTATGACCTTCAGCGAATACCGTTTGGTGATTCTGAGTATAAGGTACGCAACCCTCGTCGACACACTCTCAATCTTTACAACGTTGTTAACGAGAGACCTGTGGACGATAAATCCGACACCTCCTTGGGACAGATGGTCGCCCTCCCGGTAATAGAGCAAGTTGCCGGATTCGAGGATTACCGTGTCCTCCCCCTCTCTTCGGACTTCGGATAATCCTATAATATGCCAGCGTAACTTGTCTATCTCTTCTTCCAGCTCCACAATCTTCTCGTCAGTCCTCAGAGTGCGTGCGTTGTATGTTGCCAGGTCGAGTCGTCGTAGGTGGCAACCGAACCTCCACCGTAGATTCTTAGCACCCCCTGCCCCGCCGTTACCATGGTCGCCACCGTAGCCAGGAATAGCGGGGCCGCCGGGGACTGGGGGCCGTTTATTATTGTCATTGCTCATGGGGGGTATATTGCCATAGTTGCCACGCTTGGCGAGCGGGTTGGCAACCGCAGTTTTTTTATTGTTATTTTGGCTATTATCAGGAAGATGCTGCTGCCCATCTCCTGCCTATTTCCCTTTGTCGCCTTTTACGACACCCACGGGAAGATATGGGGTAGTGGATATTCTTAACCGCCACTACACGGCTAATGTAGGATAGCTTATAGAGGTGTAATGTAGGATAAGCTTATTGTTAGTATAAGGAAGGTAGTTTGTGACCTCCCTCTCTCGCAATAAATGGTTGAACTGTACGGACGTGTTTTCCTTTGTCTCAAGTGTATACTACCTTCCCTTGTAGGGGATAATCATGATATAATATTTTTAAAAATTTGCTGATGATAATTCCTTGATTTTTAAACTTAAATGTCTATTTATCATTTAAATATGTCGAAGTGAATAATGCTACATCAACATTAGTGCATTGGTTTAACGTTAATAATCTGCATTTAAACAGCAATAAAACTAAATGTAAATTTACAACAACGAACAATAACAATCTAAATACCAATGTGTTTTTAAGTGAGGAAGAACTGAGCCCTGTTGAATTCTCTGCTTTTCTTGGCATCACTCTCGACGTAAAGCTTCAGTGGGGCCCCCATATATCCAAACTAGCAAGCAGACTATATATATACATTATGCTGTAAAAAAGATTAGAGATCTCACTAGTGTTGAGACAGCTAGATTAATTTATTTCAGTCTTATGGGATTTTGCGATGGGGAAATGCGCCTGATTTAGAAGCTATTTTTGTTTTGCAGAAGAGGGCTATAATAGCTATTTACAACCTTAAACCGAGAGAGTCCATTAGAGAAAAATTTAAAGAAATAAATATATTAACTTTGGCTTCACAGTATATTTACAAAAATTTAATGTATATTCACAAAAACAAATATAGTTTTGGTAAAAAAAAATGCGTGAGTGCCGTGGAACACTCAGTTGGAACGAAGTTCCTTGCGTAGTATATTATTATTGATAAACGTAGGTATTATATTGTTGATTAACAAATACAAATAAATGAATTACTAACGTCTATTAAAATGAAGCGTCATTTGAAATAAAATAATATTTCTTTCATCCCAAGATAAAAAAAGTGCGAGGGAGATGCATATTATTCCATCTCACTTCCTTATTTCGCCGCCAAGGCCGTCTACACTATGACACAAGGGGTAGTGACGAAAAAATCTTACACTTTTTATCGCCTAGCTCCCATCCGCCACACCCTTACCGTCCAATAGAGAACTTCGTTCCAAAAAGTGATATACAGTATACATTCTGTAAACACTAGGAACAAACACAAGCTAGTGATACCGGTTTCTCGACTCCATAGAGTCAGTAATTCATTCTTGGGGCAATGCATAGACTTAGAATATACTGGCGTATAGACCAACATAGTGTGCAAGGGAGAAGAAAATTCCTTATGGCAAAAATGCAAGATAGAAAAGGATACCAAATCTCATGACTCTGTAACCGATTTTGAATGATAGATCGGCGCAATTCGGCATGTAAGGATTAAGGAATAACTCATTTTACATGTACGGTAGGGATTGACTCAACTATATCAAAATTAATGTCGATATTTATCTGGAATGTTTATAATGAATATACTTGCCTACACAACAAGAAAATAAATCCTCGGCTTGCGTTCTAAAATGTAATTTTATTTTGTCGTTTGTCAAACAGATTCCCTCCAGATTCTATAATTAGAAAAAAATGTTTAAGGTTCATTGGACGGGTTGGTTGTAATGCAAAGAAGAACTCAACAATTTGCAGCAAACATTTTCTTGAGAAGTATAAAAGAAAAAGTAGAATATAAACAATTTTATTAAAAGAAGTCATTTCAACATTATTTGTACCAGTAAGTAAATATTGTTATAACAAGATTTAAAAATTTTACTTTCAAAACTTTAGATAAATATAGATAGAGGTAGAAATTTAGAATCGTTTGGCACGACCCCTCCTCGTAGGGTTGGGGGGGGGGGGGGGGAGGGAGGAGGGGAGGGTTGAGCGTCCCCTTACTCCCAACACCACTCCCATTAAAAGGTAATACACTGTTCTTGAGAAAAATCAAAAAGAAAATCCCATAGACCTAACCTCAAAATGATAACATTTATCGTTTCTGGCACGAGGGGGGAAGAGGGGAGCAGGAGTGTGCCCTATCAGGGAAAGCTCCTCTACCCATTCCTCCTTGCGGAAAAGTATAGTTTATAAGTAATGGTTTTTTTTAAAATCATAACCTCACTTTTTTACACAGGAATATTGACCCAAAGTTACTTCTACAACGACTTCAGCGCAGCAAGGAGTACAGACCCTTCGCCCTTGCGTAGCGTAACATTGAAATCCGCGCCTACGGCTTTACAAAAACACTCTAGGAGTAGGGCAGACAAGACTACGAGGAGTCAAGGCGTGCTAATTTAATTTTAGTACAGATTCGCTCAGATCAGATATCTTATCTTTAAAGCCAGGTTGCCTTCGCTCCCGCCACATACTTCTAACCTATAACAACTGAAAGTGTATCTGGTGTGTGTGTGAAGTGACCTTGAACTTCCTCATACGGCCAGCAGTGAAGGACCACGTCTCAGATCCGTAAGTCATCACTGGCAACACGCACTGGTTGTACAATTTCGTTTTAAGGTTTTGAGGTATGTCTGACGAGAAGATGTGTCGTAGTTTCCCGAACGCTGCCCAGGCAAGTCGAATCCGTCGATTGACCTCTCGGTCGAAGTTGGACCTACCTAGTCGGACTATTTGTCCCCGGTAAACATACTCGTCAACAATTTCGAGCTTAGTGCTCCCAACAACTACCGGCATAGGTGTGACATGGACATTAAACATGATCTTTGTTTTGTCCATGTTCATCCTAAGACCTATTCGTTGGGAGACACTATTGAGGTCATTGAGCATGGTGCTTAGGTCCTCCAGCGATTTTGCCATAAGGATTATATCGTCGGCAAATCAAGGTGAGTGATGTACTCGTCATTGATGTTAATACCGTATCCTTTCCAGTCCAGAAGCTTGACAACGTCTCCCAATGCAGCGGTGAAGATAACGTCACCCTGTCTTACACCTCTCTGCAATTGGATAGGTTTCGTACTCTGGTTCTGTACTCGGATAGCCATCGTAGCTCTACTGTACAAACACTTCAGCACTTCGATATACCGATAGTCAACTTGGCACCGCTGAAGAGACTGCAGCACCGCCCAAATTTCGATGGAATCAAAGGCTTTCTCATAGTCCACATACGCCAGACATAGTGGCAAATTGTACTTTTCGGACTTCTATACAATTTGCCGAGTGGTATGTATGTATGTGGTCTATGGTGCTAAAGCCCTTTCGGAAACCGGCTTGTTCGGGAGGCTGGAAGTCGTCAAATCTGCGAGCGAGGCGATTCGTAATGACTATCGAAAACAGCACGTAGACGCGGCTCAGAAGGGAAATCGGTCTGTAATTCTTCAAGAGAGCGTTGTCACCTTTTTTGAAGAACAAGACCACCGCACTTCTGCTCCACGCCTCCGGTGTAATGCCACCATGGAGGACGGAATTAAAGAGCTTCTGAAGGACTTCAAGTACCGGTCTTCCACCTGCTTTCAGAAGCTCCGCTGTAATTCCATCCTCACCTGGGGCCTTGCCGTTTTTAAGGTGCCGGAGAGCCATTCTAATCTAGCTCAGACTGACGTCCGGGATATCTTCGGAATAGTGTCGAATAAGACTGGCTCTTGGATCGTTACTCACACTTGCGTGTGGCTCCAACGATGACGTGTCAAGCTACCCATAGAACCTCTCAATCTCACTCAAAATCTCAGGTGCCCTGGAAACGATGCTGCCACACTCGGTCTTCAGCTTCGACAGTTGGCTCTTTCTGGCAGACAGATCTCTGGCAAAGACTTTGGTTCCTTGGTTCCGCTCGATCGCTTCTTCAATACAAGCTGTATTGAAGTTGCGTAAGTCCCGCCGCATGCATTTGGAGATCTGTCTTTTCAGTTGCCTGTATGCTGTCAAATCTGTTGAAGAATGTAGCTTCATCTCCCGTCTAACAGCCATGAGGTTGAGAGTGTGATCGGAGAGTTTTTGTGTTCTTCTGCGGCGGGTCTTGCAGAACTTAGCTCCGACCGCATGGACAGTTTCCACGAGCGTGTCATTCATATCGTCCACTTCATTGCAGTCTTCTAGGCACTGAAAACGGTTTTGTAACGAGAGCTGAAAGGATTCGGGACTTTGGAACAGAGCACGAGATGGATGTAGCGCTAACTTCATTAGACGAGACCTCTCCAATTTAACGTTTAGGTTCAGTATGCCTCTAACCATTCGGTGATCGCTACCAGTTTTCACTCTCGCGATCACGGAGACATCACTGAACAGTTGTCGTCTGGTCGTCATAATGAAGTCGATCTCATTTTTTGTCGAACCGTCGGGGCTCGACCAGGTCCACTTCCTTTGTGGCCGCTTCTGGAAGAAAGTGTTCATCATAAAGAGTCCCTCTTTCTCCATAAAGTCGACCAGCTGCTGGCCCCTTGGGTTCCGTTGCTCTATTCCAAATTTCCCTACTTTCAGCTCACCGTTCTCTCTTGTGCCTAGTTTTGCATTGAAGTCTCCCATTAACACCGTATAGTGGGTTTTGGAGGAATGCGTGGCTCTAGAGATATCCTCATACATTTCCTCCACCTCCTCATCGGGATGTGCCGAGGTTGGTGCGTAAACCTGTATGACCTTCAGCGAATACCGTTTGGTGACTCTGAGTATAAGGTACGCAACTCTCATCGACACACTCTTAATCTTTACAACGTTGTTAACGAGAGACTTGTGGACGATGAATCCGACACCTCCTTGGGACAGATGGTCGGCCTCCCGGTGATAGAGCAAGTTGCCGGATTCGAGGATTACCGTGTCCTCCCCCTCTCTTCGGACTTTAGATAATCCTATAATATGCCAGCTTAACTTGTCTATATCTTCTTCCAGCTCCACGATCTTCTCGTCAGTCCTCAGGGTACGTGCGTTGTATGTTGCTAGGTCGAGTCGTCTTAGGTGGCAACCAAACCTCCACTGGAGATTCTTAGTACCCCCTGCCCCACCGTTAGCATGGTTGCCTTCGTAGCCAGGAATAGCAGGGCCGCCGGGGACTGGGGGTCGTTTCTTTGTTACTCTCATCATTAAAGTGTCAATTTGGGTAATTCACTCGGCAGTTTTTAATTATCTCGAACCCCACCCCTAATGATAAAACTTTTAGCGTAGTTAGGTATAGATATTTAGTAATGATACATAGTATGAATAGTATAAATTCCATAGTATTTCATACTCGCAACGGTTGATGTTCGATTCATGCTTGATGGCTGACGACATTGTGCCGAGGGCTTAAATAGCTTGGTTCATCGCCTACAGCGTTAGTCGTAGAGAAGAGGAACTCGTGGGTAAGTAATAGCTGCGCAGATCAATAGATCTGCGAGATTAAGTTAGTTGCACTTGCCGCAGTCAGTCCATGAATGAGTGACCATTTTCTTAACATACCGAGATTGAGTAATAGAGAGTGCATTTGTACCCTCAGATACTTAGTCCACCTTACTGTGTTAAGATCATTATGTTTTAAAATTCATGCAGCTAAAACGATAATAAGTTTATTATTACTTTATACTTTTCAGGGACAGATGAAAGAATATAAACATGAAGCATGATGAAGCCTCATAAACATATTGGTCTTTAAGCAGAGCAATCTTATTTAACTGATTCCTATAAGTTTCCTTCCTTGAATTATTAAGTTTACATTTATAATTAATTTGAATGTTTAAATAAAGTTCTATAATGTATTTAATTATTAATTAGTAAATGCTTATAATTATCACAAGTAATACTTATATGAAAAATAAAGCAGCCGTTATGTACTCTGTGTCTCCGTGTTTATTTCCCCATCAAAACATTTTATAAAATATAAATAAGTATATACTTAGTTAAGTATCTACCTATTTATATTAACAATATGTTAAAAAAGAAATTCCGGGGAAACTACCCACGGCAGTAAATATTTTTCCCCAAAGCTCGAAAATACAACTTTCCGATCTGATTATTGGGGAGTTTTTTAAGTTTATCGGTAAATTCACCTGGGATTTTATACATTTTAATTGAAATCCAACAAAAGGCAGGTAGGTTCAGCTTCTTCCGGTTCAGGAACATGTTATATGAATACTTTTTAATTATTTTAGAACTATTGTGGTAAAATTCTGTTAATTTTTGAAGTTATTCAACTTCATGCACTAAACACTTCTTTTAAATCCTTTTACCGCTTCCTTGACAATCTGTTTCGATAGTCCTTGTAAGTAAAATATACATCACTAGCTAACGCACACAATAACAAATCAAAATTGGTCACGCGTTTTCGGGCTGTCAGGTGGTCTATACGCCAGTATATTCTAAGTCTATGGGGCAATGTATACGCTATTTTTTTTTTTTTTTTAAAAAAAAACGTTACCCCCACACTAGGATTTACTCCTGTATCGTGGAGGCAGTTTACAAACACAAATTTCACAAGGACAAACATCCAGACCCGGAACAATCATTTGTAGGCCATACAAATACTTGTTCCGTGCGGGATTCGAACCCGCGCCCCCCAGCGCAGCAACTCATTGCTAAGCCACTGCGCCACGGAGCCGTCATTCGAACCCGCGCCCCCCAGGATATTACAACAAAATCCCAAAAAATATACGTTTATTAAGCATTGTATAAATACCGCAGATGGCAGATAAAAACCTGATTATGTTTTTATTTAAATAGATTCTGCAGTTTAAAAAAAAACATAAAAATTTAATTTTTTGATTCTAACCGACTTGAAAAAGGAGTTTTACTTTCTATATTCGACACGTATGTTTTTTTTATATATGTTTACCGATATCTCCGAAATGACAAAACCGATTTAAAAGATTATTTTTAGAACGATGTTACTTATCGCACGCACTTATGACGGATGAGGACTAGGCGAGAAAAAGTGTAAGATTTTTCTGTCACGAAGCCCTTCCAATAAAACGAGCGATATGAAATAATATCCAACTCCCTCGCACTTTTTTATCTTGCCATGAAAGAAATATTATTTTAAATGACGCTTCATTTTTATAGACGCCAGTAATTCATTTATTGGTAGGTATTTGTTAATCAATAATATAATACGTTAATCAATAACAATATACTACGATAACCAAGTGTTCAACTTCGTTCCAACCAAGTGTTCCACGACACTCCCGTATGTTTTTTATTAAATTCCAACCAACTTTAAAGCATTACCGCTTTAAAGTTGGTCCCATTTAAATTTAAAGAAAAAAATTCTCTTGTCATGGAAAAATTAGGAGCAGTTTTTATTGTAACTATTTTAGCGACACTGTAGTTGTAACCTTGAGCTTGTTATATTGCTTAGCCTATTTAAAATAAAAAATAATAATGATTTGCACATAATGGAGCCTCTTTTTACGTGCTTGAATTCTTCGATACATAACTATCTCTTACCACCTACTTCGGAATCTGTTAGGTGAAAGTTATTACATTATTTTAGTCTTCGAATTATAAATTAGATAATTACTAATTAATACATTAAAATATAAATATCTAAAAGCATACATTATAGGAGGGAGAGTATAGTATTCATCGTGGCCAGAATGCTGGCTGTATTGACTTCGTGAATAATATTTTTTTAAATAATTGATACTTTGACGCAATCATTTTTCGGTAACGTTATTAACAAACGTATTTTAAAAAGCTCTTGCAATTTTATTAAACGTTTCCTTTACATTTTTATATTACATTTTTGAATCTCTTCTGGTATACAATACGATTTTTAAAAATAACACACAATGACGAGAGATGTACATAATGGAAACTACGGTGACAGTACAACAAACAAACCGGAATGCGATCCGAAATTGAAACGATCTAATCATGTTTTTAACGAAGCTGGAGAAAATATTCAATATCACAGTGACTCCGAGTCTTTGGGATCTAGGAAGAGCAAAACCCGTTATGTCAATCCAGCTATTTATATAGAGACAGTGGAGTCCTCGCACTCCGTAACATCTCTTCAAACTGATTCATCCTGTGTTGAAGAGGTAACTCCACATCCGCATAGTACTTATAGGAGCAATTCGACGCCTTTTTTAACTGGACGAATTTCCAATACTTCATCGGCTAGCATTCAGCGGAAATCATGCCGTTTGACTGAAGACAGGAATGAGAATCAGTACGATGAAGATGAAACCCCTCGCATTGATCGCACGTATCGAGAAGATGGTCCTGATACATTTCGACTTTCAGTTGCTTCTCTGTCTACGACGACAACGGCGAAGGAAGAACGTGAGCGTAATGAGAAAAAGAGGCAGGAGGCGTTCAAACAGTGGCTTGAAAGAAAAGAACAAGAGGTGATTTATTTATCCAAGTTACTATTCGACCTCATTTTTGTATTGGTAACTTTACTTTTTACACGAGTGTATGTAGCACATTGTTTAATAACCAGCGTAAAATATCATTTTATATTTTTTTATGTAATAAGGGTGTCAAACGAGCACGTAGTCCACGTGTTGGTGAGTGGATACATTTGGCCCATCAACAAACATCTAAAACATCTACATTTGTTCTCGATTAAGAATCAATATGCGAATGCGTTATCGTCCCTGCGGACTAAGATGGAATGCCTCGTATAATATTGTAGGTTGGTTTATTTCTCTATCACAGAATCTGGTGGAGGGAGGGGGGAGGAGAGGGAGAGACAGACAGAGAGAGAGAGAGAGAGAGAGTTAATCTGTAAAATAATGAGTCATGTTCCCTGGGGAATGCCATTAACTATAATTGTTTTGAATGATAATTTAGAAACGGGAAAAGTTTCGTATGGAAAGGATGAAAAGACAAGTGGTACCAGTAACCACACCAGAACAGCGTGAAGAGTCATTCCGACAATGGACAGAGCGCAAACGCCTTCAAATGGAGCGACGTCGGGCTGAAGAGATAATGCGCCGGTTTAGGGAAAACGAGCACATGGAGCGCGAAAGGGAGAAACGGGAGAGGGAGAAGCAGGAAAGATTGACGGAATGGATCCGTAAAAAAGAAGAAGAAATGAAAGGTGAATAAATATAATATTTCAAGTTCTTTTACACTCGTATATTGTCTGACTAAATTCTATAACTTTAAAAAAGGTTTTACTTTTTCTACCGACTTCAAAAAGGAGGAGGTACTCAATTAGACTGTATGTTCTTTTTTTATGTGTGTTGTTTTTTCTAGATGAACCGATTTCAATAACTCTTTTTTTATTTGAAAGTTGGTGCTTCTCATGTCGTCTCATATAAATTTGATCAGGATCTTACTAATAGTTTTTGAGTTGTATACATTTTTTAATTTTAAATTATATTAAGCGTTTATAGCGATTTATCTCACCGACTTAAAGAAACTTAAAGAAAAAACTTAAAGATTTAAAGAAGTAGAATAAAATAATTTACAAATAATAACTTATGAAGTCTGTACTAATGCATTGTGTATCTAAGAATTCGAGCGCCTCACAGAAACGCACAGCGTAAAATAGCAGCTTAAGGCTGATGTGTTTCGTGTGGTGTGTGTAGAGAACCGGAAACCCTTTTTACTGGAAAGGGCCATTCTATCTTAGTCCTCAGGGGTGACAACGCATCTGCATTTTGATTCTTAATCGAGGATACATGTAGATGTCTATGGACCACAGAATCCACTTACCATTAGGTCGACAGTGTGCTCGTTTGTCACCCTTATTCTATAAAAAATATTAAAGTCACGACTTCAGAAGCCATTATGAGGAAATTTATATTTTATATCAGATCACCGTGGATATATAATGTTAGCAGCCAAACTCGATTTCAGTTTATCCTACGCGTGTCAGGATATACTAGTTTAGCTCAGGACAAAAAAATTTGACCTAAATACTACTACTACAGACTTAGCTACTTTGGCCTAGGCAGAAATGATTGAACCATTGCATAACCTTTTTTTTACATGGGGAAATGCTTACGCTACCCGCCTCGCGGGGGAAGGACGGATTATGTCGGACTTGCACCGACTAAAACCCCAGCGACGTATATTCACTAGGCCACGGGAACGCTTTCGAACACATCCGTGGCCCCACCAGCGCTGGCCGCCCCTCGGCAGCCTCTTCTCCGGGTAGGATTCCGACTCCCTATACTTCTTTTCAAGCAAGGCGCACCTGGAACACAAGGCACGCCTTCCTCTACGGCCTCCAACTCCATCTGCGTAACCGGGCCCCTCGAGTTCGATACGCGGAGGCCATGAGGCCAGGAAAACGGAGCGCTCGGTAGCACCTGATTTCCTTATCCCAGCGCCGGATCTGGTCCCTGGCTCCGCCGCCAACCAAATTTTAGCCGCAGAGGGTAAGGAGAGCGGCGCCTTGCAACACCGACACTCCTTTCCCACCGCGGCCCCTCCACCACCGCAACAGCGGTGCGGCACAGTTAGAGTTGCACAGGATAGACGATCGCTATACCAACACTCCTCTTCCCCCGCGACTCCACCTTGGCTGCAGCGGTAGGAGGAGAAGGCACCCCTCCCGGCGCAGCCCGCTGACACACATCCGAAGTAGGCTCTCCAAGACCACCTCGCAGTTGCGTTCTGCAGGTTTCCGCCGTGTTTGGCACTATAGGTCGGCCGATTGGGAAAAAAGAACGCACCCCGTATGCGTTCTATTTTGCATTCTACACTTGGGGCAGGTTTGCTTTTCGCCGGATGATCCCAACGTTGTTGCTGGTTCTGTCGCTGGTACTTCAGGGAATGGAGCTATTTATTCCATCATCTGTGGTTCCTATCGGAGGCACAACTCAGCCATGGTTTGGTCACTCTTGTAAAATTGCATCACGCTATAAGCAGGAGTGGCGAATTGGCGAGAAATTAGTTCGACTTCCTTCGGGAACACGTGCATTCTGGTCTTTCGCCGAGGCTGTCCAACGGGAACTTCTGTCAGCTATCTTTGCCATTTCTGCCATCTCTGCACAGGGAGGACGACTCACTGGCCCATGACGCAAAGGAGAAAGCCGATCTGCTAGGATCTCTTTTTGCCTTCAACTCGACTTTAGATGACGGGGGGAACACACCGCCGACCATCCCGCGTTGTGAGCGCTCCATACAGGATGTGCTGTTTACACAGTGCGCGGTGTGCAAAGCACTCCTCTCACTGGACGTCAACAAGTCGAATGGGCCTGATGGAGCTATTTTGCTGAAGACATGTGCGCCGGAGTTGGCACCGATTTTAACGCGTCCTTTCCGGTACTCCTAGGCGTAGTCCCGAACTTATGGAAGACAGCTTTTGTGCACCCGATGCCTAAGAAAGGTGACCGCTCAGATCCGTCTAACTACAGGCCTATCGCTATCACCTCCTCCAAAATAATGGAACCAATTATTACTACTACTTAACTTTAAAAGGCGCAGGTTCGGCCTCACATGGAATAGCTTTCCCATCTCTAGGCTCCCCAGTGGAGCTTCCATTTGATCGCATCCAGCGCTGAGCGGTTCAAATAATCGGCGACTGAGCTCTTTCTCTTTCACTGGCAATGCGAAGGTGTGAAGCATCTTTTTGCGTATTTTATCGCATCTATCACGGGGAGTACTCTGAGGAATTGTTCGGATTAATTACACCCGCTCAGTTTCACCATTACCATATAGATGATTGGCGGTCCACCACTGAGCGATTTACAAGAGGTTTTCTTTCTTGTACAACTTCCTTGTGGCATCGACTACCACAAGCAATTTCTCCAGACCGATACGACTTAGGAACTTTCAAGAAAAGAGCTTACTCCTTTTTTAAATTAAAAAAAGTGTTAAAAAAACATAGATCAGAAAAATCATCGGTTGCCAACCATAGACGGATATTTGCCACGCTACGCCTGTTTAGTAGCTATGGCAAATATACTTTTAAAAGACAATCTATGGGAGAAACGTATGTTTAGCAGTGGATCTTGATGGTCCGTAATGATAATGATCAGAACGGCTTATAGATACGATGATATAAAGTGAGATACTAATACCTGTTATTATCTATTTTTTAGAAAAAATCTTTGGTAAAAAAATATTTTAAAAATTATCTTAAAAAATTATTTAGCTATGAAAACTCGTGCGGAAAGACGTGCGGCACGTGCAGCCATTGAAGAACGGCGGAAACGTGAAGAGGGGGAGCGCGCCTATCGCGATTGGTTACGAACTAGCAAGAATAAACCACTACCTGTGCCACTAAACCAGGGAGAACTAAGTAAGAATTTTATTTGCAGAATAGTTAATAATTTTATCATCGCTTAGCACATTTTTAGTTCGAATTTTATATTTTATTCTCCAGTTACTTATTCTCTACGTTGGGTACATAACATAAATTTGTTTTCCTACATATAGTATTATATTGAAATGGTAAAAGTGGTAAATATAAAAAGATCTTTATCGTAGAACGGCACCTGGAAATTTCTAATCCTTTACAAATCAAACCTACTGTGTACTGTCAGTGGATGTACGTTCATGTGTCAGTGTTTCATAATTTTATATAGGTATATTTCTTCTTTAACTGTATTTGTAACGACTTCCTTAATAAACACTAAAATTTCATTTCAGCATATACTCAAGTATACATTTGATTTTATCCTACTTTTATCTGATGATCGAAAAATCGGATCTTGCGTCTGTCCATATTAAAATAATTATATTTATTTACAACATAAGAGTACTCCGTTGTATAAAAATTTTAAATTACAACCTATATAGGTTCAAGTCTTGGGCACAGGCCTTCTCAAATTTCGAAGAGGGTTTTAGGGCAAGTAAGAGTCGACCTCGCTGCCCTAATGCGTGTTGGCGGGCTTCACATTTTTTTTCAGACGATGTATGTTTGAGATCCTTCCTGCAACGTCGAGCACGTGTTTAAATTGCAATGAATTTCATTTGTTTAGTCATTTATTATTAGGTAACCTATGTCTAAGGTCTGTGTAGAAAGCGTTTGGGGTGGCGTGTAGTGTATGTAATTGGCTAACAGCACTTACATCACAAAATTGAGAGCATACTAAAAGGCCTGCCCCACCGAACGCTCTTTACTGAGACCTTAGTTTAGAAATTTGACGAGACGAGAATAATTAGGCATCGACATAGGTGTCTAAGTGAAACTTTTCATCTGCCAATATTAACCGTAGACTGAAGTGGCAATAGGGTGTGGTCACAGGTCAAATTAGTCGCAGTAACAGTCGTAGAAGTAACGTAAAGTGGGCCGTAGCTAGACGGAAACGACTGGTCTCAGTGGCCGGGAGTTATTATAAGTGTGAAGCCGAAAGTTGAGCTAAATGGATTGAAAATCTCTCACCGGCCACCTTTATCGGATGATCCGTTCAACTTATAAATCACCTTTATCTGGTTGCAGTAGTTTTTAAATTAAAAAAATGTGTGTCGTGGAACACCCGTTCGGAACGAAGTGCCTTTTGTAGTATATTATTATTAATAAACGTATTATATTATTAATAAATATAAATAAATGAGTTACTGTTGGCGTCTATTAAAATGAAGCGACATTTAAAATAATATTTCTTTCATGGCAAGATGAAAAAGTGCGAAGGAGATGGATATTACATACAGAAGAGAACTGGTCTAACTTTAAATTGCTAAGAAACAGATGCAATCAGATGGTACGAAATGCTAGACGCCGTTACATTCATGATAACATAACCAACACTTCGACCGCTGATATGTGGAAATTCTTAAAATCTCTTGGCATTACTAAGCCACTGTCATCTGATAATAGTTCTCTTAATCTGGATGATATAAATCGTCATTTTGTCTCAACTCCTACATTGGACCCTTCTGTTAAATCACAAACCATTGCTTCTATTGCTTCTATGCAACCTCTGAGTATTCCTTTTTTTGAATTTTCTTCTGTAACTCAAGATGAAATAGCTAAAGCTGTATTAGCTATTAACTTCAAGGCGGTAGGTTGTGATGAGATTAGTAAATTTATGATTATTACATTGCTTGACTTCTTTCTGCCAGCTATCACACATGTCATTAATTACTCTCTGGACTCAGGTCAGTATCCAACATTATGGAAAAGAGCTCATATACGCCCTCTCCAAAAAATACCTAATCCTGAACTACCTAATCACTATCGTCCAATTTCTATTCTTCCATATCTCTCTAAAGTTTTGGAAGCCTGTGTACATAAGCAGTTATCTATTTTCATAAAAAAATATAACCTACTGGATATCTGTCAGTCAGGGTTTCGCTCTGGTCACAGTACCACCACTGCATTGATTAAGATCACGGATGACATCAGAAAAGGGATGGATGAACGAAAAGTTACAGCGGTGGCGCTTGTTGACTTTTCAAATGCTTTTAACACAGTCAACCACGATATCCTCCTATCCATTTTACTTATCTCAGATTCTTATCTCCAGCCTTGGAGTGGTTCTCATTCTATCTTCGCGATTGTCAGAAGCTGGTTAGGTCAGGGGAGCAGTTTTCTGCTTGGGCTGACGTTAAAACTGGCGTACCGCAAGGCGGTATATTATCTCCCATATTGTTTTCGCTATTTATAAACTCAGTATCTAATGATATCAGTTGCTCGTACCAGCTGTATGCTGATGATTTTCAGCTATATGTACAATGCAGTATCGATGATATAAATAATGGAATCAGGAAATTAAACACAAACTTAGAGGCCATCCGTGGCTGGTCAAATAAATTTGGTATTTCAGTAAATCCTTCAAAATGTAAAACTATGGTCGTTGGTAGCTCCAGAATGCTGAATATGATTGACCATGTAAACCTTGAACCAGTTTTGTACCATGGAATTTCAATTCCATTTTCTGATTCCATAGTTAGTTTGGGTATGCACATAGATCACTCTATGAACTGGCGAGTACAGATCTCGGAAATTAGCCGTAAAGTTGTTACCACTCTACGTTCGCTTTATCGTTTTAAAAATTTCCTACCCTTTAAAACCAAGCTTTTGCTGGTTAATTCCCCTATTATAGATAATGCAGATGTGTGCTATCCAGACCTATCGCAAAATCTTCTTAACAAGTTGGAGAGCCTTCTCAACAACTGTATAAGATTTATCTTCAACTTACGAAAATACGACCACATCACTGCTTTTCGTTCCAAGCTTAAATGGCTTTCTATTCGTCAGAGGCGTTGCTCCAGAGTCTTACTAACCCTTTTTTCTATATTAAATGATCCTACGTCTCCTTCTTAACTTAAAGATAACTTCCACTTTCGGTATTCAACTCTTGAGCGTGAATCTCGTTCCACTAACGTCCTTAAGCTTCATGTACCTCAGCATAATTCTTTAATTCCTCATTTACAGTTCAGGCAATACTTCTCTGGAACGCCCTGCCCTTTGATTTAAGAAAAGCACCGAATAAGCACGCGTTTAATAGGCAGGTCCGACAACATTATCTTAAAATGTCGTTTTAAATGTCGATTTCTATTTTTATTTTTAGTTATTTTATATATTATATATACAATATTTATTATATTATTTATTATAATATATATTATTATTTAATATTTTCATAATTTATATTATTTTTATATATGTAATATTAGAACGTATGCGTATTTCATGACGTATTTTATGTTTATATACAATATATGTTTTATTTAATAATTTTAGCATTTTTTGACACCTACCAACTTTTACTTGTTTAATTCTCTCAGGGTTGACTGGTAGAGAATGCCATATGGTATTAAGTCCGCCCATTGTAATCCTTAGATTAAGGTGTAACACAATAAAGAATAAATAAATAAATATTATTCCATCTCACTCGCATAATAGAAAGGGGTTCGTGACGGAAAAATTTTACAGTTTTTCTCGCCTAGCCCCCATCCGCCAAATTCGTACCGTACGATAAGGAACTTCGTTTCAAAAAAACTTAATATTTTTTATATTTAATATTTTTTACATAAATAACTATTCAAATTTAAAAACGCCTCTAGCCCACCCGTTAGGGATTTTTCTTAAGAATCGCAAAATGCGTATTCATTTATGTTATTTAC
Organism: Parnassius mnemosyne; assembly: GCA_963668995.1. Classification (NCBI taxonomy): domain Eukaryota; kingdom Metazoa; phylum Arthropoda; class Insecta; order Lepidoptera; family Papilionidae; genus Parnassius; species Parnassius mnemosyne. The sequence continues at coordinate 22,046,139 of CAVLGL010000013.1, read as the reverse complement.
TGAGTACTTTTACTAAGTTTATACTTGGTAGAGCCATGCTGCAGCTATATTACTGTTGTAGTTGTAGCACGTATGGGTCGGCTCCACCGGGGAAGGACCACGCTCTGACAGAATCTGCTGTGTTTCGTATGGTGAGTGTAGAGAACCAGAAACCCTTGTTACTGGAAAAGATTGCATTCCATCTTAGTTCTCACGGGTGACAACGCATCTGCATTTTGATTCGTAATCGAGGATAGATGTAGATGTCCATGGGCCACAGCAACCACTTACCATCAGGTGGCATTCTATATAAAAAAAGTTTCTAGTCAATAGTCCCGTAAAATAGATGCAAAGTTTCATACAAACTATTTCACCCTTTTATGGGTTAATTTTTGCAAAATCCTTTCTTATTTCTTCCTTTATTTCTGCGGACTGCAAGGGAATACCTCACAGTCTAGTCGTAGTTATATTTACTCTCCATACTACCCATTAAATAAGGTGTTTCGGAAAACAGCAGTATCTAGTTTTGTTTGGCGTCTAGCCAAGCTATAAAAACGCAAATGTTTTACTTTATCAGAATACATAAGTTTACAGAGCAACTAGGTATTAGTTATAATAATATATAATTTATAATAAATAATGTAATTAAGAATATCCAGAATACCGTAATTATGTAGTGTAACATAATAAACCATTTGTATATAAAGGTATGCGTGGGTCGGTGTCACAAATGTACATAAACCCCGTTCCTTGGCAATCTACCATATGAAGAGAGAAGGTCAGAATGTCTGCGATGCGTTTCGAAGATTTTTTTGTCGTTTACTGTCAAAATCATTATTGTGTTGTAATCGAATACGTATGCGTAATTTTAGAGATTTTTGCAATTTGAAAAATCCATTTTATAATAATTCCTATTTTAATTTAATCTACTTTTTGTAATAGTTACATTTACAATATGTAAAGATAAAATAAAACAAGTCCGTTATTGTGAAGTTGCTGTTTTATTACTTAGTATCTATAAACAAAGGGTCCCTACAAATTTACATTAAAATATAATTGTTGTAGAAAAATCTTTCTTAAGTACCATTGTTATACAATAAGTTATCACTAGGTATTTCAAATTGTCACTGACCAATAAAAAAACATTTGAAATTAGGTTTTATTTTACAGCATAACAAACTATAGGTTTCCACACACAGTTTGAATTTGATATCATTATTATACTAACGTGCACATAAGGCCCTTTTTATCATCATAGAACATAAACAGTGCATTATAAATCTACATTAGTGTCAGATATTACATTTTCTATGATTTCAAGTATACTCTACGACCATTCCGCTATCAAAAATTTAACAACAATCATAATTAAAAATACTTGCAATAAAAATAAATATGTTGAAAAGATTTATTACGAGCTTGGAAAGAATGCCTTGTGAAGTGATATGTCTTCTCGAAATATTACATTTAGCGTGATTTATAATTTATTATTATGGCACATACTCGTATCATCCGGCATCTAGTTCTGATGTGTCTCAAAGCAAGTTCGATCACACATGTCATTCATTAAGTATGACACATTTTACGTAATAGTCTTATAAAACGTTGCAACGAAGTCTATACAAACATAAAATTTTATTTAATCAAACATCAATTTAATATGTTAGGTGCACTATATATTTTTATTGCCTTTGCCATTCCGAGCTAATGTACACCAACAGGAAGCTAACAAAATATAAAAAAATCAGTTTGATTAAATCATTGGTTACACGATTTACCATAAAGTAATCTTGGCATATTACTTAATTGTGAAAACCAGCACACAGCCGTAGAGATCCAACCAGAAGCAGCGATCTGTTAAGCATATTAGTGTCCATGCGGCAGTAGCATCATTGTGCTCAGTCTTGGCGGATTTCAAAATGTAAGAAAAGTGCTGACAGGATCTCCCGTCGTTCCACGTCATTCCCGTCGAACCACATTACTTGAAAAGTTCTAGCTCTACTCTCGATAAATGATCCCTTTGTTTTACAGTTTTGTTTTTTTAGAAAATATGGCAAATTAGTCGTCGATGTGCCTTAGGTCCATTGGATCAAAGAAAATGCCCCTGTGTGTGACGCCGCGTGTATATAATATGTTAGGTTTGGGGCGGAATCAAAGGCGGGAGGACTGACTAAATGGCGCAAATATGAGTCTTTGCTCTTTGTGTGATGGTTATGTAATTGTAAGGTTTCCTGCAGAGATTATTAGGCCATAGGGTTTACGTGCGATTAAGTATCTAAATGAACTGAATCTGTTTTGCAGCCGACGACCACTAGACTCATAGGCTATGTACCTAAAGCAAATCAGCGAGGAAAGGTAGCCAGTATCTTTGCAAGTATATCGTGATTAGCAGGATTATTTAATGATTATTTTGGTCACTATTGTTGTAAATATATTATTATGTTATTTAAATTGAATTGGATCGAGAAACGAAGAGAAAGAATTTATGAAATAAGTATGTCACTTATTTTTATGTTGGAATACCTTAAAGTGAGCGTGATTGGTGTTGAATTGTATACCCATTTTCAGGGATCTTTACAAATCAGAATGGTTTTATTACATTTTAAGCGTCTGACTAGACTTTGGGCATGCATTTGATTTCCAGTGTATAACTAAAAGGTTAGTCGTTAAATTAACTAATTAAAAGGCCGATTTTTTCAATCGTCAGATGAAAATCATCCATCATATAAATTACAACCTAATTGAAAGAAACAATTGATCTGCTGATCGAAAAGTCGGTTCTAAATCGAATCTTGCGTCTGTCAATATTAAAATATTTATATTTAATTTAAAAATATGTGTAGTCCTTTTTGTAATAATGTAAAGTTACAGCCTATATATTACGTTCAATTCTTGGACACAGGCCTCTTCACATTTCTAAAAGTGTTTTCAGGGCAGGGCAAGTAAGAGACCACCGCGTTGTCCTAATGTTTATTGGAAAACTTCGCGTCTTTTTTAAATTTATCGACGTGCAGTTTGTCACGATGCATGCCTGAGATTCTTGTTATATCAGCACTTAAAAATTGCAATGAATGTCATTTGTTTAGTCGTTTATTATTATCTAAGGGTGAACCTATGTCTAAGGTCTGTGTGGAGAGCGTTTGAGGGAGGGAGGGGGCGTGTAGTGTAGCAGCACGTATTGTGCATTGGAGTGGCCGTCACTCAGGACATTGCACTACAAGAAAACCGTAAAAGCCAACTGGCTAACAGCACTTACATTGCCGAAAATTGAGCACCCCGAGGAACCTGCTCCACCGAACCTCTTCACTGAGACCTTAGTTTATATATTTGACGAGACGAGAATGATTAGGCATCGAGATAAGTCACGGCGACTATAGGTGAAAATAGGTGTCTAGGGTAAACTTTTTATTTGCCAACATTAGCCGTAGACCGAAGTGACGATAGGGTGTTGTCACAGGTCAAATTAGTCGCAGTAACAGACGCAGAAGTAACGTAAAGTGGGGCGTAGCTAGATGGAACAACTGGACTAGGTGGCTGGGAGTAACTAGATGTGTGAAGTGTTGTTTTCTAGTATTATACTCTAACTATAGACCTCATATCATAAGAGAATGAGAACGTTTAGTAGGTGCCTTCCACCCAACTTTCCGTCTTACTTATAAGTGTATCTATAGATCACACCCATATCTTAGTGCTTTCAGTAGTTTCTATTGAAGTAGCCTTTTACCCAAACTGGGTATCCTGTTCTCAGTACATGTCATTGTTAAATAGTGACGTTATTATTAATACGCCTCCTCTTCTTCCTTTAGCCGCAGTATATCTGACTTATTCATAAAGTAGTAGGAAGGTTGACGCCCCTTCAGGTCCTTTAATACCCGTTTTGAGCCAGCTCGGATTAGTATTCTGCTTAGAGATTCTATCTTCTCAACTCCCATTGCATAGTGTAGAGGTGTGCGCTCCAGCTGAAACGTAATAAAATAACGTAAACTTTTTAAGCAAGTATCTATGTATGAAAATGACTTATTACACTGTTTCCATCCTTATTTACCGTTTAAAGAAGCAGAAATTCCTTATAGGAAATTTTATGGCGTCTTAAATATTAACGCTAAGTTAATATGATTTAATCGGAGGTAGGCACAAACTAGTGTCTTAAGAGTCTAGAAGACTAATCACTCTAACTTGTTTTTGCCGAACATATTGGTTCCGGTTGGAATACAAACTAAAACACACAATCATACTTTGATCATAATTTGATGTGTTCATGTACTGCTGAATATATAGGAGTAGAAAGAACTTCTTGATGAATTTTGAGTGGCATTTTCAATAATAAATTGATTTTATGACATCAGTTTGTTGCCATTTCTTTATATGACATTAATGGAAAACAAACTAAAAGTCGAACTGGTGGTAAGTCCTTCAAATAAAGCAAGTTAAACATAGGTTGATACCAGTCATCATCATCATCATCATCATTACAATCCACTGCCCTTCACAAGTCCACTGCTAAACATAGGCCTCCCAAGTAATGCCACAAAGCACGGTCCTGAGCCACCTGGATCCATCGACTCCTTGCATGTCCACCAGGCTGTCACACCATCTAGTGGGGGGACGCCCTACACTTCGCCTGCTGGTACTAGGCTGCCACTCGAGAACCTTTTTTCCCCATCGGTTGTCGGTTCTTCGAGCTATATGGCCGGTCTATTGCCTCTTCAGCTTACTAATCCGTTGGGCTATATCGGTCAACTGGTTCGACTGCGCATATCCTCACTTCTAAGTTTATCACGTAGAGAAACCCTCTCCATAGCTCGCTGAGCGACCTTGAGCTTCCTCATACGGCCAGCAGTGAAGGACGGCGTCTCAGATCCATAAGTCATCAATGGTAACACGCACTGGTTGTACGATCTCGTTTTCAAGTTTTGTGGTATATTTGACAAGAAGATTTGTCGTAATTTGCCGAAATTTGCCCAACCTAGTTGTCTAGACCGGACCATCTGTCCCAGGTAAACATTCTCATCAACATCTTCGAGCGTAGTGCTCCCAACAACTACTGGCATAGGTATGACATGGACGTTACACATGACCTTTGTTTTGTCCATGTTCATCTAAAGACCTATCCGTTCGAGACACTATTGAGGTCACTGAGCACAGTACTTAGGTCCTCTAGTTATTCTGCTATAAGGACTATATCGTCGGTAGTGATGTACTTGTCATTGATGTTAATACCGTATCCTTTTCGGTTCAGTAGCTTGAAAACGTCTTCCAATGCAGCGGTGAAGAGCTTCAGGGATACAACGTCACCCTGTCTTACGCCTCTCTGCAGTTGGATAGGTTTCGTACTCTGATTCTGTACTCGGATAGCCATCGTAGCTCTACTGTACAAACACTTCAGCACTTCGATATACCGACAGTCAACTTGGCACCGCTAAAAGAATTGTAGCACCGCCCAAATTTCGACAGAATCAAAGGCTTTCTCATAGTCCACATACGTAAGGCAAAGTGGCAGATGGTACTATTCGGTCTTCTGTACAATTGGCCGAAGGGTATGTATGTGGTCTATGGTACTAAATATTATCGAAATAGTTTCGGGTAAGACTTGCTCTTGGTTCGTTACATACACTTACGTGTGTCTCCAACGATGATGTGTACAGCTGATCATAGAAATAGAACCTGTCAATCTCACTCAAAATCTCAAGTGTCCCGGAAACGATGCTGCCACACTCGATCTTCAGCTTCAACATTTGGCGCTTTCTAGCAGACATATCTCGGGCAAGAAATTTAGAGCCCTAGTTCTGCTCAATTGCTTCTTCAATACGAGTTGTATTGAAGTTGCGTAAGTCCCGACGCATTTGTAGATCTGTTTGTTTGAACAACCATGAGATTAAGAGTGTGATTGGAGAGTTTTTGTGTTCTTCTGCGATGGATCTTGCAGAACTCAGCTCCGACCGCATGGCCAGTTGCCTCTTATCGAGCCATTCCGTACCCGCATTGCAGTCTTTTAGGCACTGAAAACGGTTTTGTAACTCTAACTGACAGTTTTTGGGACTTAGGAATAATGGCTTTGTATGAAGGCAATCTTATTTTTTTCGAACCGTCGGGACTCGACTAGGTCCACTTCCTATGCGGCCGCTTCTAGAAAAAAGAGTTCATCATAAAGAGTCCCTTTTTCTCCATGAAGTCGGCCTGCGGCTGGCTCCTTGACTTCCGTTGCCCTATTTTGAAATTCCCTACATTTAGCTAACCGTTCTCTCTTGTACCTAGTTTTGCGTTGAAGTCGCCCATTAACACCGTATTTTGGGTTTTGGAAGAATGCATGGCTTTAAAGATATCCTGATACATTTCCTCCATTTCCTCATCGATATGTACCAAGGTAGGTGAGTAAACCTGTATGACCTTCAACGAATACCGTTTGCTGTTTCCGAGGTACGCAACCTTCGTGGACACACTCACAATATTTACAACGTTGTTAACGAGAGACTTGTGGACCATAAATCCGAAACCTCCTTGGGACAGATGATCGCGCTGCCGGTGATAGAACAAGTTGCCGGATTCGAGGGTTACCGTACCATACTCGTAGCATCCACTAACTATTAAGTAGACAGTATGGTCGTTTTTTTTTTAAATTTAATGTATACAAGAAAAAGTCAGTATCTCTTACATTGTCCCCGATGCGTAGCAGCTCGGGACACGTTTCAGCTAAATATTCAACGACGTGTTCGTGCTGCGCCAGCACGGCGACGTGCAGCGCCGTCCTGCCGAAGGCGCTGTGCGCGCGCGCCACCGTGCGCCCGGCCGCCGCCGCCAGCACGTCGCGCACGCGCCCCACGTCGCCGCGCCGCACCGCCACGTGCAGGGCCTCTCTCGACTCCTTTATAAATTAATAACACTGTTCTATATTATTCTCCTACTACCCCTTTCATTCAGATCCATAGGATTTTATAAAAAAATTAGTATATTTATTTTAGAATCTTAATTATTCTGGAAGGCTGTCAATTTTACGCTGCTAAGTTAACTGTAGTGCTCTTTTAGCATTTTTAACTGGTTAATAAAGTAAGGAAGTGTTTGTTATGTTGTTGCTTTTTTGTTTTTACTCTATGTGAATGATGATTATCACGATGATTCCCCTGTGACCGATTTCGAATTTCACTTTGACTTTCAGAATTAAAATATGCTGCAGATATATAGTGCTTTCACTCTTCTTAGCTTGTCCGAAGTGATTACTCAAAACACACTCAGACACGATAACCATTTGTGTTTTTACTAATTATGTATGAAATATATTGGGAAACAAATCCAGGAAATGCGATGAATTCGCCAGGTCTTTTAACACTAGGCCAGGTGGTGTTTTAGCCACTTAACCACGGGTATGACCTTTAACCATGACTGAAAGCAAGACTTGCGCAGGCGATAAACTAATTAGCAATTCTTAATTGTATAACTCTCTAGTATATATACACTAATCTATGTGTATAACTATAAATTCATTAAATGAAACTAATTTTTTCGCGTTTAATTTAACTTTTTAATTCCCGACGTTTCGGGTGCCTTACAGCACCCATGGTCACGGGGGGGGGGGGGGGGGGGACGCCAAATCCCTCAAAATCGTAAACGCCCCAGTCAAATTAGTTTCATTTAATGTGTAGTCTTTGCGTGAATATAAGAAATCACTATAATTTAACCCTATTAATAGTAGCAATATAATATATTACTTCAAATTCCGGTATCGATGCTAGCAGATCACTCATTTCCGTGTCACCTCGCTGTGAAACAATTTCCGTAATGGATGTTCCATCTGAATCCACAATGTCTATTATATGGTCGTATCCTTGCAATAATAATTCCATAATTTTCTCACTTTTCCCTGTGAAAAATAAATTGAATCATGTATTATATTATATTCGTATTAGCTGGTCCGAGACTGCAGATTTTCTGCTCCTTGTGACGCGATGTGTTTTCCTTAATTACATTTAGTGTTTTAGTTGAGATTGGGAAAATATTAATTGGATTTAACTTAGATGATAAAGTTCTTTAGTTTTAATCCGAGTTTATATTTTGTAATATTATAGTTGTCACTAAGTCAACATTTGTGATTATAAATAATTTTGGTCCATAAATATAGAATTAATTAATAACTGGCTTACAGCTCCACTTATTGGCTCGAAGCATAGTTATTAACAATTGTCTCGACAAAGCAATTAGGTATTTTGTCTGAATGTGACCTTATTCAATCAAGTCGTTAAAAAGTTACAATCACTAACAGACGCACTAACGATTATAACAACAGCGACAGGGCCGATCTAGGGAGCAAGGAAGGTCTTGCGCCCCTGCCGCCCTGCCGCAGGGCCGACTTAGAAAATTGCCCCTGCTTGTCTACACACATCACAATTAAGGGAGGCAATTAAGGGTCATCCCCACTCCTACACCCTAGATTGCCCCTGCGGCAGGCATGTGAGTAGCCGTCTTAACTCTAAAAACCGATAAAAACCTGCCGCTGTCACGTACGTAGCGCAATTGGGGCAATTTCAATCACTTCGTTGCGACTTTCGCTCGGAGCACACGTATGATTACAAGTCACAACCGCAGAAAGAATGTTATTTGAACGTTGTAACTTACAAGTAACATTACTGGGATTTGTTACCTAACTTATCATAAGGACTAGTATGCGAAAGAAAATATTCCAATAGTATTATAGTTGCTGGAATATAAATAAAATGACATTAACTAAATAATTAAAGAAAAATACAAATTTTAGTAATTAAATTTATTAAAACTCATCATTAGAAAACTATCCTGGCTGTTTGTAACACTATTTAAATTATAGTTACTAAGCACTAGCTAGTTAAGTTATATCACAGAATAAATTGATTATATTAAATTACTAGCTCGCCAGGCTAACGTTGTTCTGCCCTTTCCGACGACCCTTCCTATAAAAATCCTTAAATTCGCAATAAAAAAATTTGAGGGTCATTTAGCGGGATAAAAACTATCCTATCTCTCAAGTTGGACCAAAATGCACACAGTGTGAAAAATTTAATTGAAATCAGTTCAGTAGTAGGAGTCCATCGCGGACAAACAACGTGACGCGTAATTTTTATATATAAAGATGAGTCATAATTTAATTTAATATATACATATACATATATATATGACATAATTTATGACGAGTGTAGTCACATTTAATTGTCTTTGATAGCCTAAAAATAGCGTGGGAGAGCTATGCTGCAGCTTATAAGCACTAATTATGGTTGTAATTATTAATAAATTTTTGACTTTTTAATTTTTTTTTTAATTTTAGATGGCTCCGTGCCGCAGTGCCTTAGCAATGAGTTGTAGCCTGGGGGCCGTGGGTTCGAATTCCGCACGGAACAAGTATTTGTATGACCTAGAAATAACTGTTCCGGGTCTGGATGTTTGTCCTTGTACAATTTATGTTTGTAAACTGGCTCCACGACACAGGAGAAAATCCTAGTATGGGGGTAGCGTTCTTTTTTTAAAGAAAAAAAATTAGTTGTTTTATTGATAAATGTGGGTGTCTATGGGCCACAGTGTCCACTTACCATCAGGTGGACTGTGCTCATTTGTCACCCTTATTCTATATAAAAAAGGGCTATATATACCGATTCATTGATATTTCGATAAAACTGGCGCCATTCTCAACGCGTGCGTCTAGCGAGACGTACACTCTTATACTGAACGGCAGGCGTGTGTGTACAGCTCCGATATTGCCCCAATCGCTGTGCTCCCTAGAATGCCCCTGCGGCAGGCATGTCAGTAGCCACCTTAACTGGTGGAGAGTTATCGAGTGGCAGCCTCGTACCGGTAAGCGAAGTGTAAGTGTACCTAGTATGTACCTAGTATGTTATTTATGTATTTTATTATGTTTATATAATAAATTATAAACAGATATTCGTATAATTATTGACATTTAAAAAAAGAAATGTGGTCATAATTGTAATATGGGCTGCAATGGGAAGTAAATAATATATGAAAAATAAAATTCAAGAGACCGACAATTATACTTCTAGGCTTCTTGCATAACTTAATATTTCCCTCTCCCTTTCACGATCGGACAAGCAGACGATCGGCCAGTGCCCAATCTTTCGTCATCGACTTACCACGCATTCAAACGAAATGTTTTGCTTCATCGTTCGTCATGCGTATAGAAAATGGGTGGAATAATTTGCCAGCAACTTTTTTTACATCTGATTACAATGGGGATGTCTTTAAGGCAAGAGCTTCTATCCTCTCCAGGCTTCCCTCCAGGGTCCTCCAGTCTTTTGTTAAGCTAGTCAATGGGCTTTACCATCCTCGGCAGCATCATCTCTTATCATCAGGTAGTAGTTAAGCACAGTAGCTAGTACAAGCACTGGCACACATGCACTGGTATTTATCCTCATCAAACAAGTTATGTCTAAATGTAATATACCTACCTATATATTATATTAATTAATGTTTTCTAAATAGGAAATACTTTGATATGAAATTAACCTCTTGCAGCTAAGTGCAATACAAATTTGTCAATCTCCACTGTATTCTCCGGTACATTTGCTTGTATCGAGACATCCCTTGCAGTACGATAGAGTTCGTCCCGGTAGCCCAGACTCACGTCAGATTCCTGGAGCAGTTGGAACAGCGCGTTGTTGGCGTGGGTACGCGCCGCTGCGAAGTGCAGCATTGACTGACCATGTTCGTCCTATCAACGATATTTCGATATGAAATTGCTTTAGTTTAAGAATAAACAAGAATCAATTTAATGTAAGTGCAGTGTAAAAGGCAACTTTCATAAATACGTACCCTGGTGCCACTACTAAACGCGTTTTCAGGAGCATCGGGATTGACTTCAGATTTTGGATCCAGGGTAATAACGTCAATTGGTCGTTGGGGAAGGGTAGCTGTTCGCGCTGCACTCCGTTGTTTGTTATGAGATTTAGCAGAGACAAGGGGCGATGCCGGCGGAAGATGCTCGTTTTCTAATTCCGGTGCTTCGCTAGTCACTATTACGTTAGTTTCCTGTTTATATTTAGATATAATTATAACTTTTAACAAAAAGTGAAAACCGACTTCAAATCGCTATAAAAGAAGTTATTTATTTGCTACCTTTAGGGTTGGAATTTTTTCCCCAAATATATGGGACCACCCTTGAAGTATTTATTTATATATTCTTTTTTACATCTACCTTATAATAAGGGATATAAAGGGCGGACTCATGCCTTGTGGCATTATCTACCAGTCTACCCTGAATGATTTGAGAAGCTGTGGTAGGTGCAACACCACTCCATAAATTAAGAAATAAGTAAAAACGTTATATGTTATAACAAAAAGCAAATAAATAAAATATTTTTAAACTATACAAACTTAATATTATCTACCTAGTAATGAAGAAAAAAAAATAGTAAATATATAAACGAATATAATCACTAAATAAATATAAAATAATATAACACAAAAATAAAATAACATGATGCATATAAAATTACATATTATACAAAATATCAATTACAAAGCGAAAGAGGGAGAAAAACGAAAATCGGATAAATCAGATGGCATTATTCCTGTTAAAGAATTCTCTAACTAGTCTTTTAAAATATTGTTTCTTACTAGTTTTTTTGATATTGTAACGAACCCCCCCCCCCATCTTTTTTCTTTTCTACTATATCCCACTTATATTTGTATTTCTTTAGAATCTATATCTGTAAGATATATAAATATATCAAATTTACGTGACCAGTATAACTTGATCTTTCTAAAGGTTTAAATATAGGCCGTTTAAATTTATGGCGTGATCGTCTTAGTTAGGACCCCTCTTTACGTTATGTTTGTATAGTAACTTAGTTCTTTTAGGTGTATCTTGGAAGAATGAATATTCACGAGAGCAATCGAAAGCTGTTGGTAGAGTCTTATAAGCTAGAGAACCCCGTTCACTAAGACAGAGCTCAAAAAGGTTAAGAACAATAAATTGTCCCTATTCCACTTGTATCTGGTTCACAACAGTCAATTCCTTATTAATTAATCCCTTCCCGCTTGGAAAAGGCTCACAATATTTATATCAAATACCAGTTACAAGGGCTTCGCTCTCCCACATTTTAAAAAAAATGTGGAGGAGGTACACGGCCCCACACACGCCGCGCACGGTGAGCGCCAACCATTTTAATGCGCTCCCCCCGAAGGGTACGCAAAGTTGGGAACTGGACCGTAGTCCACAGCAAAATAACTGGCGAACCAGTAAAAGAGGACTTGGCCCCTTGATAGTGCGTAAGCACAAACATCGACCGAAGTCGCGCATGTCAATGCGTGTAAACGCCATACAGAATACGATCAAATCCAGTCACAGTGAATGTACGTCACACGGGTTAGGCAACAATAGGCACACTGACCATAAAAAGCCTTCCGTGAGCGCCACCACCTGCCAGACCGCCGTTCCTGCAGACGTGATGTAAGTGTAAGGCATCACCACCAATTGCATGGTCAGCACGGCCAATTGGCCGCAGAGCGTGTCATGAGTCTACCGCTCACCTCAAAGGAATGGGGTCCCACGTTGCGCGGCTTTCGGCCGCAGCCTTGAGAGCCTCCTCAGATTCTCCCTCCAGCTACCACCCGCATGAGGTCAACACATATGCTCCACCAACCAATACAATGGCAGATATAGCCAATAGGCAGTTATAAGATAATATTAATAATTCGCCATCAGAAAGGGTTTGTGTCACTGACGTTGAGTATATGCATTTTTCGATCATGTTTGTCTCACCCACCAACAAGTTGCCTTCAATCTCTCAAAGGTGGGAACTTTATAGAGATATATTATTAAGTTGTTATATAAAACATCATGGAGGGCAGACAGTCTGCAGCCCCGCAATGAAGGGACCCGACTTGGGCAAAGCTACTTAGGTTGTGAGTCAAACCAAGACGCAGAGAGCGCCATTGAGAATAGCGACCCGCCAAACAACCATCGTAGAGACGCAATGCTACAGAATGCAACAAGCATCAATACGACTATCGTCGGGCTTACACCATCCCAAGGTCCCCCATACAGTCCCAGCAGACATCACCACCCGCATACCTCCATCGACCAGAACCACAAGATGCATCGAATCAGGTGCAGCACACCCGCAGATCCATCACAAGACACAATACTGCAAGTAGCAGTAAGCATCAATGCAACTATCATACGGATGGCGCCCCCTCACAACACACCCACATGATCCCTATCGACTTTGGTAACAAAATTTGATAATGTTGTTAACTAAAAATACCACCAACGTATCATAGTAGTACGGTACTAAGACGTAAGTAGCCAAAACTCCACGTATCATAGCGCTATTGCACTAAGACATGAAGTTGAGTATGCTTGCTGCACTTAAAAGTACTACCAAACACACTCACCCTAATCCGAAAGATAGCCGACGTATCATAACGCTATGCGCTAAGACGCCGCCCACAACCGGTAGGGGTGTGCGATGTCCACGGGCAAGTCGTATTGCTACAACAAACCCGCTTACCACCGGCACTAAGATGATATGTCTAGGACACATCGGTTAGTGAGTCCAAGTTTACCTCGGTCTCAGAGGCTGCGAAGCAACCTACACGCCACTATAATAATCCTTTTCAAGTCCCATTTCTTTCAATATAATGCTTTTACATATTTGAGACCTTCCACATATTTGCTTTATTTCATAGACCATACTACTGTATGTCTTATTCATATGGGACTTCAAGTCATAACTCTGCTATCATAATGCTTATGCATCATAGAGACCTTCTATATTAATGCTTTGGTTCGTCAGACCTTACTATGTTAAGTCCCTAATATAGGACTAGTCATTGTGCAACCTTAGTACTAGCAGTCGGTCAGCCGACCACCCCATATATATGTACAACCTTGGGTATGTGTCTCCGACAACGCCCCAATATAAGGGTACATTACAAGAACACGTTCATTAACTTAGAAATTTTCCAATTATTACACGAACTCCTTCATCAACTTAGAAAATTTTAATCCATTTTTTCTATTATATTACAAATGTTATTTATCTTTGTTATTGCAATATAATCGCCTTGTATTTATATGATTTGATATATTTTGAACATTTTAAGCAGGTTTTTAATAAATTTAGAGATTTTTTGTAACATTTTATGCGTTTACTAATATATATAATATTCAATATTCCAAATGGATATTTTTGAACTCTATGCTTATTATTTGCATTTTATTGTTTAAATTATAATTTCTATGACATTTTTAAATGTCTGTATAATGAATTTAATTATTATTTATTAATAATAATTATGAGGCGTCACAATCCACCCCCAAATTTTATGTTAATGATCCACATAGTGGAGTCGTTAATATAAAATTTTAGTATTTTGAGAGCATATACACTACACTCAAATAATTGTTTATATATCTGTTCTTTCCTCTTTTAATCTGTTACAATACGGCATATGTTATCAAATCCCCTTGCCCCAGGGAATGGCCGCCACCAACACCCCTTCAACCACAATTATCACAATGTGATAACACCATAATTTAAGTTATTGTATATCGTGTTGTTAATAAAGTTTGCAGTCAATTGTCGATTTCTTATTTTATTAATTTATCTTTAAATCTTTGAAACATTATTTCGATAGTGTCACACTTTATGTGCATACAATCCAGTTTGATATTTGTTGAGGTCAGTTCGATACCACATAGGATAAATGTGTTTGAGCCATTCGCCCTGACCCAACTCCCATATTTATTTAATAAAAATGATTACAAAATTATCTTACGATCTATATTTACAACTCTTCATTATATATTAATAACGTTCTACTATCATATAACAAATCTCTTGCTCATAACTTTAATAATTTTAGACCTTTAACTTAAACAATTATTTCCATGGGCCACCCACAAAACCCTTTTATGTTACAATATTTATTTAATTACTCTAATTTATACAAAAAGAAATTATTATTTAAAATATTTTAATAAGTGAATAGCATTCAAAATTCCTCTAATTTCGTTTGTCTCTGGATTTGCTAAGGTATATACATTGTCAAATGGTACGGCTGCTATTACATAAGGTCCTTCATATGCCAAATTAAACTTACTCATAACTTTATTATCAGCGTCTGATCTACTATATCTTGAAATTTTTACTAAGTCACCAATATTATATTTTATTAATCTATTTCGCTTATCAAATTTTGTGTTTCTTATTCGACTTGCCTCTTTTAAATTTTTACGCACTTGTTGTCTAATTTGTTCGACATTATGTTTGTCTTTACTTTTGGAAATTACTTTGTCAAAAGACATCTCATTAGACTCACCATAAAGAATCTCACAAGGCGTGAAGCCTGTACTATTGTGATAAGAATTATTATACAATTCTTCTAATTTCGGCAATATTAACGCCCAATCTTTGTGGTTAGTCTGACAAAGCGTCCTAAATAATCTGCTCAACTCTTTATTTACTCGCTCTGTTGTATTTGGTCTAGGATTTCTAACTGTGGTATATATTGGCTTTATATTTAATTCACTCATTGATTGTTTCCAGTGATTACTTACGAACTGTTTTCCATTATCTGTCATTATTGCCTTGGGCTTTATAATCTCAACAAAATGCTTTACTTTTGTTACAACAGACTTTGCTGTTGACTGTTTTAAAGGATATAATTTGATAAATTTACTGAATGAATCTTGAATGACAAATATGAAAGTGTACCCAAAGGTACCTGATACAAGTGGTCCATATAAGTCTGCCATGACTATATCGCCAATGTTTTCTGTTATTATAGATTTGCAGGGACCCACATATGTTATATTGCTTTTCTTAGATAACTGACATAAATGACAAGCCCTTAATTGGTTTTTAATATCTTTTGTTAAACCTTTCCAAAAGAATCTGTCTCTCACATATTTAATTACCTTATAGGGTCCTTGATGACCCATTTCGACATGCACTTGATTTATAATATCTTGTCTCAATGCTTTAGGTAAATATATTACTTCTTGTAAATTCGTTTTGTAATATAATACATCATTTTTCAAACTATACCTTTTAAATTTATTGTTTTGTTTTATTATGGAAGTATTTAATGTCTTTAACTTTTCAATAATAGCCAACGACTCTGAATCTTGTAATTGATATACTGTTAAGGATTTTAATTTTTCTATCAACTCAATATTCGGTTCGCTCTCTGTGTAAGCAATTTCTAAACTATTATTTTTATCCTCTTGTATTAAATCGCCATCAGGAGGATAACGTGATAGCACATCTGCAACAATATTACGTCTACCCGATATATGCTGTACTTCATAATTAAATTGTTCTATATACAAAATCCATCGGGTTACTCTACCATTGAATAACTTCATATTATTAATAAACAATAATGCTTTATGATCAGTTAGTATTATTACTTTACTGCCCCTCAAATATGTTTCAAATTTCTTTAGGCAGCTTATTACAGCATAAAACTCTTGTTCAGTAACAGACCAATTTAATTCGGGGCCTTTTAAGGCTTTACTATGATAGCCTAAAATTCTCATTTCATTATTATCATCTATCTGATATAGTACTCCGGCCATACCCACACCGGAACAATCTGTTTGTAAATAATACGGCTTATTAAAGTCTGGATGATGCAATTGTATTGTATTAATAAATTGTTGTTTTATAAAATCAAATGCCTTCTGTTCTTTACCGCTCCATTGGAACTTTCGTCCCTTTTTAAGTAATTCACAGAGCGGTATTATGCTCTCGCTGTAATTTGGTATAAACCTTCTATAAAAATTGCATAGACCTAAAAAGGCCCTTAATTGTTTAATCTTTTTAGGTGCTGGAAACTCTTGGATCGCTCGAATCTTATCGGGATCTGTCTTTATGCCTTCTGTTGAAATTATAAAACCCAGCATTTTAATTTCTTTACAAATAAATTCACATTTCTGCAAGTTACACGTTAAGCCAGCTTTGTTCAATTTACTTAAAACAATATCAATGTGCTCCAAATGTTTATCTAACGTTCCTGTTGTAATAATGGCTAGATCATCTAAATAGTTCACACAAAATTCTTGGACTTCTGGTCCTAATATTAAATTCATGGCTCTGCTAAAGCTTCCTACTGATGTTTTTAATCCTTGCGGCAAAACATTATATACATATGACTTTCCATTGAATGTGAATCCAGTATATTTTCTACCATCTTTATTTATCGGAATTTGAAAATATGCATTATTTAAGTCAATGGTAGTGATATAATTCGCTCCGTGAAATGAATTCAAAATATCTAATTGTATAGGTGGTTTCTCTGTTTCTGCAACCATTTTCTTATTTATGCTTCTGGCATCAAGCAGAACTCTAATTGAGCCGTCTTTTTTAAGAGTGAATGTCAATGGACTACTGTAAGGCGTTGATGTCCTTGTGATGATACCAGCTTGTTCCATTTCATTTAACTTTTCTTCCATTTTCGCTCTATATGCATATGGAATGGGATAGGACCTAGTAACTATAGGTTCATCATCGATCATTTCAATTTTATGCTCATAGCAATTGGCTCTTCCCAATTTGCTCGAAAACATATTCTTATGCTTTTCCAAAACCTTACTAAGTTTTGCCCTTTCAGAGACCTCCAATGTAGATCCTATTTTTATATTTATTAAGGGATCATCGATACATTGTTTGATGCAGTTATTATGTAATACAGATTTATTATTATATTTGAAAGGTATAAAGTAGTCTTTGTTTTTCACTTTAAATTCTATTCCAACAGTAGTATTTCTCAAATCAATCAATATTTTATTTCTCTTGAGCCAGTCAAAGCCTAATATTAAAGGTCTTATTAAATTACCTACAATTAAAGTTTGTGTTTCAAAGACTACTTCATCTATCTTTATAGGCAATATGATCATCTGTTGTATTTTTGTGCTGCGCTGCCCAACAGCACCTTTTATTTGCATTGCTTTAACTGGCATTATTGATATTTTACGATTATTATCTTTAATTTGTAAATATAAACTTTCTGAAATGCATGTAACATCGCTCCCAGTGTCAAGGAGCGCGTCTATTTCTTTGTCGAATATTGAAACTTTAATTTCAGATCTCATATTCCCTATAAATTCCCTTTGATATTTATCTTCGTCTTCCTCGAAGACGGTTTGCACGAATAACTCCGTTATGGGCAAGTCCGACCTGGCTTTTAAGGTGTTTAATATGCTATTTACATTGTCGTTATAACCAAGGCCTTCTCTGTTAAAATTTGCTTTTAAAGTAATAGGTTTTCGCAACCCTCTATTGTTTTTACCCAATGTTTGACCAGGTCGCCAACCCAGTTTTAATAACATATTTAATGCTTTGTTCCCTTTTACATTGTAAGGGGTCGAATTGGGAACTAGTTCGACCTCTACAGCTCTAAATTTGGCTCAGGGGCCTTAACATCAGGTTGGTCATTAGTGAAATGTATTTCATGTACTTCATTAACCTTCTTTTTTCCCTCTTCGGGTTTACGCCATATTTTGTATGATTGTTGTATTTCTTTATGTTTTTGCTCCGTATTATTATTAAACTTCCTCCTTTTCTCATTATAGTAAGGTTCACGACCTTCATCTTGTTTGTCGATGTCATCTAAGTTTCTTAAGAAATCTGTCGTGTCTATTATTGTCTCAATATTAGCTATTCTCCATAATTGCTGCACAGCTTTAGGATAATGTCTGATTACATCAGTTACTAATTGTTTTTCAGGTATCGGATATGATAATGTTTGTGCCTTCTCAACCACATAAAGAAAATAACTAACCATGGTGGGGTGTGTACTTCTATTCCATTTATTTTGCACAAGGAATCTCTTTACTTTATTTTGTTCTTCTTCACCCCAAAACACTCTTAGGAAGTCAGCTTTAAAATCATCAAAAGTTGTCCAACGCACATTATTAATGCGAGCCCAATACTTGGCTTCACCTACTAAGCACTCTTGTGCAATCGAAATTTCGAGACCATTAGATGGAACTTTCTTTAAATAATTGGTGAGATCTTCCAAAAATGATACTGGATGAGTATTTCCATTTCCGAATTTCGGCTTTTCTATTGTTACATTATGTACATTATATACAATATTTTGTCTAGGATCATTTACATGAGAGGTGCTCGCCCCGGACACCTCTCCTTGATTTATTTTAATTTGGTAATCTTTCGTTTGGTTAATAAATTTTTCCTCAAGATCCTTTATTTTAACCTCCAAGGTTTTCACTGCATTCTTAATTAATTTCTGAAGCATTTTCATCTCATCTTTAGGCTTAGCCTTAATTGAGGTTGATTTGTTCTTATTTTTAGCCATTTTTAATTTTTATTACCACTTGTTTTTTTTTTTTTTTTACACTTTTTGTGTCCTTCACTTACTTTAATTGAGTTTTTCCACTTATTTCACTTTATAATATATAGTATTGCAGTTTTTTTTTTTTTTTTTAACACCTGTTGTGTCCTTCACTTAGTTTAATTGAGTCTTTCCACTTATTTCACTTTATAATATATAGTATTGCAGTTTTTTTTTTTTTTTTTTTTTTTTTTTTTTTTTTTTTTTTTTACACCTGTTGTGTCCTTCACTTAGTTTAATTGAGTCTTTCCACTTATTTCACTTTTTATTATTTCGCTCCGTTATGCACACACCTCCTATATTATTACTCCATTTTAATATTTAAACCCCACCCCCAGACTCTCAACCACCCCCAGCAAACACCACTCTCCAAGACACCTCTCCATTTCACGGACAACAAATTGTAGGCATATAGCCTACCTCATAATTTTATATTACCGGCCTCCTATTTAAAATTTAACCTCTATCCTGGTCACGGCACCAAATTGTAACGAACCCCCCCCCCCCCCATCTTTTTTCTTTTCTACTATATCCCACTTATATTTGTATTTCTTTAGAATCTATATCTGTAAGATATATAAATATATCAAATTTACGTGACCAGTATAACTTGATCTTTCTAAAGGTTTAAATATAGGCCGTTTAAATTTATGGCGTGATCGTCTTAGTTAGGACCCCTCTTTACGTTATGTTTGTATAGTAACTTAGTTCTTTTAGGTGTATCTTGGAAGAATGAATATTCACGAGAGCAATCGAAAGCTGTTGGTAGAGTCTTATAAGCTAGAGAACCCCGTTCACTAAGACAGAGCTCAAAAAGGTTAAGAACAATAAATTGTCCCTATTCCACTTGTATCTGGTTCACAACAGTCAATTCCTTATTAATTAATCCCTTCCCGCTTGGAAAAGGCTCACAATATTTATATCAAATACCAGTTACAAGGGCTTCGCTCTCCCACATTTTAAAAAAAATGTGGAGGAGGTACACGGCCCCACACACGCCGCGCACGGTGAGCGCCAACCATTTTAATGCGCTCCCCCCGAAGGGTACGCAAAGTTGGGAACTGGACCGTAGTCCACAGCAAAATAACTGGCGAACCAGTAAAAGAGGACTTGGCCCCTTGATAGTGCGTAAGCACAAACATCGACCGAAGTCGCGCATGTCAATGCGTGTAAACGCCATACAGAATACGATCAAATCCAGTCACAGTGAATGTACGTCACACGGGTTAGGCAACAATAGGCACACTGACCATAAAAAGCCTTCCGTGAGCGCCACCACCTGCCAGACCGCCGTTCCTGCAGACGTGATGTAAGTGTAAGGCATCACCACCAATTGCATGGTCAGCACGGCCAATTGGCCGCAGAGCGTGTCATGAGTCTACCGCTCACCTCAAAGGAATGGGGTCCCACGTTGCGCGGCTTTCGGCCGCAGCCTTGAGAGCCTCCTCAGATTCTCCCTCCAGCTACCACCCGCATGAGGTCAACACATATGCTCCACCAACCAATACAATGGCAGATATAGCCAATAGGCAGTTATAAGATAATATTAATAATTCGCCATCAGAAAGGGTTTGTGTCACTGACGTTGAGTATATGCATTTTTCGATCATGTTTGTCTCACCCACCAACAAGTTGCCTTCAATCTCTCAAAGGTGGGAACTTTATAGAGATATATTATTAAGTTGTTATATAAAACATCATGGAGGGCAGACAGTCTGCAGCCCCGCAATGAAGGGACCCGACTTGGGCAAAGCTACTTAGGTTGTGAGTCAAACCAAGACGCAGAGAGCGCCATTGAGAATAGCGACCCGCCAAACAACCATCGTAGAGACGCAATGCTACAGAATGCAACAAGCATCAATACGACTATCGTCGGGCTTACACCATCCCAAGGTCCCCCATACAGTCCCAGCAGACATCACCACCCGCATACCTCCATCGACCAGAACCACAAGATGCATCGAATCAGGTGCAGCACACCCGCAGATCCATCACAAGACACAATACTGCAAGTAGCAGTAAGCATCAATGCAACTATCATACGGATGGCGCCCCCTCACAACACACCCACATGATCCCTATCGACTTTGGTAACAAAATTTGATAATGTTGTTAACTAAAAATACCACCAACGTATCATAGTAGTACGGTACTAAGACGTAAGTAGCCAAAACTCCACGTATCATAGCGCTATTGCACTAAGACATGAAGTTGAGTATGCTTGCTGCACTTAAAAGTACTACCAAACACACTCACCCTAATCCGAAAGATAGCCGACGTATCATAACGCTATGCGCTAAGACGCCGCCCACAACCGGTAGGGGTGTGCGATGTCCACGGGCAAGTCGTATTGCTACAACAAACCCGCTTACCACCGGCACTAAGATGATATGTCTAGGACACATCGGTTAGTGAGTCCAAGTTTACCTCGGTCTCAGAGGCTGCGAAGCAACCTACACGCCACTATAATAATCCTTTTCAAGTCCCATTTCTTTCAATATAATGCTTTTACATATTTGAGACCTTCCACATATTTGCTTTATTTCATAGACCATACTACTGTATGTCTTATTCATATGGGACTTCAAGTCATAACTCTGCTATCATAATGCTTATGCATCATAGAGACCTTCTATATTAATGCTTTGGTTCGTCAGACCTTACTATGTTAAGTCCCTAATATAGGACTAGTCATTGTGCAACCTTAGTACTAGCAGTCGGTCAGCCGACCACCCCATATATATGTACAACCTTGGGTATGTGTCTCCGACAACGCCCCAATATAAGGGTACATTACAAGAACACGTTCATTAACTTAGAAATTTTCCAATTATTACACGAACTCCTTCATCAACTTAGAAAATTTTAATCCATTTTTTCTATTATATTACAAATGTTATTTATCTTTGTTATTGCAATATAATCGCCTTGTATTTATATGATTTGATATATTTTGAACATTTTAAGCAGGTTTTTAATAAATTTAGAGATTTTTTGTAACATTTTATGCGTTTACTAATATATATAATATTCAATATTCCAAATGGATATTTTTGAACTCTATGCTTATTATTTGCATTTTATTGTTTAAATTATAATTTCTATGACATTTTTAAATGTCTGTATAATGAATTTAATTATTATTTATTAATAATAATTATGAGGCGTCACAATATGAACAGGCAAGGCATTCCAGAGCAGTATGGACTGCACAGTAAAAGAGGAATTAAAGAAACTACTCTTATGTGGTGGAATACGAATTTTAAGACTATTTTGGGAACGGAGAACTCTATCATGAGTAGAATATTGGTACTGAAAGTTATCCTTAAGATAAGAAGGAGAATTTGGGTCATTTAAAATTGAATATAGTACTTATAAAATACGGGAGCTACGCCTTTGACGAATAGAAAGCCATTTAAGCTTAGAACGGTACTGAGAAACTTATCGAGAAGATATTGAGATAGATCTGGGTAACACACATCCGCATAATCAATAATGGGTAATATCAAAGTCTGGACAAGTAGAAGTTTAGTTTTAAAACGCAGAAAGTTTTTGAGACGGCAAACAGAACCTAAAGTGGCAGTAACTTTACGGCTTATTTCAGCAACTTGAACTCCCCAGCTTAAGGTATGGTCTATATGCAAGCCAAGATTTTTAACAGATTTACAAAATGGCAGCAATGTTCCATTGTAAAATACGGGAGAAAGATCATCGTTATTAATCTTGGCTAATATTCTGCTACTACCTATAACCATTACCTTACATTTGGAAGGGTTAACCGAAGCATCATGTCTGTACGACCAATCTCTTATGGCATCAAGGTTGTGGTTGATTTTGTTAATATTATGATTAAGGTCATTCACACTAGATCGCACATAGAGAAGATGATCTGCATACAGATGGTGCGAACAGTTGAGAACTGAAGTAATAGAATTTATAAATAGAGAAAACATTATAGGAGAAAGTAATCCGCCTTGCGGCACGCCTGTTTCAATGTCAGCCCATGTTGAAGACTGTTGTCCTAATCGAACTGATTGCTGTCAGCCGCGAAGATAGGATAAAAACCATTCCAAAGCTGGGATTGAGAATCTAAGATTAGGTAAGAAGGCTATAAGGATATCGTGGTAGACAGTGTTAAAATCATTTGAAAAATCAACAAGCACTACCACTGTAAGCTTCTGCTCATCCATTCCCATTCGAATGTCATCTGTGACTTTTATCAAGGCAGTGGTAGAACTGTGACCTGCGCAAGAGCCTGACTGATATTTATTCAGCAGATTATGTTTGGTTATGAACATAGAGATTTGCTTGTGAACACTGGCTTCCAGAACTTTAGATAGGTACGGCAAAATTGAAATTGGTCTAAAATGGGTAGGTAATAAGGAATTAGGTATTTTAGGAAGTGGTCGCACAAATGATTTTTTCCACTGAGTAGGATATTGGTCTGAGTCGAGGGAAAAGTTTACGATGTGTGTGATTGCAGGCAAAAGGCACTCAAGGATCATGGATATCATAACCTTACTAACCTCATCGCAACCCACAGCCTTGCATTTAATAGCTAATACTGATTTCTGGATCTCATCCTCAGTCACAGGTAAAAGTGAAAAAACGGAATACAAGAAGGCATGGATTCATTGGAAGCTATTGTTGTAGAACGAACTGTGGGATACAAAGGAGAAGTAGAGATAAAATGATGATTTATTTCATCTAGAGTGATTGATGGACCATGATCAGATGTAACAGCCTTACTAATACCCAGTGTTTTGAGAAATTTCCACACATCGGTGGTCGAAGAATTTGTAATATTGCTATGGATATAACGGCGTTTAGCATTTCGTACCATCTGATTGCATCTGTTTCTTAGCATTTTGTAGCAATCCCAGCTCTCCTGAGTACGATGCTTCTTAAATTTCACAAATGCTCGATCTCGCCTGGTCATTGCCACCTTTACGGCCCTAGTCATCCACGGGGCTGGTGGACGCTTTACTTACTTGATGTTTCGGAGCATGATTGTTGTACAGACTAAGAACTATATTATTTAGCACGGAGACTTTATCGTCAATAGAAGTTGATTTAAAAACAGGGGTTAAGTCCATACGATATGCGTCACTTTTAAGTTTATCAGAATCCATTTTAGCAAAATTACGAATATATAGTACTGCGGGATTGTGCTTAGGAGACACAAGCTTATATGGTATATAAGTAAGGTCATGTCGTGAAAAAGCAGGAGCCGATAGTTGTCCGTGCTTAATAACATGATCGGGAGAAGCTGTGATAATATGATCAATCCATGAGTCATCAGTGTCAGTGTTGTGGTGAGTTGTCTCTAATGGGAGAATGTGGAGATCGACTGACTCTATGACTGAACGAAATTTTTGAGAACGAGAAGAATTTCTCAACAAATCAGTATTGAAATCACCCATTATTATGCAGTGCGTGCACTCAGATGAAATGGTAGAGAGAGCACTTTCAAAAGCGTTGAAAAAGTTAATAGCAGGTGGATAGTATACTACCCCAAGAATTGCCCTTACACCTTTCATATCAATTTCCAGAAACAGAAACTCCAATGAGGCAGAATAAGGAGATGGTGAAGCTAAAATTGTTTTAAAAGGAATATTTGCTCTCAGGTATATGGCGACACCTCCACTTCCTTTTTCAATCCGGTCGTTACGCACAAGAACAAAGTTATTTAAGGGATACATGCTGGACATTAATGAAGGCTTTAGCCAACTTTCTGATACTAAGATTGCATGAATACAATCTATAGAAAAAACATCTTCAAAATAAGAGTAATGACTCGGTATACTCTGAGCATTAACATGACATACATTTAGAAAAATTTTACAATGAGTAAGTAAATTAATAAGCTCATCACGGAGGGAGGGCAAGCTATTAGTATAATTACAAGACTCGAACGAGACATCTGAATCAAGTGCAGAATAAAAAGATTCATCATCCGACGTAGCTGACATTAATTAATATGTATATGATAAATATAAAACAATATGTTAAACAATACTTATATAACACGGAATATAAATTACTTAAAGTAACTAATAAAAATACGTCTCAATTCAAATATATCACCCAACAGTTGACTGATTGCAAAAAGCATAATGAATAAAATATACAAAGATAATAATAATAACAAAAGGTAATCAACACAAACTAAGACTACTTGATCAAGCATAACAAGACCACTAAAGTTTAAAGGTTAATCTAGGTAGTTTAGTGACTAAATTAACAAGATAAAGTAAAGTATATTTAATAAAAAAAGTATAATCAAAATTGGTTCGCATTCTGCGAAGATATCGCGTAACATACAAACAAAAAATACACAAACTCGAATTGAGAACCTCCTCCTTTTTGAAGACGGTTAAAAATGAGAATGAAAGAAAGAAGAAAAAGATAAAAATTATAAAGGTCAAAAATTTTTGGGACACTAAATAGTGATGAATCCTGGATAAATAAAAAAAAATTAATGTCACAAAAACCTGATATCTTCCAATCGATAATGATAAAAACCATCTTTATAAAAAATGTACAATCTGAGTAAGATTGGCGATGATTAAGTCGCCTCCAAGTATAACGATTGAGATACCTTTTTCCTATAGACCCATTTCCAGCTATGAACTATAATAGACTGATGAAGAAAGTGAAGATGATGAGCTCGACGTTGCCCTCGCGACCGATTAATGGCGGCAAATCCATAACACAAAAACATATATTTTATAGAGTGGTGATGGGAAAGATCATTATCGGTGCGATCACCTCTGTGCTCATCAGTCTACTAGCTCAGCGTGGTGATTATGGTAGGTTTTAAACAAGTCCCAAAGTGAACTTAAAAAGGATGATGATGTGATATGATGGAAGGTGATATGATACAGCCTTTTATGACTGCAACACAAATTGGTCGGCTCGACCAGGGGATAATTCACGCTCTTGCAGAATATCAACGTGACAAGAAGTGACAAGAACCAAGGACCATTCTTACTGGTAATGAGAAATTTCATCTTAAAACCCAAGAGTTGTTAATTGAGGATAAGAGAAAGTGTCTATGGGCGACATCATGCACTAATCACCAGGTAGACTGAGTGCCGTTTGTCGTCGTTTATTATGTTTAATTTTAAAAAATAACTCAAATGTAAGAACTTCGTTTTGATTAGAAATTAAATATTAGAAATATTTCTCAAAATAAAGTTAACATCAATTTATATTTATTATCTCTAATAATAAACCAAAAATGTCTCTGCTGCTTTTAAAATAAAGTACCAGAAGATATACACGGTCTGCCAATTACTAAGTTTATGTTTTTTTTTTTTTAAATAAACAAAGACAAAAGGGTTATTATAATATTATTAAATACAAGGTTGATAACAAACCCTGGGAGTGAAATGGTAAGGCACATATTTTGTAAATATTTAAATTCGATGAAGACGACGCGATTCTTACCTGGGTATTTATTCGAGGTTTCTCACTTTCAGGGAAATGGTGTAGAAAACTGGCAAGGAACGCGACTGGATCTTTTGGTTTTATGTTTGCCACTTCGGTTAAACCTTTGATCAAAGGATCTCCGAGAGCTGTGAAAATAGTGTTCGCGTAAGCGTCCTTATTTTCAACAGGTTTCTGAGTATCCATTTTTATTTTTTATTTTAAATGATTCTGCTTACACTTAGCGAGGTATCTGCCTTCTTCAGTATGAAAGACGGGAATGTCCAGGTGACCGTTGGCTGCGTGATTCTTACCTGAAGTACATTAATTATTCAGTGATGGCCTTCTTTTTGTGTCGAATATATATAACACCTGTGTTTGTACATGAAAAGACACACCTGCATGTGTGGTGGTAAAATGAAAAAGAAATGTAGGTGGAGGCGGAAAACGTACGATTCTATTAGTTCATATCGCATAATTGATATGCATTGATCGAGTGTCACGTCACGTTCAACAACATTTCTTTAATGGTTTAATGGATATTTTACCATTAGGGTGGGTATTAAACGGAGCATTTACATATAATGTGAAAAATTTTTTTTTGAGGAATACATTACAATAGTGTGTTGAATGGTGATCTCGAAAATTGCCACTGCGCCTACTTCCGAATACTCGCAGAAGAATTAGATTCCGTAGGAGACATTATAGTGTGATAACCTTTGCGCTTACCTTGAGGCGGTCACTTTAGGTTCTATAGTAGTAGTATTCGTATCCAATTTAGCGCTTATATAATAAGATCGGGGGAAAGTTAGGTAAAATGTTACAATGGAGAGAATGACAACTTGTATTTGTCAGTATCTCAGACCAAAAGATCAACAATATGTGTTTTTACGTACGTAGTCTGGTACACTAGGCCCGCGGTCACCAATAAATGAAATAAGTGCACAGTAGTAGCAAGTTGGTTTCAATAATATGGTTGATTTCGTAAATAATTATTTAGGAAATGAACGAACCTTCCTAATCAAAATATTATACAGCAAAGACACACAAAATAAAAAGGAAAAATGTGTTTTAAACAAATATGTGTTTTAATTTTACTTAAAGAATGGGGTTGGTGTTGGAAAGACAACAGTGGCCGATGGTGATTGTGTAATAAAATACATAAGCTTCTGTTTTTTATATCTGATGGTGACAAAGCGTGAATGTATGCAAGTCACGTCTATTTTTACTACAACACGCGCAATGTAATAACAATTATATACTGACCTAAAATTAAAAATAGGGACGTCAAACATGTCATCTCCAAAACTGGCAGTTCAGAGTACAGCTCACTTTATGTCTTTCCAACACAAAAATATTAAAACTCTTATATAAATCCCCACTTTCTATCAACTAATATTTCTTACAATACTAAAAGTCATTATTTAAATTTAGCTTATTGGTATTCACGCAAATTTTGGTTGTGCAATTCTGCTAAGCTATTTCTTTTTCTTTTGAAAATATTCGTTAACATTGCAGTTAAATGTGCTGAATTCTGCATTGATAGGTCCTTTTCCAAGTGAAGAAGATTAGTAACTGCAGTTGCAAAATCATTGAAGCAATTGGACTCAGTTGTACTTAAGCATTGGTAGTTGCTAACTCTTGCTATGTCTGCGTTTAATGTTTCTCGATATTGTAGACCTCTCACAGCACACAAATGTTTCATATTATCGGAATCTTTTGACAATCCGGGAAAGTTAACTATCAAACTAAATCGGATTCCAACACCCAAGAAGGTTGGACGACTTGATAAGTACCCAAGTTTTTGATGCCAAACAAAGTCCAATCTGTCATGGAGATGGGACATTATAAACCACATTTTGCTGTATGTTATACCAATTTCACCAGAAGCGTCAGTTGGGGTAGACACTAACACACGTAAATGATCATGCACATTAATCCAAATGGCTATTGTTTTATCGTCACTTACAAAAACGCCACGACCATATGGCCAATGCCTACCATGTAATCGTGTGCAATCGTCAATTTCTTCTTTATCACATAAAGCTATAAGTAAGCCATTCTCAGCTAACGTTGCACATATATCTGATGGTTTCTCTAAAACTTCGTTTAAAGTGTAGTACGTCCCACCTTTTTGATTAGATTCCGGATAAAACTTTTCTATTAAAGATGAAAATTTCTCATGCATTAGTAATGTAGTTATAATTCTTTCGACAGTTTCCAATTTTCCAACCTTGAGATTTAATGGCATTTCAAAGTCGCTTAAATTTCTTGAGCACTCAATTGATCCAGATATAACAAAGTCATCACTTGGATCAACATTTAATTCAATAAAAGGTTCAGATGCGGAAGTCGATATTGATACTTTTGTATCGAAGTCTGATGGAGGATGTATGGGTAAATCGGAATTAATATTTATATTGTGAAGATCTTTAATTAATGGTAGTAAAAATTCATGAAAAACTTCGTAAACATAATAATCTGGCGCTGTTACACCACCTGGAAAGTCTTCCTCTACAGTTTGAACAACATTTTTATTGTTCGGTAGTTTTTTTACGGCCGGCCATATGACGTCAAAAAGGTCATGGTCGAGTTTTGTTACTCTGTGTCTTATTTCTTCAAATATAGATCTCTTTAGAAATCTACCCAATACAAACGGTGGTGTGGCTTTATTTGATGAGGCAGAAAGGGGAGTCCGAGATGGTCTAGCAGAAGCCAGAAGACGATAGCAGCGTTCTAGTATATCTAAAGCTTCTGGTGTGTCCAAATCCCGACGTGACGAAACATGATCTTCAGGAACTACGTTTATGAAATAATTAATTGATTTACTTTGAAAAAACAAATTGATTTTTTTGAGAACTATATGTTATGTACATACCTTTATCCGATAACATATTTTGAGCTATCTCATTACTTATACCATAATCGGTAAATAATTGTTCATAAGGTAATAAATTTGGGTTGTTTAAATAATCTTCAGTTGAACGACCATTCTAAGAAATAAGGAAACGTTCTAACAATGATATTTCACACAAGGAAAATTAAAAAAAAATTTACGAGATTTTTATCTTACATCATCCAAATCTTTTGCATTAGCACCAAGTTGTTGCAACAAATTGTAATAATGCCCATTGTCTGGTATTACTGCAGCGTAATGTAAAGCTGTTCTTCCTTCAAAGTCGACAGCAGATAGGGTTTCAGGAAACCTGTTAGTAAACTTTATATTTTATACAATAAATTTAGTGCAATATGCATGTAATGGACCAAGTGATTAATAGGGCACTATTCATAATGTCCACACAGCTAGAAAAATGCTTGGCGGGGCTAGTAGCCGTCGCTTGGTCAACTGTGGTGAACAATAAGGATCCCACGTGGCTGGCTATGAGCAAAAGGAGTGTTGGTATGGCGATGCACCTCTTGCCCTATCCTCCGGGACTCTAGCGAGACCACACCGCTGGTGCCGGTGCTGGTTGTGGAACCTTAATCAGCTGAGGTTAGGAAGACTAGTGCTTCTGAGTACTTTTTTCCTGACTCCATAGTCTTCGAGTATCGGTCGAGTTTTGTGGTTTTTGGTGGTGGTCGAGTGGGAGTTTTAGTCGAAGCGAGTCCGACATTAGCCGTTCTTGTCTCCGTAAGGCGGTTACGCGTAGGAATTTCTCGATGTAAAAATAGATTATGACCAGACAATGTGAAAAATAATTAAGTTTAAACCAGTATTAATTACATAGCCCGATAATATTATAATAGTGCCCTGAACAATCACTTGTTCCATAACATATATAACAACAATACTTATTCAATGCCTTTCATGCTTTTTCAACTGATTCGGAAAAGAACAACTAGGCAGGTGAAGTTGAGGGTGACTCCCTATTAAATGGAGTGACGACCTGGTAATACATACAGGAAGTCAATGGATGCAGATGGCTCAGGACCGTGCTTTGTGGCGTTCCTTGGGCCTATGTTCAGCAGTGGAATTGTGAAGGGCTGTAATGGAATGGACCCATAATTTATATAAGACTAGGGATACGCCTCGGCTTCGCACGGGTGATTTCTAGATCTTGACAACAACACCACTTACAGAGTCAAATTGTAAATCTAAACCATCCAGGGACCCACTTGAACGCACACAAAAAATTTCATCAAAGTGGTTCGAGATGTTTTTGAGTCTTAGCGAGACTAACGGATTAGCGAGAATAACGGAGCAATTGATTTTTATGTATAGAGATTTTTGTTAAGTATTAACCTACCTTCCGCCAAGATATTTTATGATGTTTGTTTTCCCACACACGGTAGCTACGTGTAACGGAGTAGCACCGTTTGGAGATATGGGATCTCTGGCAATTGCGAATTTTCTTCTATCTAGAGCTGTTTGCAGATCTCTTATATTACCTTCTCTTGCTGCCAAATGAACACGATTGATTTTTTGCTGCAGAAAATATAGTTTTTTTTAAAATAATTATGAAATTAATAACTTCTTTATTTAATTTTGGCCTATTTTATAGCTATTTGATTCACATATAACTTTCAAACAAATTGAAGTTCGTTCAAAATTGTATTTTAATTTTTGCCATTTAAACGAAATGAAAGTGAATATCGAACATTAAGCTTACCATATACGTAGGTACATTTTCTAAAAATGCTTGAAGTTCTGCATTTTGGGAACGTCTTCCAATTAATCTGGAGCCCTCACCATTGAGAACTAAAGTAGCTAACATTTCCATATTCGCACTATTTATTAAATCTGTTACTTCTGGATCAATTTCATTATCCTGTGTAATTTAAAAAATAATCGATTAAGACGTATACATTTATATTTATACAGTTATCATGCATAAAATTGCAAGTACGCTAATATTTTTGTGAAGGCGTTTGCCAACTATATCTTGAAAACCATGTAACTTAACCTAAAAAGCTAGCAAATTATTCTATGACAGTGGTGTTACGAAGTGTCTGTGAAAATTGCACAGTGCAACAATAATGCATCTATTCTAAAGTACACCACAATCAACTAAATAATTTACATCATTACCTTTCAGTTTGTAGATTTTTTGAAACTTGGCTGTATGAATTATACTTACAACTATAAGTATATCTCCGTGTACAGAGCCGTCTTTTTGTGTCATACTGGCATCTTGTGAATCTTGTTCAGCATCACCACTGATGATGCCTTCTATAAGACTTTCCTGAGTATTTCTGCCGTTGTTCTGGTTTCCTTAATTAGTAAAACAACCAAAAATATTTAACTTAAAAGGGACCCCTAAAAATCTAATTAATAAAATTTTTGTTTATTTAAATAGTTTCAGATGTGGTAATACCAAAAGAGGAATTATTAATTTGATCTCCTATGGTTACGGTTTTCTCTGAAATTTCTGTAGTGTCATTTGAAATTACATTGTTATGTTCTATATGTAATTTCTCTTGCACTTGTACATCGTCGTCATCTTCATTGTGATCAGAGTTATTATTACCTTCTGGTCCATTTGCATCCGATTTCTCGTCTTCTACATTCATATTAGAATTTTGGTCATGTGATTCATTTTCCTGCTTTTCTACTATTACTTCGCCATTCGATGTGCTGTGTTCATTTATGTCAGTTAAATATTCTTGATCTTTAACTAATCGTTCTTCTGAATCACACACAGTGTCTATTGGATTTTTTTTATCAGTTTGTTTCTCATTATTAAAACTATCTTGGTGACCGTCTGTTTCTTTACTATCGTCATTTTCACATTCTTCATTCCGTCCTTGCTCATTTGGATTTGAGGATTCTTTTTCGTTTTCATCTGTATTATGATCTTCATTATCGCCTTTAATTTCATTTACCCTTTCTTCTTCCGTGTCTTTTACATTAGTATCATTGTGTGTATTATTTTCATTTTCTGTCTCTGTTGTGTCCTTAATATCACATTTTTCTTCCTCGTTATTTTTTTCTTTATTCAGTAACAAACTCTCATCTGTTGTTGAAGGCACTTGTAAATTTTCACTATCCATAATTTCTGTTGTTAAGTTTTTATTAGATTCCAGAGATTCTATAGTTGTATCTTTTTCTTTATCTACATTTACTTCTACGTGGTTGTTTTCTTCTATTACGTCAGATGCCTAAAATCCATAGAAAAAAAATCATGCAATGGTCATCAAAAAGCAAAGCAAATAATAATTACAATCTAAGATGATTTGACATGCGATGCAAACCTTGTTATTTTTCGCATTTTCTTCTTCAACATCTTTATGAATATTTAGTTTTTCTGTATCGTCTAACTCGGGTAAAGCATTTATGTGCTCGTGTGTACTACTACCTTTCATTAAATTTATCCGATTTTCAAGGGGTTCTGATAAGGTGCTAGTGTTATTTTTACATGATATATTGTCGTTGGACGCTTTTAAATTCTTTTTTCGATGCTTTTTGTTTACATCAGCTATATGTTCAACATCCAATAATTTCCAGTCCCAGGATGTTGGATATGCACTTGATGGGGTGCGTGGTGCATCAGGTAAAATTTTTAGTGTGCTTTTGTCAATTTCCTGTGGTCTGTTGATATAATAAGCTGGACTTTTATTTTTCTAAAAATACAAAAACTTTATTCTAATGCGTTGTTGTTATATATGTAAAGTAGACAAAATAATCGTGAGTAACAATAAAAAAAATAACAAACATAACATGAACTCGCACCCAAAGGGGAAGGTAGGAACAGAATAGAATAGAATATTTCTTTATTCAATATAGATCACATATGTAATTCTTATTGAAAGTCATTTTTTACTTTACCACTGGTTTGAAAAAAAACTCTGTCCTGGGAAGAACCAGCAAGAAACCCAGCGGGACTTTTTGTTTAAAAGCATATTTTACATTAATGATTGGTAGATACCAAATTTATTTTAGAAACACCTTGGAAGCGACCACCTCATTCCCAGGGGTTATTGTCAACCATAGGTAGGTACACACCCAAGTTTCACTACCATAGATTAAGTTAGGGACTAACACAGTATAGTGAATTGCCATACGTACTATTTCAACAAATGCTGACTAATGATTTCTTATATTTACGCGAACACTACACATTTTTAAATAAAACTAATTTTACGGATTTTATCGCGTATATTAGTCTATTTTTATATTCCCGACGTTTCAGGTGCTTTCCAGCACCCGTGGTCACGGGGGACTGAGGTGTTTGACGTCCTGCTGTCATAGTTAGCCCGGCTACCTTAAATACAATTCACAATGGAGTTAGAGGCAAACAATACTTTAGCCTTCCTAGATGTTTTAGTCATCCGAAATCCTGATAACACTATTGGTCATACTGTGTACAGAATAAATACCCATACCAACCGATATCTAAATGGTGAATCTCACCATCATCCTTCACAGTTAGCTACCGTGGGAAAATCTTTGTTTCAGAGAGCACGAGGGATCTGTGACAGAAAACATCTGGCCGCCGAGCTTCAGCACGTCGAGCAAGTACTGCAAGACAACAAGCTTCGGGTCCCGCGCCTACGTCACAGTGACCGAGTGAAGCCAGCCACAGTCGAGCGTGTGCCTGCTGTACTACCCTATGTCAGAGGAGTCACAGACAAGGTTGGCTACATCTTGAAGCGAGCTTCCATTAAAACATACTTCAAGCCGCTGAAGAAGATTGGTCAATTTTTACCATCCGTCAAGTGTCATATCCCTCTACAAGATGCAGGAGTGTACAAGCTGAATTGTGAATCAACACATAGCTGATGTGAAGAATAGACGCTCCGGGAAGGCTGCAGTCTGTGAACATGTACAGGATCGCCCCCGTCACTACATTAGATTTGATAGACCACAAATCCTCGCTAAAGAACACCGATTCCTTCCAAGGATGATTCGCGAGGCTATTGAAATCAAAAAACATCCTAATTTCAATAGAGAAGATGGCTGGGTGCTACCATCTGCTTGGGATCCCATAATTAATAAAATTAAATCCCAACCCAAGTATACAACTGCAAGACTTCATGATACTGTAAGCTCATTCTGCGTAAATCGGACCAAAAATTAATATTAATAAACTGAAGGTAGCCGGGCTAACTATGACAGCAGGACGTCAAACACCTCAGTCCCCCGTGACCACGGGTGCTGGAAAGCACCCGAAACGTCGGGAATATAAAAATAGATTAATATACGCGATAAAATCCGTAAAATTAGTTTTATTTAAAAAAATGCTGACTATGCATAATAGAGTAAAGTGCCACATTTTCTCTATCTTTCATGTCTACCGTCTTTGTTAAACACACATCATACATGTAAAAACACAAAATTATCCACTTGCTCAATAAACTTCCCTTTTACTCTTATTTCACGTGTAGTTTTACTTTATTCGCTTTCTAAAACCATCACTTTCGTTTTACTTGCGTCCACTTTCATTCTAATTTTTTTTCAATATATGTTAACTAAAGTAACAATTGCAACTGACCCGCTGTCAGCGTAAATATGAAAAGCATTTGACCGCTAACTCGCCCATTCTTAATCTACATTCTTCGACTTTCAAACTTTCTAAACAACTGTTTATAAACAAATTGAACAGCCACAGGAAAACTACACAACACAAATCATACCGTGCAGGTCCCGTGTCCCGAACCTGGCATAAGCACAAAAGTCTCTATAAATAGATTTTAATGCCTCTATCAGCCTAGCTCTCAACCAAAAAAAATAATAATTTTTAAAGTCTATACAGATTCAAATGTTTAGATTTTTTTAGTGTATCAGTAAAATGTTTTACATATAATTTTATTTAAAATAAAGCCAAACCAGAAGCGTAACTATACAATTTAATAAATAATGTTACTATAATAATAAGTGTTGCAGATAAATTTAGTTTATTTGAAGTAGAAATTGTTTCCTTTTGCGGAGGGTTAAATTTCTGCAATTTCATTTGCTATGACACTACATCTATCCTATAATTTAGTAGTAACTATAAAATTAGAAAATTCTGGTGAAGAAAACATATCCATACATACGTTGTCGACAACACTTTCGTCAGCACCAAGGCCTATAAGAGTATTGTATGTGTGTTGTTCATCCTTTACAGTCGCGGCGTAATGTAGAGGTGTTCGGCCGTCATTGTCAACATCGTTTATACCTTGCGGGTATTTTTCAACTATGTATTTAAGAATACCACAGTGTCCCAACCCTGCAGCCTATAAAAAAGTACAATAAATATCACTGTACAGGTTTTATTTGCAAACTAATATCGCTCAATATTACCTTTAAGTAAATAAAGACAATTGGAATGATTTTAGATACCCGTAACACAACCGGCACAAAGTTATAGTATGTAACTTTCTAGTTAATTCTCAAACTTACGTACTTATTTATTTATAATATATTCCTTTTTGTACTACTACCTTTTTGTGCCTAGCACCTTGAAGTCTCTATAAAACTATAATGTACCTTATGCAATGCAGTCATATTGTTTATATCCTTGCTGGAGAACACTCGCGGCGATACGGGATCTGCTGTCAGCTTCATTAAACCTTCCAGATCGTTTTGAATAACAGCATTGTGGATATCACGTATCGTGTTCTAAAACATTAAATTTTTTTATAAGCAATACAAAAGAGTATGTTTATTTGTGAATGTCTAATTTAGCATAGCCAGAAAGATTTTATTGGTCCCCGGATTGTATTCTCTAAGGACTCTGATTACTGAAATCAGCGTTGTGGTTTAGCTACCACAAATCATGCCGGGTAATGACCCTTTTTAGCATGCCGTACGATCAACAAAGTCAAACTATTAAACTTACGTATTTTTAAGATATAAATTTGCATATAAATGGTTTTTTAAAGGAGAGGGGGCAAACGAGCATGCGGCTCATCTGGTGGTAAGTGACTACCGCCGCCCATGAACAACTGCAACACCAGGGGAATCGCAGATACGTTGCTGGCCTTTTAAAAAGGAGTAGGCTCTTTTCTTGAAGGTCCCTTATATCGTATCGGTCCGGAAAAATCGCTGGTTGTAATCGATTTCACAAGGAAGTAGTGAGAGGAAGAAAACTTCTTCTAAATCGCACAGTGGTGGACCACCAATCATGCAGATGGTATGGATGGTATCGCGAGATTTGTCGATGCGATGGTGAAATTGAGCGACTGGAATTAGTCCGAACAATCCTCAGAGCACTCCTCGTGGTAGATGCGATAAAATACGCAAAGAGATGCAACATCTCTTCGCAGTGTCAGTGCATCAAGCCGATCGGAAAGGACTCGGTTATTAACGATTCGAGCCGCTCTGCGCTGGATGCGGTTAAGTGGAAGGAGCTGGCACTGGAGAGCCCTAGCCCAGAGATGGGAACAGTATTCAATATGGGGCCGAACCTGCACCTTGTATAGTTGCAGGCGGTATGCCGGAATGAAACACTGTCCCGCTCTGCTGAGCATGCCAAGCTTTGTAGAGGCCAATTTCGCCTTCTCTTCCAAGTGACCACGAAACTTCACGTCACTCGATACGTCGACGCCGAGAATTCCAATACTGGATAAAGCAACAAGGGGAGTTCCTTGAAATTGAGGAGATACGACAAAGGGGTTCTTTTTAGCAGTAAAAGCACAAACTTGTGTCTTCTGAGGATTAAACTGGACTAGATTTAGTCGCCCTCATTCTGAGACTTTGTTCAACAAAGACTCGACTTTAGACACAAATTGTTCCGGTACTCGGCGACGTTCTTCCGAGAAATATTGGAACGGCCGGTATGTAGAGCATCACCAGTGCTGTCATCCACATAGAAATTAATGTTACTAGTTAGCAACATATCATTGA
Source organism: Parnassius mnemosyne (assembly GCA_963668995.1). Classification (NCBI taxonomy): domain Eukaryota; kingdom Metazoa; phylum Arthropoda; class Insecta; order Lepidoptera; family Papilionidae; genus Parnassius; species Parnassius mnemosyne. The sequence goes on along the minus strand of CAVLGL010000013.1, from coordinate 22,008,620 downwards.
TATGCAGAAGAAAAAGCGTTGGTGATAGCACGTAGCCTCGTGGAACACCAGCGTTAATAGTCTTGTAATTGGAGCATGCACCGTCTACTACGACCTCGATGCTCCGATTAGTCAGAAAACTGGTGATCCAATTGCACAATTTCTCGGGAAGCCCATAGGAAGGAAGCTTCGAAAGTAGCGCTTTGTGCCAGACCCGATCGAAGGCCTTCGCTATGTCCAAACTAACGGCCAATGCCTCCCCCTTGAACTCGATCGCCTACGCTCATCTATGTGTTAGGTAAACAAGTAGATCATCACCTGAGCGACCCCGACGGAAACCGTACTGGCGATCACTAATCAGCTGGTGCTCCTCAAGGTACCGCATGAGCTGGCAGTTAATAAAGGATTCCATTATTTTCGAGAACAAGGAGGTGATGGCGATAGACCTGTAGTTGGACTGATCAGAGTGGTTACCTTTTTAGGGATCGGGTGCACGAAAGCTATCTTCCACGAATTCGGGACAACGCCTAGGGAGTAGGAGTACCAGGAAAGACGCGTTGAAACCGGTGCCAACTCTGGAGCGCACGTCCACAGGACAATTGGCGGGATTCCGTCAGACCCACTCAACTTGTGTAAGTCCAGGGAGAAGAGTGCTTTGCATAGAGCATTCACACTGCGGGGTGGTCGGCGGTGTGTTCCCCCTGTCATGGAGAGTCAAGTTGGACGCAAAAAGGGAGCCTAAAAGGTCTGCTTTCTATTTTGTGGCGTGGTCCAGTGAACCGTCCTCCCTATGCAGAGATGGTAGTGATGGCTTACGGAAATTCCCTTGAACTGCCTTGGCGACAGACAAGAATGCACGGGTTCGTACGGGGTAATGTGTACGTCAACGGTCTGTCCTTAAACAAAGCGTTAGTTTCTTACTTTCTTTCTTTTTTAAATAAAATTGGCTTTTAATTTACAAATATTCCTTTAGTAACAAACTATATACCTACTGGCGTGTATTCATACTTTCAGATGTATTCATATATTTATAAGATCGACGAACCCAAAAAATGAAAATGAATATGATGTAAGCATAGTAGATGCTTACCATAATATAAGGGACCGCTTCTAGAAAGCGCTTGACAACAGGTTGGCTGGAGACTTCGCTGAGCAACCGCGTCCCGTGGCCTTCCCACACCACGCGTTGGAGTCGACCCATGTCGCACTCATGACACCATATCCGTATGTTGTGGCGTTTGAACACCAGCCCTGTGTTATCAAATCAGTAATTATTTTTTATATTAGAGTAATAAAGGAGCTAACAGTTCGCTTTCGTCTTTCTACGCAATTCGTTTAAATTGCACTTATCAAATAAATTGGTGCCGGTGGAGAACCGGTATGCTTTCGTGCTGAAAAAGCGCAAATAAAGATAGGATTTATATATATATATATATTTGGTACTAGATAAAAATCTAAATACGTTTAACTTGTAAACAATTAAATTAGATTAATTAACGGCTAACTAGATTATTTATTAGAATAGAATAGAACAATTTTTATTAAATTAATTAATAAAGATTCAAGTAATTCTTATTAAAAGTAGCTTTCCAATTTTACAACTGGCTCGGGAAAACACCTCTGTCCTGAAAATCCGAGTTGCATAGTTAGATCTTCCCAGTTTCACTTTTAATTATACTTCAAGTCATTTTCATTTTATTGGATGCAGTTTTAATTTTGTTGCATAAATGTAAAACCTTATTGTGACCACAGAACACTAATACCTTGTGACTCTTCTAAATATTTTTTACATACTCTCTAATTATAACACTACAAAGGTTCTTTCACTATGAAGGTCGTATAACTTACGCATTCTTTTATAAATTCCTACTGTTACCCATTCATTAAATGATTTGCGACTGTTTAAGAAAAATTTAGAAGAAAATATTTTATAAAATTCACAACTTACAATTTTAAATAATGCAAGAAACAAATAATCAGCACTATTTTATATGAAAGTGATTTGAATCTTTTTACTATATTACTTTTAAATCTCTCCAATCGATGCTCATGTATTGGAACAAACGTAACTCTAATTTTTCAATTTTTGTGTATGTAAGGTAAGGCAATGAGGCCAACCGTGTTCCGAAGTGGACCGAACTTAAATTTTGAATGATCAATTTATGCAAGGGTTTAACATCTGTAAAAATATTATCTATACGGGTCGCATTAGGCCCAGCAATACGTGTTGGTTCTAAGAATAAACTAACAAGATTTATCGATTTAAACAATGAGCTAAACTTAATACTAATGAAAGAAGTTTCATGGAGATTGATGTTAAAATCTCCACATATTACAACACACTTGTTTCGTTTACTATGTTTGAGCAAAGTTTCCTCCATAATCTTTTCAAAATAGTCGTAAGTAGCATATGGGGGTCTGTAAACTCTACGGGGGTCTAAAACGTCTGCTCGAACTTGACACACAAGCCATTTCTACACTTCTATGAGCGAAGGCTAACAACATCCTTATGTTGTTTAAATAATAATGATTTATCTGCTAATATTAATGAGCCACTACGTAAACTGTTTTCTCTATTGAAGGAACTGACCACCTGGTGATAACTGAAGTTAAACATGAAATTATAATCTTTTAGCCAATGTTCAGTATTATAAAAGACTATTTAAAAATAATTCATCTTCCAACTCTTTGCCCATCACGCCAATCATGCCTTGTATATTTTGATACACTAGGTGTAAACAATTTTATTACTTCTTTGTGGACTGCATTCTAAATTAAATTAAATCTTATTTTCTAAATTAAATTAACAGTTCGTTGCGGTGAAAATATTAAGCAACTAATTTCTAAACTTGATATTTAATTAGCACCTAAAAAGCCCCTAATTTGGGCTTTTTCTAAAAGCATTTTTGATTCTATTCTGATTTTCAGGAATTTTGTATCTGCTTTGTTCTGAATAACGACTTTATTATTATGAGGGGCGCCTTGTCATTGCCTATACTTGCAGCACCTAATTAGCACTTAATTCCTTGCTACTATCATTTATCGTATATCTAATAACGTTATTGCTTTGCTAGCGATACGTTTTGCCAGCAACGCAAATTTCAATCGTTCGTTGCAGTGAAAATTTTAGAGCAACTAATTTTTAAACTTGGTACCTAATTAGCACCTAAAAAGCCCCTAATTTTGGATTTTTCCAAATGCAAATTCCCGACTTTGCGTTGCTGGCGAGACACAACTTTTAGCAACGAGTTACCACACAAAACAAGTATCTGTATGAACTTGAAATAATTGTATCGGGTCGGATGTTTGTCCATGTGCAATTTATGTATGTAAGCTGCTTCCACGGTACAAAAGAAAATCCTAGCGTGTAGATACGGTTTCTTTTTTGGAAAAGTAAATCAAACATAATACACCTAGAAAGAATGACTCCGTATTCATAAGCGAATTTAAAACAATTTAATTTAAAGTAATCAATCTCGTTTTCTAGAACTGTAATCGATAGAAAAGTTCAAGGTGAAGCCCTTTATGAGGGGATGTGGGAAAAAATGGCTCAAGTTCCATAAGCGTGTTGTTAATAAAATTGTACCTATTAATTTGCTTCGCTGTAGTTATGTAAAGGTCGAAATTGCGATTACGAATCGACATAAATATTTTACAGCAGTACAGGCGACAAATCAGGACACAGTCCACCCGATGGTAAGTGAATGTTTTGGTCCATATATTATCACACTACATTCATCCTCAATTAAGAATCAAATGCAGATGCCTCGTCACCCCTTAGAAGTAAGATGGACTGTCTATTGTTACCAGTAAAAAGGTTATCCAGTTCTCGTAACTAATTATATGAAAGATAGCAGTATTTTGACGCTTTATCACGCTGTTATTCTGTAAGAGTTTGGCCCTTCACCGGTCGAGCCGATCTATTCGTGCATTCATAGTTAAATAAAAAGTTTATCCAAAGTATTTATTTTATTTTAACTGCTTAAAATCGGCATAAATAAAATAATAATAATAATAACTTTCCCCCTAACCCTCGGCCGTTTGGTCTCCCCTGCCGAGGGCTTCCATCTGGTTGGGTTTTTATATATTTATGTATTTTTTATGTATTTATTTTATTTTATTGATATTTATGTACGTTTACCATGATTATTTACAATTATATATTTATATTTCCCAACCAGATGAGAAAACTTCATACATACCACATAATAATAATAACAATAAAGGTTTATTCATAAACACGGTCTTACAAATATATATACCATGGTAGACTTCTTCTATTGAACGCATATCAGAAGTAAGCCCCTCTTCCATATCATATAATTTATTTAAGCAAGAACCGCTTGTACTAAATTTAAAGAAATTAAAGATAGTGTAGTGTTTGTGTGTGTAGTGAATGTGTAGTGTGTGTGTAATATGTGTGTAGTGTATGTGCGTGTAATGTGTTGTGTGAAAGTTTTCATACTTTTCCCTCTGCACAGCCCTACGACATAAAAAGTCTTGGGATCAGCGTTAAGTCACTGAGCAGAGTTGGTAGTTACATATACAACTACATGGAGGTTATGTGTGTATGTATGTAATGAATGAGTGATTTATACATAAATATCCTCATATCAAAATTCTAATTTTAACAGGTTTTCAACATCAATAAATTCTAATGTTTTCAGCCATTCAGTGAGTTTTATTTTACAGTTTCTATAAGTCATAGGATATATATCTAGTTTATTTATTTTATTATATAAATGAGACGAGATGTTTTGTACTGATTGCGAACAAATTTAGTCTTGGTGTAATTTAGTGTGGCGACTCTATCTTTTCTTCTTTTAGTTGAAATATTGGTGTCAATATTAAAGGACATATGTTTTTTCAAAACTACGTGCAATATGTAAAGTTTACGAACTGTCAATAAATCTGCATATAAATACAATGAATTTGTTGAAAACTGACGTGTTTTGAAATACATAATTTTTAACAATCCCCTTTGAGCTCGTTCTAATTGTATAAAATGAGTTTTTACAGCACCACACCATACCGTTATACAATAAATCAAAACAGATTGTGCCAACGCAATATAGATCCGATCAAGTAACTTTTTATTTGCAATGTGTCTTAGTGTTTTAAATATCCACATTAATTTACGTAATCTGCCAGAAACTAATTCGACATGAGACATCCATGAAAGTCTCTGGTCCATTAAGACACCAAGGTACTTCGTAGATGTTAGTCTAGTTATAATGGGGCAGTTGCAATTCATGTTAACTAGCGGCTGACAGCAATGAATCTTAATATCACTGGGAAAGTTAGGCAGACTGTTTTTTATGGAAAACAAAATATAGTTTGTTTTGTTGGTATTTAACGTTAGTAAGTTAAGACTTAGCCATTGCGAAATCACAGCCAAACCGTAGCCTGTATTAATTTTTAAATTGTTCATGGAGTCGCCTGTAAACACAATGGCAGTGTCGTCAGCATATGAGAATATGCTAGCATGTGGGATCTTCATATTGCAGAGTTCGTTTATGTATATTAATAAAATAATAATAAAATATATAATATGAATCTTTAAAATATGAGTCTCTAAGAGATGACTACATATTTGTGCCGTTTGCTGTATTAAGTTTGAACGTGGTTTCAAAATAAATCATGCACTTTCGCATGATTTATCAACAAAACAAAGTCTTGAGATTAGTTCAGATCTTCATTAGAACTAATGAAGATTTATTAAATAAATATGTACACAAAATAATTAAATTGCAACACATATAAAAATTCTCGCTGTCACCCAGAGGTGTAGGCAGAGACTACGGATTTCCATTTTGCACGATCCTGACACAATTCTCTTGCCTTTAAAATAAATACGTGGTAGAGCCATGCTGCAGCTATTAAATAAATCAAAACAGTATTACAATTAACAATTAGTAGTATAGTTGTAGCATGAATGGGTCGGCTCGACTGGGGAAGGACCACGCTTTCACAGAAAACCAGCATAAAATAGCAGCTTAACGCTGCTGTGTTTCGTATGGTGAGTGTAGAGAACCGGAGACCCTTTTTACTGGCAAAGAGGCATTCCATCTTAGTCCTCACGGGTGACAACGCATCTGCATCTTGAGTCTTTATTGAGGATAGATGTACATGTCTATGGGTCACAGTAACCACTTACCATCAGGTGGACTGTGTGCTCGTTTGTCACCCTATCCTATAAAAAAAATTACATAATTAATCTCTTTGAATTGGTACATTAAAATCTTCATTCCCTATTTTACTACGCTTAGAAATGGAATTTTTTCATCCAATATAATATCGAACTGTTGCCGTTACAGCCTATTAAAATCCACTGCTGTACATAGGCCTCCCTCATAGACTGTCTTATAGGGAGGATATTAGTAATAGTTTATATTATATGGGCCACCCTGAAGTCATCATTCATCATCATTACAGCCCTTCACAAGTCCACTGCTGAACATAGGCCTCCCCCAAAGAATGCCACAAAGCACGGTCCTGAGCCACCTGCATCCATCGACTTCCTGCATGTCTTACCAGGTCGTCACTCCATCTCGTGGGGGGACGCCCTACACTTCGCCTACCGGTACGAGGCTGCCACTCGAGAACCTTTCTTCCCCATCGGTTGTCGGTTCTTCGAGCTATATGGCCGGCCCACTGCCACTTTAGCTTACTAATCCGTTGGGCTATGTCGGTTACTCTGGTTCTACTGCGGATATCCTCATTCCTAAGTTTATCACGCAGAGAAACTCCGAGCATAGCCCTCTCCATAGCTCGCTGAGCGACCTTGAGCTTCCTCATACGGCCAGCAGTGAAGGACCACGTCTCAGTTCCATAAGTCATCACTGGCAACACGCACTGGTTGTACAATTTCGTTTTCAGGTTTTGAGGTATGTCTGACGAGAAGATGTGTCGTAGCTTCCCGAACGCTGCCCAGCCGAGTTGAATCCGTCGATTGACCTCTCGGTCGAAGTTGGACTTACCTAGTCGGACTATTTGTCCCAGGTAAACATACTCGTCAACAACTTCGAGCTTAGTGCTCCCAACAACTACCGGCATAGGTGTGACATGGACATTGAACATGATCTTTGTTTTGTCCATGTTCATCTTAAGACCTATCCGTTGGGAGACACTATTGAGGTCATTGAGCATAGTGCTTACGTCCTCCAGCGATTCTGCCATAAGGACTATATCGTCGGCAAATCGAAGGTGAGTGATGTACTCGCCATTGATGTTGATACCGTATCCTTTCCAGTCCAGAAGCTTGAAAACGTCTTCCAATGCAGCGGTGAAGAGTTTCGGGGATATGACGTCACCCTGTCTTACACCTCTCTGCAATTGGATAGGTTTCGTACTCTGGTTCTGTACTCGGATAGCCATCGTAGCCCTACTGTACAAGCACTTCAACACTTCGATATACCGACAGTCAACTTGGCACCGCTGAAGGGACTGCAGCACCGCCCAAATTTCGACGGAATCAAAGGCTTTCTCATAGTCCACATACGCCAGACATAGTGGCAAATTGTACTCTTCGGACTTCTGTACAATTTGCCGAAGGGTATGTATGTGGTCTATGGTGCTAAAGCCCTTTCGGAAACCGGCTTGTTCGGGAGGCTGGAAGTCGTCAAGTCTGCGCGCGAGAGAATTCGTAATGGCTCTCGAAAACAGCACGTAGACGCGGCTCAGAAGGGAAATCGGTCTGTAGTTCTTCAAGAGAGCGTTGTCACCTTTCTTGAAGAACAAGACCACCGCACTTCTGCTCCACGCCTCCGGTGTAATGCCACCATGGAGGACGGAATTAAAGAGCTTCTGAAGGACTTCAAGTACCGGTCTTCCACCCGCTTTCAGAAGCTCCGCTGTAATTCCATCCTCGCCTGGGGCCTTACCGTTTTTAAGGTGCTGGAGAGCCATCCTAATCTCGCTCAGACTGACATCCGGGATATCTTCGGAATAGTGTCGGATGAGACTCGCTCTTGGATCGTTACTCACACTTGCGTGTGGCTCCAACGATGATGTGTACAGCTGCCCATAGAACCTCTCAATCTCACTCAAAATCTCAGGTGTCCCGGAAACGATGCTGCCACATTCTGTCTTCAGCTTTGACAGTTGGCTCTTTCTGGCAGACAGATCTCTGGCAAAGACTTTGGAGCCTTGGTTCCGCTCGATCGCTTCTTCAATACGAGCTGTATTGAAGTTGCGTAAGTCCCGTCGCATGCATTTGGAGATCTGTCTGTTCAGATGCCTGTATGCTGTCAAGTCTGTTGAAGAATGTAGCTTCATCTCCCGTCTAACAGCCATGAGATTAAGAGTGTGATCGGAGAGTTTTTGTGTTCTTCTGCGGCGGGTCTTGCAGAACTTAGCTCCGACCGCATGGACAGTTTCCACGAGCTTGTCATTCATATCGTCCACTTCATTGCAGTCTTCTAGGCACTGAAAACGGTTTTGTAACTCGAGCTGAAAGGTTTCGGGACTTTGGAACAGAGCACGAGGGGGACGGAGCGTTGACTTCATTAGACGAGACCTCTCCAACTTAACGTTTAGGTTCAGTGTGCCTCTAACCATTCGGTGATCGCTACCAGTTTTCACCCTCGCGATCACGGAGACATCACTGAACAGTTGTCGTCTGGTTGTCATAATGAAGTCAATCTCATTTTTTGTCGAACCGTCGGGGCTCGACCAGGTCCACTTCCTGTGGGGCCGCTTCTGGAAGAAAGAGTTCATCATAAAGAGTCCCTCTTTCTCCATGAAGTCGGCCAGCTGCTGGCCCCTTGGGTTCCGTTGCCCTATTCCAAATTTCCCTACTTTCAGCTCACCGTTCTCTCTTGTGCCTAGTTTTGCGTTGAAGTCTCCCATTAACACCGTATATTGGGTTTTGGAGGAATGCATGGCTCTAGAGATATCCTCATACATTTCCTCCACCTCCTCATCGGGGTGTGCCGAGGTTGGTGCGTAAACCTGTATGACCTTCAGCGAATACCGTTTGGTGATTCTGAGTATAAGGTACGCAACCCTCGTCGACACACTCCCGATGTTTACAACGTTGTTAACGAGAGACTTGTGGACGATAAATCCGACACCTCCTTGGGACAGATGGTCGCCCTCCCGGTGATAGAGCAAGTTGCCGGATTCGAGGATTACCGTGTCCTCCCCCTCTCTTCGGACTTCGGATAATCCTATAATATGCCAGCGCAACTTGTCTATCTCTTCTTCCAGCTCCACAATCTTCTCGTCAGTCCTCAGGGTACGTGCGTTGTACGTTGCCAGGTCGAGTCGTCTAAGGTGGCAACCGAACCTCCACCGGAGATTCTTAGCACCCCCTGCCCCGCCGTTACCATGGTCGCCACCGTAGCCAGGAATAGCGGGGCCGCCGGGGACTGGGGGCCGTTTCTTTGTTACTGTCATTCATAGGGGGGTATTTGCCATAGTTGCCACGTTTGGCGAGCGGGTTGGCAACCGCAGTTTTTTTTATTGTAATTTTGGCTATTATCAGGAAGATGCTGCTGCCCATCTCCTGCCTGTTTCCCTTTGTCGCCTTTTACGACACCCACGGGAGGATATGGGGTAGTGGTATTCTTGACCGCCACTACACGGCACCCTGAAGTATTTAATAACAAAAGTATCATTTAAATCGGTTCAGCCGTTTCCGACAAATTGGTGAACATATATTTTTAAAAAAAAACGTCGAAGAATATAACAACACAAACTGAAATTAGGTTGGCCTATAAAACTCTTTTTAGGTGTTTCCCTGACAGTTCACCTTGTAAATGTAATGATACATTGATTTCCATGAATCGAACGACGACACGCACCGTCACGTAATTAAATAGCCTCTCACTCTCATTTATGTAACATATTTTGTATTTTGGTACTAAAATATTTCGTATTTTAGTTGTACGTAATGTAATGCACCTTGTATAAAATTCGATCTCTGTGACTTAGTGGTCAGAGTACCTATCTGCTACCCCAAGATACCTATATATTAATAATTTTTATTCATCAATCCTAATATATTTTTATTCATCAATCCGTGACAATCAACTACTGGCTTCTCCAATAGAAGAACGGATTTATCGTTATAGCCTCGCTTAACCAGCGGATTAGAGAACGACCTGTCCGTTGCCGGTCTGCGTATTACATTTTATTGGGATTACAGCGAATCAAGTATGGATTGGTCTCTATGTCAAGTAGAGCCGATGCTCTAGTATCAGTAGTACGATTTCTTATAACAAGTCTTTGAAATTTGGGTTCAGCGTTCCTGGAAGGATCCTCAGAATTATTCTTTTTATAAATCACTAGGTGACCAATTCTGCCAGTAACTTATTGATTTTTTTTGTTCACTTATATCGGACCTAGTTGTCAGAGCCGAGTTCATCAAACAGCAGGGTGTGCAGTGTTTAGGCGAGGTATGCATTTGAAGAAAATATACTTTATTTTCCTTTATATCAACAATACAAAGCAAGGCCTGAAAAACAATCACCCTTATTCTATAAAAATAAATCTTGTTGTTTCTTTTAACGAAAAGATATCTTACGTAAAAGTTTTGCGTAGAAACAAATAATTAACTTTAAAAAAGTAGAAACCGACTTCTAAAAAAGAAAAAGATTATAATCACCGAAATCGGTTGACATGGTAAGGAATCATTAGACCATATTATTTATGTCGACCGATCTGTCGTAGTCTTTGTCATTTTTTCATGAATTTCATCATTGTATCTCCCTAACGAAAATATAAGAATATTTATAATAATCTAAATCGGACAGCGTCTTAAAGAATTATTGCCATACATAAAATTATTCCGACAAATTGAAAACCTGCTCCATTATTTTTGACTGAAAATATTGGTCTTTGCACAAATATTGGTTTTGGTAGAAATTCGTAACCTGACCGCGACTTACTTATATTCATATTTGATTGAACTATAAGTAAGTTCAGTCAAATATGAATAGATTCGACCAAACTCAATGTAATTGATTTTATACCCGCATTGAAATATAACTAATTCATTATGTACGAGTAAATGTGATAGTAACAAGCTCATTAAGTAGTGTCAAGGACGTATTTTTGTCATTCAGGCTGTTTGACGGTTAGATACTTGGATAGACGCCTTTAATGTTTAATGGCGCGGACATCTATCGATCGTATAATACAACCGACGTACTCGTTCGATGTAGGCCAATTATTGTGTATTGACTGGTGATGGGTGAGTTTAAATGCGTCGATTGTCTTTGCCATCGATTTTTTAGCAACCTTTGTATTTAAAAAAATATTCTTATATTGCTGTTTCGATAAAACTTTAAACTTGCTTTAAACTAACTTTGAATAGGCACCTAACTCCACAGCAGTTGCTTAAATCATAAGGTCTATAGGAATGTACAACGTTCTTGGAATTGCTATGGAGCTTAACGCGCGTTCAAATTTCAATTCTTTTACCAGCGATTCTGAGAAACCCGAATGTGAACGACGTTCAGGTACCTAATTTGGCCCCCTTTCAACATTTATGTTTTTGGTGGAATATCATTAATGTTTTAAATAAAGTTTTATCTTTTTAATTTAAATAAATAGTTGATGATCAACGTTTTTTCTAGTGTTTATGCTTTCCTATTTTCTTTTATACTTTAAGAATTAAATGCCGACAATTTATTGGTTTAGTTTCAAGTAGTTTCCGAGTACAGCAGTTGGAACTAACCGCATCAATAATTTTGTCGACATGTTTTCTAAATAAAATATCGATAATTTTTAGTTTACACATTTTTTTCCTTTGTATATGCTTTTTATTCTATTTTTATTAAAAAACATTACCCACTAGGATTTTCTCCTGTATCGTGGAGGAAGTTTACAAACATAGATTGCACGAGGACAAACATTCAGACCCGGAACAATTATTTGTAGGCCATACAAATACTTGTTTCGTGCGGGAATCGAACCCGCGACCCCCAGCGCAACAACTCATTATTAAGCCACTGCGCCACGGAACCGTCAAATATATATACGATAAAATAAATATACGCTTATATATACACTTATCTACCTTGATGCCAAGTTTCAAGTTTTTTAGTAGTCTAGAAGTGGCTTAGGTTTTTGATGAGTGAGTCAGAGAGAGTTAAGATTCTATGTATAATTTAAGGGGGGTTCGGAAATTTAATTAAATTAGGTATGCTAAATTACAAGGTCTAAGAGTTTTTGAGTAAGGGGGGTTCGGTTGTGGCTTGATATGGTTCGTGTAAATATATACACTGGAGGTGCGTCGCCCTTTTCTTTTCCGAATTTGGCTAAACTAGAGATATGGAATTATTTATACTATAATCTATTAATTTAATTTTTTTTTTGCTTATTAAGTAGTTATTTTAATTTAATTATTTATTATTAATACGTGGTAGTGCCTCGCTGCAGCTTGTAGCTGTAAGGTGATAACACAAATGGGTCGGCTCCTCCGGGAATAAGCCACGCTCTCACAGAATACCAGCGTGAAATATTAGCTTAATGCTGCTGTGTTTCGCATGGTGAGTGTAGAGAACCGGAGACGTAGAGAAAGTAGAGATCCTTTTCAGTGGGAAAGAGGAATACTTCTTAATTAGGGAGGCTTCTGTGAAGTTTAGAGAGTTATTTGCATAATATTTAATTTTTCTGTCTATCCGGGCTAATCTTCAGAATCGCTGAACCGACGGTGATGAAAATTCATGAACAGATGGAGAGCAATGCCACAAGTGATCAAGGCTATATTTTATCTGAAAAATATGCAAGGTTTTTTTAAAAATAAAATCAAAAGAATGATAAAATAAATGGATTTTGATGACAACCTATCTCATAAACTATAAGAGAAGATGTGAGAAATGTGAAGGTGAGAATCTATTTTTAATTTGTTTTTTACTTTGGCGCCACATAACAACAAAATTATGGATGTTAATTCGAGTTCGTTGAATATTAAGGAATAAGGTAATAAGAGTTTTACGTAAAATTAATAGATCTTTTGAAATATTTAATTTAAACAATTTCTTATATCGCACATAGTTTGAAGCGTAGGCCGCACTCATTCACGAAAGCGCGTAGGTTCGTGTCATCGCGTTGTATGTAGTCACATCGCGTTGGCATCGGCACTTCGGGCGTAGCCGAAGACACTTCGCTCTGGTCTTGGCACTCGTAAATTCTCACACAATCAACAAAATACCGATATAAAATTTGTCAAATTAAAATGCTACAATTAGAATGAGAAGAGATTTCGAATATTAATTTCATTAAAAATTAATCCAAATTACATTACACCTATTATTAAGTTAGTTAGTCTCTTGTCAACTATGCATAAATATTATTTTCTTTGTATTATTAAAACCTTTTTAGCTCAAAGAATTAACAACCGATGGGGAAGAAACTCTTGAGTGACGACCTCATGATGGAAATGTGTTGTAGATCTTTTGTAGTGTAATGATGATAATGATGATGATGATGGTGCGAAGACGTCCTACGTAACGAAATTAAGCTTTTAAATTAAAATTTATCAAAAAAAAATTCAGCCTAGTAGATATATAGAGTTAAATACTACGCCACAAAAGTATTCATCATTAAATACGGATCGATTCACGGCAATAACACACCGTCGCGTCCCGTCGGAACGTACACATTAGATTATTTTACTACTATGTTTATAATTGGGGTATAAAAAAACAATACAGTTTACAATTCATATGAAAACAGGCCGTCGAAATAAACTTGTTAAATTCCTTTAAATATAAGTAACAGTTTTAATGCTACTCAATTATAAGACGTCGTTGTCCCATGGCAAAGTTTGAAACTTTGATAATGATTTCTTATATTTACACAAACACTACACATTTAAATAAAACTAGTTTTATGGATTTTATCGCGTATATTAACTTATTTTATATTCCCGACGTTTTGAGTACTTTACAGCACCCATGGTCACAGGGGGGACTGAGGTGTATGACGTCCCAATGTCATAGTTAACCACGGCTACCTCCCAGATTAAAAATTATTAATTTTTGTTCCAATCTACGCAGTATGAACTTACAGTATCTTGAAATCTTGCAGTTGTATGCTTGGGTTGGGATTTAATTTTATTAATTATGGGATCCCAAGCAGATGGTAGCACCCAGCCATCTTCTCTATTGAAATTAGAATGATTTTTGATTTCAATAGCCTCGCGAATCATCCTTGGAAGGAATCGGTGTTCTTTAGCGAGGATTTGTGGTTTATCAAATCTAATTTAGTGACTTGGGCGATCCTGTACGTGTTCACGGAAGTGTCTGTGAACACGTAAAACAAGTTAATATACGCAATAAAATCCGTAAAATTAGTTTTATTTAAATTTGAAACTTTGACTTAAAATGTCAGCACGAGACTTAACGGAATTAAGATTGAGTAGCGTTCGAGTATTTGGGCAAGACTTGCAAGTTTCCTTCACGATGTTATAATTCGCCGCCATGCAGGTGGTAAATCAACATTTACAATAACAATTACATTGGTGCCGGCGCGCCGGACATCACACCCAAGTAATCTCGGAATATTCTCACCAAACAACCAAGTACTTAATTGGAGTCATGGTTTGTTGTTAGTTTGCACATAATATTGAGCCACATCAGAGCATGTCACCGAAACCCTATTGATTGACACGCAGACATAGCCGGAATCGGAATGGATGATATTATTATTAATAATATTGACTAATGTGTATCAAATCGATTTTGCATTTTGTATGGTAAATAAATAAAATAAAACAACTCGAGAAATGGGTGCCTTATGAATTAACTAATGTGCATAGAGGAGCATGCGTTGAAGCTTGCCTTGCTTTGATGAGTAGGTACAGAAATTAAGGGATTTTGGACACATTTTTGACAATTAAGAATTTCGATTAAGAATCAAAATGCATACGCGTTGTCACCCCTGAGGCCTAAGATGGAATGCCTCGTTTTCAGTAAAAAGGGTCTCCGGTTCTCTACACTCACCATACGTAACACAGTAGCATATAGCAACTATTTTATGCTGGTATTCTGAGAGAGCGTGGTTCTACTTCGGTCGAGCCGACCCATTCGTTCAACCATAATATAGCTGCAGCATGGCTCTACCATGTATAAGAGAAACTGCAAGGTTTAACTAAATAGAGACGTATTTTGTTTAGAGAGTGTGAAACCGAGAGAGAGAGAGAGAGACAGAGAGAGAGAGAGACTATTCAACGAATAAAGTAAAGTAAAATATTTCATATTTTTTACTTAATTTCGTGTTCACGACATATTTAGCATAACGAGCGGGTACGCAACAAGTTTGCGTGTTAAGAACTTGGAACGTTACCGAGATTGCTATAATAATAACTTTTACAAAACCCTCTGAAAAACACTAAAATCACTTGTGCGATAGACATTTTACAAATGTATGTTATTAGGTGTTGCGAGTTATCATAAAATTTTCGGAATAGGAAATTAATCGAAAAATTTTGAAAATTCAGAAATGCCCACTTCTTTCGTTCGTAATACCAAAAAGTTTTTTTTAATAAAATTCAAATGACAAAGGAACTCACAGTATCATGGTAAGTTACTACTGTAGCCCATGAATGCCTGCCACCGACTTCAAGCGAAGAAGACTACAGATGCGTTGTTATCTCTGATTACTAAGATAAAGCCTGCAATTATACAGAGTCTCTATATCTTTCTGAACGGAAAGAAGCAGTGGATGCACAGCTGCTTGGCGGCAGATATATATATATATATATATATATATATATATATATATATATATATATATAGTTAATAGGAATGGATGTGGTACCTATCACACCACACAGGAAATGTACGATTAAAGAAAAAGAACATAAACACAGATTATATATAATTTTAATTGTAGATTCTAGAACTTTTATCCAGTCCTTTATTTTAATAGCAGCTTGAAAAAACTTTTTTAAATGAATTAATATGAAGGCAATTTAGATCGTTTACTTTGGTAATACCTCTTCGTGTTTAAGACCTTTTTACCCGACCTTTTCTTTTTAATTAGGTCTTTACCTATGAAATTGCCGTTTTTTTATGAATTAAGTTAACGTGATTTTTTTTTCTATATTTGTTATTTCTATTAATTGAAGTAATTTGCATAAAATCGATCCACCTTTGCCAATGCAGTGGCAGCTTATTGATTCCCTTCTTGAAGAAATCAGTTAGACGAGAGGCAACAAATTTTTTGAAGGATTTTGTACTGCCTCTTGGGTATTGAATTTTTTCCCCCCCAGAAAGTTATCCAAATTATGGAAAAACTAGAAGTCTGTAGGCGCAAGGTCTGGTGAGTACGGCGGATTACGGAGAGTTTCTAATTGCAACTCTTGTAACTTGGAAACCGTTTGTTGTGCAGTATGAAGTCGCACGTTGTCGTACAGGAGCAGCGCGGACGAGTGATTAACCAAAGCTGGTTGGATACGTGCGAGCTTATCCATCATTGTGTTCAGTTCTTCACAGTACACATCTGCAGTAATGTTCATCCCGTTTGGTAAGAAGCAGTGATGAATCACACCGGCGCTAAGCCACTAAACAGTGACCATCACTTTTCTAGGGGCAAGTTTCCGTTTAGGGTATTGTTTATGTGCTGAACCAGAATCCAGCCAATTTGCTGAGCTCTTGCGATTGTCAAACAGAATAAGTACAGAATGCCGTTCAAAATTCCTTTTTTTATGTGTTGAGCAGTGCAAGGCACGTTTCGACGCTTTACTATGTTTCATTAAATTAGGAAACACACCAGATTCGATACTAGCATCGAAAATAATAGCAAGTTGGAGTGCATTCGCATCTATTTTAGACGCAATAACTTTAACAAAAATCCTCCATAGATCAGCTGTTTTCTTAATATCAATAGTTTTGAAATATTTTACAATATCAACTGATAATTCTATGAAATGCAAATTCTTTTTTACAGCCATATACATTTTGTTTGAGTAATGACTCGCGACAGCAGGGAAGGAATTGAGCGTCTTTGTAGTCAAGATCGGAATGTCGGTAAAATATTGCTCAAAAGCCGCTGCAACGTCTTGATCTAATTTTGTCAAATTATTGTTAAAATTTAATTGAAAGTTTGAGTTGTGCAGTTTCATCTTGCCAGTTTCACTATTAATTATACTATTGATATTGATTGATTTATATTACTATTGATTATACTCCAAGTCATTTTAATTTTATTATAGGCATTCTTAATTTTGTTTCTTAAATATAAAGACTCGGCTACGCAACACACTCTTTTAAATATTTTCGAATATTTTTTTACATATTCTCTAAATGAAACACTATGGTTATATATTATGATCTTTCATTGTAAAGTTCATACAACTTTTGTCTACTCCTATGGATTCCTACTTTCGCCCACTCATTAAACGATTTGCGACTGTTTAAAGAGAGTGTTTCAAAAGTAAATGTTTTATTAAATTCAAGACTTATTAGTTTATATAATGATCTATATAAATAGTTAGTATTGTTTTTATATGCAAGAAAAGACAGATTTTTCATTATATTTACTTCTAAATCTCTCTAAGCGATGTTCATTTATTGTAACAACCAAAACTTTCTTAACTTTTTCGTTTTTTGTGCATGCATTTTGTGTAAAGAGACTAACTGTCCACAGTGATCAGAACTTAAATTTTGAATAATTAATTTATGGGATCAACATCAGTAAAAATATTATCTATACAAGTTGCACTAGGCCCTGCAATACGTTTTTTTTATAGGATAGGGTGACTAACGAGCACACAGTCTACCTGATGGTAAGTGCTTGCTGTGACTCATTGACATCTACATTTATCCTCTAAATAATCAAAATGCAGATGCGTCGTCACCCACTACGTTTGCTTGAAGAACAAATTAACAAGGTGGATACGTGGTAGAGCCATGCTGCAGCTATATTAGTAGTATAGTTGTAGCACGAATGGATCGGCTCGACCGGGGAAGGACCACGCTCTCACAGAATACCAGCGTAAAATAGCAGTTTAACACTGCTGTGTTTCGTATGGCATTTTGATTCGCAAACGGGGATAAATGTGGATGTCTATGGGCCGCGGCGACCACTTGCCATCGGGTTGACTGTGTGCTCGTTTGTCAATCGATACTTTTAAAAAAAAGGTTGTAAGATTTGAGTAATGATCTAAACTTAATACTCATGGAAGAAGTTTCAAGGAGATTGATATTAAAGTCTCCACATACGACGACAGATTTGTTCTGTTTATTGTAAGTGTAAACAAAACTTCCTCCATTATTTTTTCAAAACAATCATACATAGAATGTGGGGGTCTGTAAAGACTGACAAAAATGAAGTGGTCGAACTCAACACATGCCATTTCTACAGTTTGCTCAACAGAGAGGCTCAAATATCCTTACGTTCTTTACTTATTAATAATTTATTAGCTAATATTAAGGAGCCACCGCGTAATTTTTTTCTCTGTTAAAGCAACTGACCACCTGGTGTTTACTGAAATTAAACATGTTATAGTTATAATCCTTTAACCAATGTTCAGTTATACAAAAAATATGTATGTTGTTACTACATAAAACAATTCAATTTCTAATTCTTTGCCTAGCATGCCTTGCATATTTTGATGCAACATGAGTATACAATTTTTATGATTGTTTTTGTGAGAAATTATACAATTAACTATTTATGGGCTACATTCTTGATAGTTTCAATTTTTACTACGATTGCTAGAAATTACCTCTATTGTCGCATCTTCTACTTTAATTACTTGGAACTGATTACAAATTCAATTTAAAGTTCATTATACTGCTCAATAGAAGCAGATGTCTGGGTAGTCAAATCCTTGGCTGAGTTAAAATATAAATAATAAGATAGCACATTTGCTATCAGTCTTATACTATACTTGGATAAGTAATACATATTTCCAGTCATAAATTTCGTAATTAAATTATTTATGTCAATCACATGAAATTTATCATTATAATTATTCTTACAATTAAATGTCAAATTTAAATTACTATTACATGTCAGTTAGTCATTAATAAATTTAAACCATATCTTAGATTTTTTCCTGCATATTTTTCTTATATGTAAGGCAATGTAAACATGATAACTTGTATATATATATACATTGAAGTTACTAAGATATTCAATATATTTTAATAATTGATTTTTGTTCACATTACCTCTTCTTCTAACAAGAATGATTAATTAATGATGCTCCAGGCATGCAATAATTATTTATCTGTTGTCATTTTAAATAGTTATTTAATAATATTCCCAAATTTTTACCTATGTCATCTATAACTATATACAATAACTTAATTTTGTTTCATTATCTGAATTACTTCTTAGTATTATATATTTTTATAGTACTGTCATAGAATGTAGATGAAGAAAATGAGTCAATATTGCTTGTGTTGTTAACACACACTTTCCCTAAAGAACCTGGCATTGATCGCTGATACTCATTTTCATGTTTTAACAAGGAGTCAAAACGTTCTTCGTTATATTTACATGACTTTACCAGATTATCCATGGCCAGTATGTGTTCTTTTATCTCATTCTCTGCTGATTTATATTTTTTCGACATAATTTGTAACGAGGTTTGAAGAGATCGTTAAATAATAGTATTCATTTTTAAAAAGCAATAGAATTATTATTTTCTTTAGTGTTTCATAAATTTCAAAATATAGAAGGTTTCAAATATAGAAGAAGGTATCATAAAATGTACCTAGTACCATAAAATGAATATTTACACTTACCCAACATTGTAGGCACAACCCCGCCCTTTGAAAGCCAAGCCTTTATCTATGTGCCACTGGATTACACGTAATTACTCATTCGACAGTAATGCTTTTCACGACAACACTGTTATACATGTAAACCGTATTTTACCCTGTTATTATTACTTGCTCGATAGTGGTATGGAAAAAATCTATCGACTTTATTGGCATGAGTCATTACACAAGCACTCAATAATTTTTAAGAATCTAAAGAACAAAAACATAAGTTGTATTATTAATATTTTAGCTCGTAATATAGTCTAAAATCAACAAAAACATTCTAGGCAAATAAAACAGAAAGGTTGAAACTAATATTTGATATGAAGGCGAGCCTGCTTAAGTTTTCCGTAAAGAGACATAAGCGTAGCTAATGTAGCCATAGAGGACAACGTAGGTCTACGAAGCGTAGAGCTTTGCTACATAGCACATATGAACAGTTATTAATCTATACAAATAAATAAATTGAAGTGTCTGTTTGTAATGTCAAAATTAGAGCTTTTTACTAAATATATATGAAAGTATATACGGTACTAATAACAAAAATACAAGTTTTAAAGTTTTTGTCTGTCTATCTGTCTGTCCGTCTGTCTGTCTGTTTGTTCCGGCTAATCTCCGAAACGGCTGGACCGATTTTGACGGGATTTTCACTGTCAGATAGCCGATGTCACAAGGAGTAACTTAGGCTACTTTTATTTTAGAAAAATAATTAGGGTTCCGCGCAAAAAAATAAAACCCCAAATAACACGCGGGCGAAGTCGCGGGGAACAGCTAGTATTGAAATATAAAATAGTTTAACGTAACGCATGAAATTATGTATAAGTAGTACCTATATAAAGTAACATGCTTATGTCCTTTGCTTAAATGTATTTATTTAAATTTACATCAAATAGCACTACCTTTCGAGGCAATCAAGATTAACATAACTATCAAAACACAGTGATTATATACTCTTTGACGACTGCTATTATTTGTATAGGTTTTTGTTGAAATTTTATGATCAATTTTTTTGTCATGACGGGTCTGAGGCGCAGTGGCTCAGAAATGAGTTGCAGCACTAAGGGCCGCGGGTTCGAATCACACACGGAACAAGTATTTGTATGGCCTACAATTAATTAGGTGGATAATTAGGGTGGATAAATAGGGTATGAAATTATTAATGTAACTATTTAGTCGACAATTTTGTTTGTTACCTTGAGCTCGTGATATTTCTAAAGTCAAATAATTAAACCATTTTATACTTTTAAGGAAAACAACGGTATACAAATTTAAATGTATAAAAATAATTCCAATTATATTTTTAACCCAAAACAAACCACAAAACTTTTCATCAGTTACTTTTGTGGAAACCACAAAAGTAACTGATTTTCACGTTGAGTACCTAATCATTTTTAAATATATTAATGATAATTAAGACACAGAGTGACTTCAATTTCAAGTTTTAAATCCACCTGCATCCATCGACTTCCTGCATGTCTTACCAGGCCGTCAGTCCATGTAGTGGGGGGTCGCCCTACACTTCGCCTACCTATACGAGGCTGCCACTCGAGAACCTTTTTCCCCATCCGTTGTCGATTCTTTGAGCTATATGTCCAGCCTATTGCCACTTTGGTTTACTCATCCGTTGGGATGTGTCGGTTACTCTGGTTCGGACGGATATCCTCATTTCTAAGTTTATCACGCAGATAAACCACAAGCATAGATTTTGAGCTTCCTCATATGGCCAGCAGTGAAGGACCACGTCTCAGATCCATAAGTCATCACTGGCAACACGCACTGGTTGTACACTCTCGTTTTCAAGTTTTGAGATATACCAGACGACTATCGACCTCTCAGTCGAAGTTGGACTTACCTAGTCGGACTATTTGTCCCAGCTAAACATACTCGTCAACAACTTCGAGCTTAGTGCTCCCAACAACTACGGGCATAGGTGTCACATGGACGTTATACATGATCTTTGTTTTGTCCATGTTCATCTTAATACCTATCAGTTGGGAGGAACTATTGAGGTCATTGAGCATAGTCCTGTGCTTAGCTTCTAATTTTTGTAATAATGTTCTACAAGTAAAAGGGAATAAAAAAGTTATTACGTTTTTACTACGAAAACTAACTCTAGAACATTGGAAAACAACTTAAATAAAAATAAGGAATAAATGGGAAATAATTGTAAACAGAAAGATTCGATCACGATATTCTTTTCACTTTTCCAACGCAATGATTTTATTTGAAAACAGGAAATTTGAAGTTGTATATATATTTGTAACCGTTCCATAGAGTATTGAGGTTTGAGGTGGTAGAACCATATTCTATATTTAAACTTTTTATTATACATTAGTTTTCAAATTTTACACTTTGTCTTATAATTAACTTAACTTTAACTTTTTATTAAAGGTTTAATTTTAGAACATCACATTTCAATAAAAATGCAGTCGCATTACTGTGTACTTAGTTAAAAGCGCGTTACTTAAAATACTGGTAATTCATAAATCAAAATACGGCCAATAAGTTTATACCCTATACAGAATAAAGGTCTTTCATGATTACCTTAGTAGTTGGTTGAATTATGCATATTATTCCCCATATTATGTTGGTTAAATTTGCATTTAGTTATTTAGTTTATGTTGTACGTGACTGAGTAAATTTGTATTAAACTTATGTATTGTAAACCTAAGATTTTTTTTCTGATTAACGCGAAACTTTTATGAAATAAAGAACACTTAATGTCGCGTGAAGGTTAAGTTTTCAATGCTATTAAACTGTTAATTTTCAACGAATTAATTATAAAAGTGTTATATTAAAAAAGTTAAAACAAAAAACTTTAAGTTATAAAGTCACAATATTAATTTCAAATTCAGATTATTATTAATATTTATAAAAAGTATTTATATTATATTTAAAAATTAAAAATAATGAAACGCTGGTTGAAAATTAAAAGTATATGTGGGCAGTTACTTACCGGGTGGGTTGCGCGCGGCTTGCGGCATGTCGGCGGCGGGAAGCGTGAGCAGAGTGCGCGCCGCGCGGTAGTGTGCGAGCGTGCGGCCGGCCGCGTCCCGCGCGCCTCGTGCCGCACCCGCCCTTTCTAACACCGCCGCCACCGCCGCCTCGTCGCGGCACGCTGCCGTATAGTGCAGCGCTGTCCGGCCCTCCTACAATGCTTGCCTGTTCAGCTTTGCTATGCAAATATAATCAAACCAAACTAATGGCAAAAGTCATCGAAGTTCCCAAACACTAAAAGTTATCATGATCGTTAGACACTGACCGATTTTGACCTAAAAGCGTTATATTAAATAAAACCCCCTGAAAACTTTACGGAGCAAATCGGAAGTTTCTTCGTTTTTTATGTAATTTTTATCAGCTTCAAGAATCTCGAAGGAGTTGCACTTACTAACGCATTAGTAGCAGCGTAGAACGCACGCGTAAATAAAAATATTGGATCTTGGAGCAAAAGTGATTCCTAGTCACACGGCAATGACACGCTTAAGCCTATGATAAATTTTACTTTAGTTAGTTTTTGTAACGTTGCTTAGTTTAAACGTTATATTAAAATAAACAACGTTTAATTTAAGCTTTAAATTTTATGTTCATGCACTAGCATAAACATGGAATTTCAGATAACGACTGCTCTTATAATTTTTTTTTCTTTTCAATCTAACCTATACCGTCGGTCATAATAATATTAGCTAATATTAATACATTTAAAGGCCTCAATAGTTTGATGTTAATATTCTTATTAACATCAAACTATCCAATTGTTGTTTGTAAAAAAGCCTTAGCTTTACAAAATAGACCAAGAGTTACAGAATCAATACAGCAATAGAAACGACGATCAACCAACTCAATAGGAATGAGTGTAGTATTAAGTCAATGAATAACCACTGTATTCCTTGTTCGGCACTGTCTTTATAAATGCGATCTCTAACTCCGAATATGAAGTGAAACTAGTATTCGTGTAATTCAAAACTTAATGTCTTTCGAGTTGTTTTCAAGTTCATAGTCTGGAAAGGATACACTGTCAACATCAATGGCAATCAATTCATCTACTATGTAGCCACTATGGTAGAATCATTGGAGTATCTTAGCACTATACGCAATGGATTTCTATAGTTTCTCCCAACAGATAGATCGTAAGATGAATATATAAGAAATAAGCTTTCATATCTAATAGGTGCTACATACGGCATGGATAGATAGATAGATAGATAAATAAAGC
Organism: Parnassius mnemosyne; assembly: GCA_963668995.1. NCBI lineage: Eukaryota > Metazoa > Arthropoda > Insecta > Lepidoptera > Papilionidae > Parnassius > Parnassius mnemosyne. The sequence goes on along the minus strand of CAVLGL010000013.1, from coordinate 21,984,701 downwards.
ATTTATTTGTTTCTCCAATCACACACATAAATTCAGTAACTAAACTAAGTACAAAGTAACATATTACGAAAAAAAATAATTTACAAAAACTTAAAATCTAAATGTACATGTGTGTTGCAGTTTGACAAATGGGTCCTAGCTCAGCGATTAATATTGCTCAGAGAGCAAACACTGATTTTCAGCTATTACCCTCGAGATGACGAGAAGAAAATGAGCACAATAGTTAATCAGTGTAAATATGTATATTTGAAAGATGTGTCCTTTCAGCCCTACGATTTGCATCCTGGGTTTAATTTAGTAAAATTACTGAAGGGGCGTGTAAGTGTGTAAGTTTGCGTACAAATTAAAAGTAGTACCTAAAAGGCTTAGACAGCTATGATGAGTTAGTAGGAACAAAAAAATGTCGTGGTTTATAGCTGGCAAACAAAGTGTTTGGGAATACCTTGTTTTTGTTTATCTACAAGATATGTTTTGAATTTATTTTTGAAATTGTAATTGGTGTTAAGATTTCTTATTGGTGCTGGGATGTTATTCCAACACTTCGTTGCCATATATCGGAAACTACCAGTAAATGCCGCTGTTTTATGGCTGTGATACAGGAGTGCTAATCTTATGGACCTCAATTGTTTTCAGGAATTTTGCTTAGCAAATTTTATCTTTACATGCAGGTACTCTGGTTTTTTAAACTTAATGACATTAAAAACAAGCTCTCCTAAATGTAGCTCTCTACGTGAGTCCATGTTGAGCATGGAAGCAGTGTTCAAGAAAGGAGTAATGTGACTTCTGGGGGGGACATCAAAACAGAACCGACAACATGCATTTTGCACGCGCTGTATTAGTCGCTTTGTTTTGCTGAAAATTCGTGGTCCATAAACAACATCTCCGTAGTTAAGCCGAGGTAAAATTAATGACTCGCAAAGAGTAATGCGTGACGGTACAGATAGTTGGTCACGGATATGGTATAATACCTTTAGACGATAAAAACAGTTTTTTACCATATTAAGGACATGATTTTCAAATCAGAGATTACTGTCGAAGGTTATAGCAAGGTTTTTGGCTTCATCCACGCGCAATATATGTGTACCATTAATCTTAACGTCTAGCTCACCACAAATTCTACTTATTTGCGCCTTTGTGCCCATGACTATATATTTTGACTTTGAGGGGTTTAAAACAAGAGCATTCCGCATTGACCAGTCAGCAATCCTGTCCAGATCATCATTAAGCCGTGTCACAGCTTGTGGTAACTTATCTGGTGAGGCTGACACGTGTACTTGCACATCGTCAGCGTAACAGTGGTACATAGAATATTTTATAACTTTAACAAGGTCAGGACAGTAAATTATAAAAAGAAGTGGACCAAGTATTGAACCCTGAGGAACACCACGATTAATAAGCCTAGGGTGAGAACGTATATTAGACCCATCACTCTTTACCAATTTTACTGACTGGCACCGATTAATTAAGTAACTACTGAACCACTTGACCGAATTTTTGTCTAAACCATAATATGACAGCTTAGCAAGCAGCAGGGGAATATTTAGGCAGTCGAAAGCGCGGGAATAGTCTAATAGCGTTAGAATCGTACTGTGACCGGAATCTTGTTCAGCTAATATGTTGTCTGTGACATCGACTAAAGCAGTCGCTGTGCCACATCCTTTGCGAAACCCAGATTGTAAATGAGGCAAGATGTTAGTCGCTTCAACAAATTTAGTTAACTGTTCGCAAATAGCTTTCTCCAGCAGTTTAGCAAGGACTGGCAAAATGCTGATGGGCCTGAGATCTTTTAACTCGACTGGGTTTTCATTTTTGGGTATTGGGGTCACTAGTGCCTCCTTCCACTTATTAGGAACTATACCAGTCATAATTGATTTATTAATTATAGCCGTGATTGCATCCAGAGTGCAAGGAAGAGAGAGTAAGATCATATTGAATACCAGCGTAAAATAGCAGCTTAACGTTGCTGTGTTTCGTATGGTGAGTGTAGAGAACCGGAGACCTTTTTTACTGGAAATGAGGCATTCCATCTTAGTCCTCACGGGTGACAACGCATCTGCATTTTGATTCGTAATCGAAGATAGATGTAGATGTCTATGGGCCGCAGCAACCACTTACCATCAGGTGGACTGTGTGCTCGTTTGTCACCCTTATCCTATAAAAAATATTTATATATATCTCTGTTAATTCCATCGTGTCCAACAGCATTCGATTTTATGGACATTATATATTTAGAAATATCTGTTGCACCTACGGGAGCTAATTTAAATACCTCTGTACTGAATTTATTATGTTCAAAAAATAACATGTCTGCATTGGAAACTACGTTGTCTCCCGGAATATTCAAAAAGTGATCATTAATTTTGTTTGGGTCATTGAAATGGGGAGGCAAGGATTTGTGTATCGAGGGGTCAACCAAAATTTTTTCCTTCAAATTTTTCCAAAACGTTTTGCTATTTTTAGCTTGAGAATTAACTAAGCTATTGAAGTAGGCCCGTTTTTCTTCTGAAATACTTTTTAAAACTAGACTTTTAAGCTCCTTGTAATATTTTTTATGTTCGTCTGATCCGGATTTTCGATAGACATCGTGAGCCATATTACGCTCATCGATCATCATTTTGCAGACATCGGTTACCCACGGCAGTGAATAATTGTTTTTTATAGTTAGTTTTCAAAAAGTTTATCAAAGAGAGAGAGAGAATCATTGAATTAAACTTTTCCACCATCATATCTACTGAAGGTAACTCATTTACATCGTCCCAATTGATTGCATATAAATCATTATTAAATTCATTTAAATTTATTTTATTAATGGGCCTGAAACTAAAAGTTCTAGTTGGGATTATAACCTTTTTTAATGACAGTGTAACATTAAGCATTGCGTGTCCATTGGAACCAATTATATTATTAACAGTGACATCGCGAACTGGTGCGTTAGTACATACAAGATCTATCAGAGTCTCAGTATACGAAGTGTAATGAGTCGGCTCACTGACAAGTTGACGGAGGTTCATGTAGTCAAGGGATTGAGTCAGTTTGACAGTACTACTATTACTTCCCGGAAGCATGTTAATGTTAAAATCTCCCAACAATACAATAAAATCATACTTTGAAAAATAATTAATGGAATCCGTTATGGCGTCTATGAATACATCTATATTGATCCATTGTGGTCTGTACGCAGACCCTATAGCAACACAATAACCATTGACACGAGTCGATAACCACATCTGCTCCATTAGCTCATTAGGCCTGGTCAAATATCTCACGTTGACGTCGCGTTTAATATATAAAGCGAGTCCACCCCCCCGGCCGCCGCGCATATGTAGCGGGCGTGGGGTGACTTTGAGTCGGTAGCCGGGCACGGCCGGCGCACGCGCCTATGTCCACTTTGAATTCATGATTCGTTAATCGCAACTATATCTGGGCTATAACGATTCATAGCAATAAGAAAATTATCATGTCCCGTATTGAGTGATCCCGCATTGTAAAGACCTAACTTAAATACTTAACTGATTGCGATTTTATTATGACTTAAAAAACAAAATAAATTATTTCTAAAAGAACACCGACGACTAAATAAACTGGAATGCATGATAAGTGTGATGAAAATGTTTTGAGATTGACATGTAATATTGCGCTGCATTTTTTCTCGATATCGGTTAACTGTTGTCGCTGCAACAGCGCCCACACAATACCCATACAATACTAATAAACAAAACACATATATTAATACATAATTATGATAAAAGAAGGTTGAAAATGTATCACGAATTCCATCATAACATTTAAACAAGTCATTTAACAAAGTATAAGTTACATTACATTGCCTTTTATTTATATTTTGTGATTCGATGTTTACCACCAAGAGCTCGCCCTTTAATCTATAACGCATTGGTTAAGCCACACTTAATTTACTTAATATATATATGGTGTACAACAGCCAAAACTTGTCTCCAAAAGGTTTAAGTACTACAAAATAAATAAATTAAAAATTTATATCATTACGACATTTTAACATCCACAAAAAAATATTCCATGAAATAAAACTCCTAAGCATTAAACAAATAAACATCTTTATCACTTTTATATTAATATAAAATCAAACGTAATAATATGATCCATTCATAAATAACGTTCACCACAAAAGAAAAACCACTTAAATACTCATCACGCCGTGCAAATCCTTTTGTATTACAAAATATTCGCACTAAGGCCGGCCACATACATACGGAATTCCGTTTCGGGATTTCGTTTCGGAATTTCGAACGGGTCGGCCACACACATGCGGAATCCCGTTTTGCTCGCAAAATTTCGAACGGAAAAGTACCGCACGTGTGTGGCAGACTGTAGATTTTATATGGACTTGCTGCGTTCGGAATTTCGAATCGGAACATCGAAATGGACTCCCGAAACTGAATTCCGTATGTATTTGGCCGGCCTAAATCCTGCCACATACATACGGAATTCCGAACAGGTCGGCTAAACATACGGAATCCTGTTTTGCCCGCAAAATTTCGAAAGCAAAACTACCATACATATGTGACGGATTATAGATTTATAAGGACTTGCTGAATTCCGAATCAGAATATCGAAACGGAACCTCGAAACGAAATTCCGTATGTGCGACTTAGGCCCGCCACACATACGAAATTCCGTTTTCCGTTTGAAATTTTGCGGGCAAAACGGGATTTCGTATGTGTGTGGCCGACCCGTTCGGAATTCAGAAAAGGAATCCCGAAACGGAATTCCGCATGTATATGGCCGGCCTAACTATGGAAGAATTTGGGGGAGCACAGTTGTATAATAAACTCCCTTTAACTATAAAATATGCAAGTTTGCTCAATATCTTCAAGAAAAATTATTAGACCACATTAAAAAACAAGGCATTTAATAACTAGGACCACCGCCTTATAGAGTCAACACTTGAAACATTCTACGCGGCTAACTTGCAACTTAAGTTTTAACCTACCCTAATTTATGTTCACTTTTTTATTGTTTTGTTTTGTGCATAGATTACTGTATATATAGTTCTGTGTGGCTTATTTTAAATTGTATCAATGTACTCATGTAAATAACATGTATTTGGCTTAATGAGTAAATAAAGATCTTTAAATCAAACATGGACCAGACAAAAGCCATGTGTTACGACAGTATCACATCTATGTGAGACCAACCATTAGGCCGTATACAGAAAGAAAGCCGGCAGCCTATCAGCGCTTATAGGGACCGGTCCACGCTGGTAACCGGCGCAGCCCGGCTAGCATGGGCGGGGGACAATTTTATCCCCGGGGAAAGGATAAAATGTTTATCCCCTCGCTTAGTTTTATCCACCCATATAATGGGCACACCGGTGAATATAATATCCACAGTAGATAAATTGGGAGATAGACTTAGATTTAGATAGATGTTTTTGTATGAATATAAACTTCAACTCACGTCCAATGAACTAGGATAAAATTGTCCCTTTCAAATTTCAATAAAGAATATTTTTTATCTTTCATTTGGCTCCATGCTACGGACGGGTATATATTATGTCTACTCGTTATGTCAAACGGGGATATACTTCTCCCCGTTTGACATAACAAAATAATTTTATGTCTTGTCAGTGGATATAATCGGGTGATAAATTTTTTGTCCCCCGCCCATGCTAGCCGGGCAGGCATTTATATGAACAGGCGCCGAAAAGCGCCGATAAGCGCCGAATGTCGCCGACAACTTTCGACAATCTTCGACACGAGCCGGTCAGCGCTGGCGCTGCTTTCAGGTTAAATGCTCGATGATTTTTGTTAAATAGAGAAATGAATAGTGACCTGTTGATTGTACGGAAGACGGCATATCGAGGGTAACACTTAGATACTTTTTAAAATCGCAATTATCTATATCTATACAAATAAATAAAATTAAAGTGTCTGTTTGTAATATCAAAATTACATCGTTTTACTAAATGCATATGAAAGTATAAACAGTACTTATAACAAAACTATACTTTTTAAATTTTTTGTCTGTCTGTCCGTCTGTCTGTCTGTTTGTTCCGGCTAAACTTCGAAACGGCTGGACCGATTTTGACGGGACTTTCACTGGCAGATAGCTGATGTCATAAGAAGTAACTTAGGCTATTTTTATTTTAGAAAATAATTACGGTTCCTTGGTAAAAAATTACAACCCTAAATTACACGCGGGCAAAGTCGCGGGGAACAGCTAGTTACAAAATAATAATGTCGGTACAAATCTCAAAGTGTTACGCTTGATCTGCTGTTGACTGTACAAGTGTAGGTATATTTAAACCACGTTTAAACATTTTAAATTATTATTTATTACAGAGCTTTACAGTTCTAAGGCGAATATTTGTAAAAATAGACTAATGGACAAATGAACATCTTTTCTTAAACATTTTTTTATTATAATGTTTTTATAAATCTAATAACTTTACCTCTGTCTCTACCGAATGGTGACAAAAAGTCTTTCTTGTGGAAGGTTTGGTTGTTTATGCCAATTTTTTTTTATAGATGAGGGGGTAAACGAGCATGCGGTTCACCTGATGGTAAGTGACTACCGCCGCCCATGAACAACCGCAACACCAGGGGAATTGCGGATGCGTTGCCGGCCTTTTAGAAAGGTGTAAGCTCTTTTCTTGAAGGTTCCTAAGTCGTATCGGTCCGGAAAATTCGCTGGTGGTAATTGATTCCGCAAGGAAGTTGTGCGAGGGAGAAAACTTCTTCTAAATCGCACAGTGCTGGACCACCAATCATCCAGATGGTATGGATGGTAACGCGAGTTTTGTCGCGATGTGCGATGGTGAAATTGAGCGGCTGGAATTAGTCCGAACAATTCCTCAGAGCACTCCCCGTGATAGATGCGATAAAATACGCAAAGAGATGCCACATCTCTACGCATTGCCAGTGTATCGAGCCGATCAGAAAGAACTCGGTCGTCGACGATTCGAACCGCTCTGCGCTGGATACGGTCAAGTGGAAGGAGCTGGTACTGGGGTGCCCCGGCCCGGAGATGAGAACAGTATTCCATGTGGGGCCGAACTTGCGCTTTGTAAAGTTGCAAGCGATGTGCCGGCATGAAATACTGTCTCGCTCTGCTGAGCACGCCAAGCTTTTTAGAGGCCAATTTGGCCTTCCCTTCCAAGTGACCACGAAACTGCACACTATTCGATATGTCGACGCCAAGGATTCCGATACTAGCTGAGGCAGCAAGGAGAGTGCCTTGAAACTGAGGAGATACGACAAAGGGGTTCTTTTTAGCGGTAAACGCGCAAGCTTGTGTATTCTGGGGATTGAACTGGACTAGATTTAGTCGGCCCCAATCCGAGACTTTGTTAAGCAAAGACTCGACTTCAGACACAAGTTTGTCCCGGTACACAGCGACGTTTTCCCGAGAAATATTGGCACGGCCGGTATATAAGGCATCACCAGTGCTGTCGTCCGCATAGCAATGAATGCTACCAGTTAGCAACATATCATTGATATGCAGGAGAAACAGCGTTGGTGATAGCACGCAGCCTTGTGGAACACCTTGATACTCCGATCAGCAAGGAAACTGGTGATCCATTTGCACAATTTCTCGGGAAGCCCATAGGAAGGAAGCTTTAAGCTTTACAAATTAATTTTCAACAAATGTTTTTTCACTAAGTCCAAAATGTAATAAATTGTTTCTTGAGATATTCTTGTATATCTATAGGGGACAGATGGGATTCACCAATGTTAGGCCGTTGGATAAATCTGCATACTGTAAATTAGACACGTCACGACCTAGAGTAGTATTTTAATTTTAATTATAATTTTATTTAATGTTTATATTTAATTATTTTATTTTTCTTTAATGTTATAGGTATTTAGATTATAATTTTTTAATTTATATTAATTTAATATACAATATTAAAAATTATAATAATAATAATAAAAAACTAAAACTAGAAACTTAATTATCATATAGTCCTACACCCCACGGTATCGTGCCAAGAACGCTGGCTGCGTTTACCCGCTGAATGGCTATATTAAGCCTTTGAGCGAGGAAAGAACCAGCCCTCTTATCACCAACAGCAACGACCAGCCCAGCACGTGGACCCCACGGACCAATAGTCTCTACAGCAAATGGCACAAATATGTAGTCATATCTCAGAGACTCATATTTGCGCCACTTACTCAGTTCAGCTGCCTCTGATGCCGCCCCAGCTCTAAACGAGGTATCCCTGAGATGAGAGGCCGCCAGAGTATCTAACCAATATGGATAATTGGTCTGAAATAAATGAATTATTATTATTATTGGGGTTATCTATAAAGTTTTCTCATCTGGTTGGGCTGTTTAAATATATAATTATAAACAAAATATATAAACTTACATAAATATCAATAAAATAAAATAAATACATAAAAAATACATAAATATATAAAAACCCAACCAGATGGAAGCCCTCGGCAGGGGAGACCAAACGGCCGAGGGTTAGGGGGAAAGAGAAAGAAACCGGCGGACGATGCGGGCGGTATCGAGGAGCACCGCCTTCTGCATTTGAGCTTGGAGCGGTCCGTCACGGAGTCCCAGTCGCCTCAGATGACCCGAGAGGCTAACTGGGATTAACCCGTTCGCAGAAACGACCACAGGAATTATTATTATTATTATTATAGAATTTTATGATAATCAAATTTCAATTGTTTTACAAATAAATGATGGTATTCTTCGAAACGATTCCTTTCTCTATTAATAGGATGTATAGATTATTTTCGCATTTTAAAATACACATTTTTTAAAAAAAAACTAATGCATCGTCCGACGAGTACGACATTTTGCTTGCTCTGCTTCAATCAGCTTCCTTTATGTAACTGTTACCAGAATAGACCAGCGCCGATAAGCGCTGGTAGATCGGCGCCGGCTACCAGCGTTCTTTCTGTATACGACCATATGCTCGAAGTTGTTAATAAGTATGTAACCAAGGACAAATTATGAATATACTAGTGATATGAAATTATTAGAGCGAAGGTCGCGCTGCGCTAACCACCTTGCTTGCTCAACGTAGTGTGGATGGAATGTGAGCAAATCTATCAAGAAATATATTTGATACATTCTTGAAAAGACGTATATATACTTATAAAGTTAGGTAAGGATCTGTATTTATGTAATATCCAAAAATATCTTCGAACATTTCCTCCAAATTCTTGGAATACAAATGCATTAAAATTTAAGTCAAAATTAATTTTTTTTTTCAATTTAGGCTATTTAAATCTCTCGTGAAAGTCAAAATCTATCACCGCTTATGAAAGAAATAGAGTTAAACGTGTGCGTCTGAGCTCGCGCACAATTATTATTTTCAGTCTTTATAACAGTCAGTATTCTCTAGACATTTTGTGTTCTAGGCGATCTTTGTATGCGCAAAGTGAGATTCCCAGTATTTTACTCTGTACCTGATTGATCACGAACCGATCAAAAAACTAAGTGAATATTAGTGCGTTCTTATCGCATAAATGCTACATAGAATACGTGAAGGTGAAGAGTAGTTGCGCTACTGATAACTTTAGCAGCTATTGAAAGTTCTCACCCAACAAGAGAAGATCATAGATTTATCGCATTTTCATTTTTATTATAGGAAAAAATTTATAAGACATTTTTTGCAAATATAATTAAAATCTTGCAGATGTATCCTTGGACTGGGATTTTATTTTATCAGTTATACGATCCCAAGCAGATGGTATCGTATATGGATGCCCCGTGTAGTGGCGGTTGAGAATACTGACTACCCCATATCTTCCCGTGGGTGTCGTAAAAGGCGACAGAGGGAAACTGAGGCAGAGGATGGGCAGCAGCATCTTTCTGATTACAGCAAAACAACAATTAAAAAACTGCTGTTGCCAACCCGCTCGCCAAGCGTGGCAACTATGGCAATATACCCCCCATGAAAGTAACGAAGAGACGGCCCCCAGTCCCCGGCGGCCCTGCTATTCCTGGCTACGGTGGCGACCATAGTAACTGGGGGGCAGGGGGTGCTAAGAATCTCCGGTGGAGGTTCGGTTGCCACCTACGACGACTCGACCTGGCAACTTATAACGCACGCACCCTGAGGACTGACGAGAAGATCCTGGAGCTGGAAGAAGAGATAGAGAAGTTGCGCTGGAGTGTCATAGGATTATCCGAAGTCTGAAGAGAGGGGGAGGACTCGGTAATCCTCGAATCCGGCAATTTGTTCTATCACCGGGAGGGCGACCATCTGTTTCAAGGAGGTGTTGGATTTATCGTCCACAAGTCTCTCGTTAACAACGTAGTAAAGATTGGGAGTGTGTCGACGAGGGTTGCGTACCTTATACTCAGAATTACCAAACGGTATTCGCTGAAGGTCATACAGGTTTACGCACCAACCTCGGCACACCCCGATGAGGAGGTGGAGAAAATGTATGAGGATATCTCTAGAGCCATGCATTCCTCCAAAACCCACTATACGGTGTTAATGGGAGACTTCAACGCAAAACTAGGCACAAGAAAGAACGGTGAGCTGAAAGTAGGGAACTTCGGAATAGGGCAACGGAACCCAAGGGGCCAGCAGTTGGCCGACTTCATGGAGAAAGAGGGACTCTTTATGATGAACTCTTTCTTCCAGATGCGGCCCCACAGGAAGTGGACCTGTTCGAGCCCCGACGGTTGGACAAAAAATAAGATTGACTTCATTATGACGACCAGACGACAACTGTTTAGTAATGTCTCAGTGATCGCGAGGGTGAAAACCGGTAGCGATCACCGAATGGTGAGAGGCACACTGAACCTAAACGTTAAGTTGAAGAGGTCATGTCTAATGAAGTCAACGCTCCGTCCTTCTCGTGCTCTAATCCAAAGTCCCGAAACCTTTCAGCTTGAGCTACAAAACCGTTTTCAGCGCCTAAAAGATTGCAATGCAGTGGACGATATGAATGATAAGCTCGTGGAAACTGTCCATGCGGTCGGAGCTAAGTTTTGCAAGACCCGCCGCAGATGAACACAAAAACTCTCCGATCACACTCTTAATCTCATGGCTGTTAGACGGGAGATGAAGCTACATTCTTCAACAGACTTGACAGCATACAGGCATCTGAACAGACAGATCTTCAAATGCATGCGGCGGGACTTACGCAACTTCAATACAGCTCGTATTGAAGAAGCGATCGAGCGGAACCAAGGCTCCAAAGTCTTTGCCAGAGATCTGTCTGCCAGAAAGAGCCAACAGTCAAAGCTGAAGACAGAATGTGGCAGCAACGTTTCTGGGATACTTGAGATTTTGAGTGAGATTGAGAGGTTCTATGGGCAGTTGTACACGTCATCGTTGGAGCCACACGCAAATGTGAGTAACGATCCAAGAGCGAGTCTCATCCGACACTATTCCGAAGATATCCCGGATGTCAGTCTGAGCGAGATTAGAATGGCTCTCCAGCACCTTAAAAACGGTAAGGCCCCAGGCGAGGATGGAATTACAGCGGAGCTTCTGAAAGCGGGTGGAAAACCGGTACTTGAAGTCCTTCAGAGGCTCTTTAATTCCGTCCTCCATGGTGGCACTACACCGGAGGCGTGGAGCAGAAGTGCGGTGGTCTTGTTCTTCAAGAAAGGTGACAACGCTCTCTTGAAGAACTATAGACCGATTTCCCTTCTGAGCCGCGTCTACGTGCTGTTTTCGAGAGTCATTACGAATCGTCTCGCGCACAGATTTGACGACTTCCAGCCTCCCGAACAAGCCGGTTTCCGAAAAGGCTTTAACACCATAGACCACATACATAACCTTCGGCAAATTGTACAGAAGTCAGAGGAGTACAATTTGCCACTATGTCTGGCGTATGTGGACTATGAGAAAGCCTTTGATTCCGTCGAAATTTGGGCGGTGCTGCAGTCCCTTCAGCGGTGCCAAGTTGACTGTCGGTATATCGAAGTGTTGAAGTGCTTGTACAGTAGGGCTACGATGGCTATCCGAGTACAGAATCAGAGTACGAAACCTATCCAATTGCAGAGAGGTGTAAGACAGGGTGACGTCATATCCCCGAAACTCTTCACCGCTGCATTGGAAGACGTTTTCAAGCTTCTGGACTGGAAAGGATACGGTATCAACATCAATGGTGAGTACATCACTCATCTTCGATTTGCCGACGATATAGTCCTTATGGCAGAATCGCTGGAGGACCTAAGCACTATGCTCAATGACCTCGATAGTGTTTCCCAACGGATAGGTCTTAAGATGAACATGGACAAAACAAAGATCATGTTCAATGTCCATGTCACACCTATGCCGGTAGTTGTTGGGAGCACTAAGCTTGAAGTTGTTGACGAGTATTTTTACCTGGGACAAATAGTCCGACTAGATAAGTCCAACTTCGACCGAGAGGTCAATCGACGGATTCAACTCGGCTGGGCAGCGTTCGGGAAGCTACGACACATCTTCTCGTCAGACATACCTCAAAACCTGAAAACGAAATTGTACAACCAGTGCGTGTTGCCAGTGATGACTTACGGAACAGAGACGTGGTCCTTCACTGCTGGCCAGATGAGGAAGCTCAAGGTCTCTCAGCGAGCTTTGGAGAGGGCTATGCTTGGAGTTTCTCTGCGTCTAAACTTAGAAATGAGGATATCCGCAGAAGAACCAGAGTGACCGACATAGCCCAACGGGTTAGTAAGCTGAACTGGCAATGGGCCGGCCATATAGCTCGAAGAATCGACAACCGTTGGGGAAAAAGTTTCTCGAGTGGCGGCCTCGTACCGGCGGACGAAGTGTAGGGCGTGATAGATGGAGTGACGACCTGGTAAGATATGCAGGAAGTCGATGGATGCAGGTGGCTTAGGACCGTGCTTTGTGGCATTCTTTGGGGGAGACCTATGTTCAGCAGTGGACTTGTGAAGGGCTGTAATGATAATGATGACGCAGATGGTAGCACCAGGCCATCTTCTATAGTGAAATTAGTGTTTTATTTTTTATTTTAATAGCTTGCGTAGCCATCGTCTTTGGAAGGAATCGGTCTTCTTTTACAAGGATCATTATATGATGTAATAACGGCGGCGATCCTGAACGTGTTCACAGTCTGCTTTGTTCTGTTAAGTACAGAAAAGGAGCCTTGCTACCTAGTAAATTGTGATTAAGGCTGTGATCAATATTTCCTACTTAGGGGGAAACTCATTGCCAGCAGTGGAATGTTACTGGATGTAGGTAAGGGATCTTTTAACTGTAATTTATAAAAATAAACTTACGGAGTCCCTTTGTTGCACTAAGTGCGGATATTTCTCGACAAGCCACTGCACGATGTCCATGTAGTTGTAGAATACAGCTTTGTGCAACAGTCCAACTCCTGCCTCGTCGCAACATGTCACGAATTTATTGCGGTTGTAATCCGTGTTTAATAATTCCTTAAAAATAAAATATATATACAACAAAACAATTTTGTAGAAGAAAAGGTAATACTTTACAGATATTGTTGAAAATAAAATCCAAGATGAATTAGAAAGTGTATCAATAAAAGATAAATAAATAATTACAACTTTCAATTGTCCGACCTATGGTCGATTTCTAGCCGAAGCCACAACCTTTGGCCGTAGCCGAAGCAGAGGCCGAAGCCGGGGGCAGGAATTCAGTTCAAGATTGACTAAAATTAATAATATAATACTTATACTATATTACACTTGACCGGCTGGCGCAAGTTCACAACGCAGTGTGATCCCCATGCGCCGCCACGATCCCCCATTCCTAACAGTTCGTTTAATTTCGGCGCTTGCTAGAAACCTTTGGCTTCGGCCAATATTTCGGGCCATGTTGGCTGAAGCCGAAGGTTTCGCCGAAGGTGGTTTTTTAGCCGAGGCTGGCCGAAGCCAAACTCGAAGCTTCGGTTGGACACTACAATTTTAAAAGAACCGCATTTAATATATGAAATCCTGCGTATAATCTCGTTAGGATCAGCCACAACTATACTCACCAAAGAGGTGGGTGGAATAATTCTTAGCAAAATCATTTTCAATATAATATTCTATTTATATAGATCAACATATTATATTATAATTTCTAATTCATTAATTTACATTGTTAAAACATAGTATAAAATTAAATCTAACTTAAAGGTTACAAACAATATTAAATTAAAAACTATAATAAAGAAAATCTAAAGACTAAGAATTAAAATTTTCATACACTCCTAGTCCCCGTGGTATCGTGCCAAAAACGCTCACTGGCTGCGTTTCCTCGCTGAATGGCTATAGCCTTTGAGCGAGCGTAGAACCAGCTCTTATTACCAGCTTATCACCAGCAGCGACGATCAGTCGCGGATACAGTGCCTTCAGAAACTTCAAATAGTCTCTACAGCAAATGGCACAAATATGTAGCCATCTCTTTTTTTTATAGGATAGGGTGACAAACGGGCACACAGTCCACCTGATGGTAAGTGATTGCTGAGGTCCATAGAGATCTACATTTATCCTCGTTTGCGAATCATAATGCAGACGCGTTGTCACCCGTGAGGACTAAGATGGAATGCCCCTTTTCCAGTAAAAAGGATCTCCGGTTCTCTACACTCACCATACGAAACACAGCAGTGTTAAGCTGCTATTTTACACTGATATTCTGTGAGAGCGTGGTCCTTTTCCGGTCGAGACGACCCATTCACGCTACAACTATTCTACTTATATAGCTGCAGCATGGCTCTACCACGTAAAAAATCTCTCAAGAACTAATTTTTTCCTCCTCTTACTTAATTCAGCTGCTTCTGAATAAATATTATAATTAAATTACCTGTAATAAATCTTATAAGGAAACTCATCAAATCTGTGTGTCATAAAAGCTATAAAGAGTTCCAATGATGGACGGCGGCAAACCCAGTGTTATTGTAAATGTTGCGGTTGGTAACTACAATCGGCACTCCGTGTACCAAGAGTGGTATGAAAGTAAACTCTAGTCTAGTCTAGTCCGGGTCTAGCAGTGAACCGTTATGAATACGAGTAGATAAGAAAGTAACTGACGTAATTCTATGTGTTCATCATAATGCGACTGTTTATTCTACTTCAGTCCGTGTTTGTTACAAGTATATACTGTAAAAGTCCGCCATGAATTCAGAGTGATGTTAATCGGGCTATATTCTGAAAAGGCCTCGACGTCCGAGTAATTAATATAAACCAAAAACTACTAAACTGGTTTCAAGCTTACGTTGTAGAGTCACGCTGCAGCTATATTATCACCACACTGTCATAGAATACCAGTGTAAAATAGCTGCTTAATGAAACACAGCAGCATTAAGCGCTACCTACTAGAAACCCTACTAGAAACGTGTTTTACAATGGTACGGAACCCTTCATGCGCGAGTCCGACTCGCACTTGGCCCGTTTTGGCCCGTCGTTACTAGAAACGAGGCATTCTATCTTAGTCCTCAGGGGTGATAACGCTTATTAAAAATCAAAATGCAGATGCGTTATGCGATGAGGATAAATATAGATATCTATGGGCCACAGCATCCACTTACCATCAGGTGGAATGTGTGCTCGTTTGTCACTCATATCCTATTAAAAAAAAACAATCTATAGAGTGAGCAGCAGCGCACTTATTAAAATCTTAATTTTTTAAATTTTGTGTTAAAGGTAGAGACTACATGGAAATCTTTATAGTTTGCAGAGGCGTTATTAGAACATAGCAGGCACCGACTTTTCATCTGTTTCCTTTAGTTTTAATATAAAAATATTTTTATTGAAATTTAGCTAAAATTTCGATTTAAGTATCCTCACTTTATATTTGCTACATACCTTTAATTCAAGCAAAGATCCTTTTTCAACAGCGGCGTGAAGGGTATCGCACTTCGATATAAGTTGAACGAGATGCTGAGGTAGAGGAATTGCTTCAGCTTCGGCCATCAACCGGCGACCCTGACCCGAGAGTATTGCACGCTCCAGCTTGCTCTCTGCACCACTGAGTATCCATTGACGGAGCTGCGATGCTGGTATGTCAGCAAACACTAAAAACAATTGCATTTATTAACCATTGACACAACTAGTTGTCCAGATTAGGATAAAATTATTAAATTAGGTTATTGTCATAGATAGGAGTGCAAATTTTTAAGTCAATTAAACCCTCTACGAGTTGGTGAAAATAACATTAAAATATTTCGTTACATAGTATCCGTTATATATCTATAAAATATTACAGGTAAGTTACATTTGCGTGTAATGACCAATGAAATAAAACTAAACAAGTAGATAATACTGCAGGTAAATTTATTGGTAATCTTATTACGTCACTTAAAAATGTAAGCATTTTAGTCTTGCATGGTGTTTTTAAGAAACGGTAAAATAAGAATTACAATTCAAAAAGGGAAACCGTATATCTCCTTTATTGACATCAAATTATAATTTTTTATATATAAAGGATATGTAAAATTAACATTATATGTTGTAATATCTTTTACCAATTTCTATATTGAAATTACTTGTAGCAAAAAAGTTGCCAAAGTATTGAATAAGCGTGATGTTTTGTTTCTCCTTGGCAATTAATTTAATGGCAAAAGTTTATACTAAAAATATTAAGAGCAGTCGATGAAGAGTCTCACATAAGAAAGCTGACATAAGAATAAGCATTTCCAAGGTTGACAGTGCGCTCACCTGTTGATTGTATCTGATTTTAGTTTTACCCCTTTTTCTTATTATACACAGTATGTTATTATTAGAAATGTATTAAAATTAAACTTTTCCAGATTTTTCCTTTACCGCAATTATTTGTAATAAATCAGTCAACCATTGCTTAACGCTAAATATCTATAAATAAATCATCATTACGAATTTTAGATGCTACAGATTTTGTTTCAAGTTTCTTTTTGAAATTAATGTAGCGAGAGTGCTGTTAGAGTCCATGGACTCGTATAAAATTGGCATTATTACCGTCTTGTTGCTACTCTTGTACCTAGTAATTTATCCACTAATCTGGTCATCAAAAAAGCCACATAGATCCACTACATTTTTTTTCGGAAAACACGACACTTGCGTTTCAGAACTAATAAAAATATACAGTGTTAAGAAAAATTTAATAAAATTAAATATAATGTTAGTAATCATAATAAAATGATTTGTCTTCCACTTTTTATTGAGAGTTTGGTCTTTGGTTTACCGGCACATTAATGA
Organism: Parnassius mnemosyne; assembly: GCA_963668995.1. Lineage (NCBI taxonomy): Eukaryota > Metazoa > Arthropoda > Insecta > Lepidoptera > Papilionidae > Parnassius > Parnassius mnemosyne. The sequence goes on along the minus strand of CAVLGL010000013.1, from coordinate 21,967,610 downwards.
ATGTGTTTCCTCCTCTTGCTCTAATGACTGCATTCATCGTTTTACCGATATGATTAGTGTTTCTGTTATTTCCTGGGAAATTCTTTCCCTCCCTTTTCCTATCTTCTAAGTCTTCAAGACAGTTGTATCACAAGCTACAAGCTTTTGTTTTACTTGATCTCGCACATGCTCTACGTAGATCAGGAATTTTCGGTGGCCATCATTGTAGGAATCCTTGAGTCGTACTTTACCGTACCGTACAGTATACAGAACCATATGTTCTTCCAGAATCTCTACGAAGTATCGATGAGCAGTTAAAGCGCCTCTCCGTATGTCCACCAGGTCTGTACGAGTAGCCAAAGATCAGAAGAAGAAGAAATTGGTCCTGTATCTTGTAAGTATGCTGTATGCAATATTGGGCATGTCATTCCCCTGGGCGTCCCATTATATGATGTTGTCCATCGGGGCCAGATATCGTCGAATCATATAATTTAAAATTAGAAATTTTTTTACAACCGACTTCAATATAAATTATTTAGAATAACTCAAAAAGTATTATTATAGAATAAGGGTGAAAAACGAGAACACAGTCCACCTGATGGTAAGTGGATGCTGTGGCCAATATAATTCTGTCGTTATTAGGAAGTCAACAAGTATTTATTTAAAAGGTCAAACCTTGATTGAATTTATATGGGACCACATGAGAAGCACCAGCTATCAAATAAAAAAAAATCATCGAAATCGGTTCACGCAGAAAAAGTTATGAGATGACACAGATAAAAAAACAGACAGTCGAATTGAGTGTCTCCCCTCTTTTTTGAAGTCGGTAGAAAAGAAAACTACCATTGCGACAAAGTCTAACTGACGTGTTCCTTAGCAAATTGGAGTCTAACTTACTTTGGTCATTCCTCTCTATGGCCACCGTAAGTTCTTCGCGTAGATGTCGCTGAGAATAACTAAAAATGAATAAACCAGTGTAGTTTACTTATTTTTAGTTCAACGATTAAAGAAACTATTCACGGTTTTTTTGCTTTCATAAATTATATTATAATTTATATTTAGCATAATTTATGTTAATCTCTGATGTTACATGCAAGTTGTATTATGTACCTAATATAAGTACGATATTTTAAACATTATAATGTGAGCAAACTTGCATGTGCTCGAAGAATAAAATATGTCGAAACACGTAACTACTGCTGCAAATTCTTTACTTTTAAATTGAAAAGTTGTAGCACAAATAAGTCTGCTCCACCGGGAAAAGACCACGCTCTCATAGAATACCAGCGAAAAACAGTAGCTTAATGCTGGTGAGTTTCGAGAGGGGAGTGTAGAGAACCGAAGCCTCTTGTGACTTTTTTATAGCATAAGAATGACAAACAAGCACACAGTCCACCTAATGGTAAGTAGTTGTTCTCGTTTTTCACCCTTAATCTATAAGAAAATGAGGAAATTATCAATTCAAGTGTATTTGAAATTTTTGTACCTAATTATCCAAAGTTAGATAACTTAGATGATTATTTGCGTTGTACCAGTCAATCACTTAAATATACGCTACATGATGTGGTGGCTTTAGATAATACATCACCCTATTTCATCACGATAAACGACAGTTAAATTCTTAGATCAGAGAGCTTATTCAATAACTTGAAAGCTCTTTACAGGATAAAGAAACCTTATAATTTTCCTCGCTCACATTATAATTATATAGGCCGTGTAGTGGCGGTGTAAGAATATCCACTACCACATATCATCTCGTGGGTGTCGTAAGAGGCGACAGAGGGAAACAAATCAAAAGATGGGCAGCAACGTCTTCTTAATAACGACTACAATAAAAACCTGCGTTTGCAAACCCCCTTGCCAAGCGTGGCAACTATGGCAAAAATCCTTCCTATAAAGCAATCTATGGGGGAGGCCCATGTTCAACAGTGGACTACAACCTATTAAAGGTTGTAACGATAAGGCTACATTATAATATTAAGTAATGTACTATGTAATGAATTATTTAATTTTCAATAGATATAAAAGTAAGCCAATTGAAACATCCTGTCTATTTCAACAGGATGTTGTGTGCGCATGTATACAGCTAGTTCCTAGTAAATTACAAGATTTACAATTTTATAGCAGTCTGAGTGCGCGACTTATCGCGACACCTTTTGAATTCACAGCTTACGTATTCTACTTGCAACTTTGCTTATTTGTATTTTCTGATGATAAACGTTTATTTTCTGCCGACTTCCAAAAAGGAGCCGGTACTCAATTCGACTGTATGTTTTTTTTTTCGTTTTTTTTTTTATGTGTGTTACCTCAGAACTTTTTTCTGGGTGAACCGATTTCGATGATTCTTTTTTTATTTGAAAGCTGGTACTTCTCGTGTGGTCCCATATGAATTTGATCAAGGTCAGACCAATAGTTTTTAAGTTATTCTTAAATAACTTATATTGAAGTCGGCTGTACAAAATTTTTAATTTTAAATTATTTATATTTATACTAAGATCGTCACCAATACAGCCCATCACAAGTCCACTGCTGGCCCCCATAGATTCATCTATTTTCGAGATGTTGGTGGTGTTATCCTATGCGGTTCTTACAGCTTCATCTTACACAGGGCTCGCAGCCTGAAAGGCCGCTAGATTGCCACTAAGTACGGTTCTGAGTGACCTTTTCAATCAGGTCGTCACTCCATCTAGTAGAGGTCACTCAACATTGCACTTAAAAGTATCACTCGAAAACCTTTCTTCCACATGGATTGTCAGTTCAGCTGACTGATTCGTTGGGATATGTTAGTTTTCTTGTTCTCCTGCGAATATCCTCGTTATGGACTTTATCCTACAGAAAAATTTCGTCTAATATCTCTTCCTTTCGCATACTGAGTGACTTTGAGCTCGTTCATAAAGCCTGGTGAAGGACCGGTTTGATTCAGTTACGATAATGGTTCTGAAGAACATCTGACAAAAAGATTTCTTGCAGTTTTCCTAACGCAGTCAAGCCACTTTTAATTCAATTATCCATTTTATCTATAGGTTAATTAAATCTTTTTTTGAATACTTTGTTTTAATATTAATAAAATAACGCTATTAATATTAAAACAAAAGAAAGTATATTGGCTGTAGACCTATTAATTTTAAAACGACGTCTGCAATATAACACTGTTAAATTTCAATTTATTTTTGATTACAGATGTTTCGAGTGCTTGGCAGCACCTAAGATCATAGCCCATGCTATTATTGTTAATAACTAATAAATAAAAATAAAAGTTAAAGTTACAGCCTATATATGTCCCACTGCTGGGCACAGGCCTTCTCTCATTTCTGGGAGGGTTTTTAGAGCAAGGAAGTGTCCGCCGCGCTGCCCCAATGCGTGTTGGCGAACTTCACATGTCCTCGAAATAATTTTTTTTCTTATTTCTCAGACATTCAGGTTTCCTCACGATGTTTTCCTTCACCGCCGAGTACGTGATAAATCAGCACTTAAAATTGCATTTAAAAATCTCATTGATGCCGGCGGGGATCGAACCCAGGTTGCTCGCTTACTGTGAAACTTACAGAGAGCGATAACCATCTGAGCTACAACGCCTACATAATAAATAAAAATAAAGTAAAAAAAAAATATGCAGAGCTTTTCTATTAAAAGGTTTAAATTATTTATTAAGCAAAAATTGTCTAGTAAGAGTTATTATACTACTAAAGATTACATGGCTGATAATAACCCCTGGGAATGAGGTGATCGGTACCATGCTGTTTCTAAATGTTTTTGTAACAATTGTATAAAATATTATATTGTAAATTGTGCTTTTTAAAAAAAAGTTTCGCTGGGTTTCTTGCTGGTTCTTCCCAGGACAGAGGTTTTTTTTGTGAACTTGTGGTAAAAGTAAAAAATGACTTTCAATAAGTATTATGTATTGTAATCTATATTGAATAAAAATGATTCTAGTCTATTCTAACATTAATGTTATAAAAAAATCTTATCTATAAAATTATAACATAATCTGTGGCTATTGTTTAAACGTTACAAATATCTTAAAAAATCAAAGTTTTTTCCACATAACACTAATAAATAATTCTAAAACAATAATATTTATTTAATTACACTGCATACGAAGCCAAGTCAGTAAAGTAAAATTTGTTATTAGTAGTTTATTCGCTTTTCACAGGAAATAGTTGAAAAATGTTAAAATGTGTGTATACTTTTGAAGAAAATACTTGCGGTAATTATGATAATTAAATAATTGAATACTCGGCTATAACAGCGCTTTTTTATTTAGTTTGAATTTCATGTGAATGTTTCATTGGTATGTCTTATTGTGGTAGGTCATATTTTCCACTTATCACAACCCAAATATTTTCATATTAAAGGTTTTATTACTTTTCTTTACGATTATGTTATCTTTAGATTTGTTTGTTTTTTTTTTCCTCAAATTCATTACTCCCTATTAAAAGCCTACTGCTGAACATAGGCCTCCCCTATAGGTTTAAAAAAATGTAAAACAATATAAAAGTTTCGCTAGGTTTGTTGCTACTTCATCCTAGGACAATTTTTTTCCGAACCAGTGGCAAAAGCAAAAATTCATTAAGTATTATTAAATTATTTATTTCAAGAGTATCCTATTCTATTGCCTCATATAGGGATTTTGTCATAATTACCACGATTGGAACTCCGGTTGGCAAAGGCAGTTTTTTTTAAATTATTCTTAGTTGTTATCAGGCTTATGCAGCTTATGCTGTACCCATCTCCTGTTTCAGTTACCCTCTGTTGAATCTTACAACCACGGTATGATATGGGGTAGTGGATATTATACGTTTATATAGATATTCATACGCCGCCACTTCACACTATGTTTTGTATTGTAAAACGATACTTAGAGTAGAAAGTTGCGGTTTCTATAATTTCATATTTTTAGCGGTTGCAAACTTTTGTCACATGAGTAATGAATCATCTTAAAGTAATAATAATAATTAGTGGTTGCTTTGCGGTCGAAAATCGACGGTAATTCTGTTTGTATTATATGAAAACTGAGTTTTATTTTCAACAGGACGTCTAATAAAAAATATAAAATAAAAATGCTGTTTTTACCTTGACATGCATTCCATAGTCAAGAAACATTTAAAATCGCACCAAATTCACAGCATTATTTCAACAGGTTTTTTTAAAAAAAATTGAGTGTCCAAGGGTTGGCGGATTTCATATGCACTCGAATTATTTCATTCCTGAGATTTGCAAGTTTTTAAGATGTTTTCTCATGATGGAGAAATGATAAAAAAGAAAAAGGCGTCTATTGAGTTTAAAGATGTTAACAAAGAGCTGCAGAAATAACTCAATTATTATAAGATGAAATAATAATATGTATAATATATGAACATAACTTTCTGTGAAAAATTAATTGGACGGAAATTAAGAGAGAATAAAAACGTGCGAAAAGTATATGTGAAAGTGAAAGCCTTCTTTTAAAGTTTCAAAATATTTTTTAAAAGTTTTTATTTAACTTGCAATATTTGTATGTTTGTAGGGTCAAATCTTGCACTGAATTTTAAAGCAGTTATCCTCAACGGTTGAGCTGAAATTTTGCAAACATATTTAGTTTGGATGACAATGCATGGTTAGCTAAGTGATGTCATTGTAAATCCAATATATCGAACCGCCCAAGATGGGGGTAGTTATTTTCTATATGGGTATTAAATGAAAGGGTTTTCTGAGAAGAATACGAAAATTAAATGACGTAACTTTAAGTCCAATTGGTGGACACCCAAAGCGGAATATGTTTTTTTATATGCACCCCCATGATATGGGCATCAAATTAAAGGGTTCGCTGAGAAAAATACCAATAAAATGACGTTTGCGTTCAGCTCTCCGAGGAGATTATGTGCTACTGCCCGACTAAACGGTAAGACTTAGCGGCTAATATCGACTTATACCCTGGGCAAATTGCAGCGGTGTTGAAAAAAATTAAAATAGGCGGAAACAAGATGGCCGCCATATCATTTTTAGAGTTATAACTCTGCAAAGGTTAGAGATAGTTTGGCGGTGCTCGAATAAATGTTATAGGGACCGACAAGGGTCAACTGCTGGCAAATAAAGTTAATTTTTGTTAATTAAGTATAAAAACATACATAAACAACAATACAATATGTAACTTGATATTGACATAGGTATTTCTAAGAAAAAAAATATGTTTTTATAAAATAAGTATACCTCGCAAAAAGATTTTATATCATATAAGTTGTCTATTGTCATAAATTGATGGGTTTGATTTAATTTAAAGTTTATTTTCGTCTTTTTAGGACATTTCAATAAACGCTTGTTTTTAAAAATGTTCTTTTACTAATCATTTATTTAATATTAAATCATAAACAGTTTTACATGTATCCCTTACATGTCGCATGTTATCGGTTCTGCGGGTCATTAACAACCCTATCACTTACCTTTGCCATTATCAATGCCAAAGTATGTTGTGTTCGCAACGATAATAAAACTGGTGTCTGTTACCAGTGAAGATAATGCGTGTGCTGTGACAGTTATATTGAATAATACACTCAAATAAAAGGGCATAATATACGTAGGTACGGCCCCGTATAATATCGACAACATTTCACTCTACCGTGCAGACAATATGTATATATATACTTAATTTTTTATCATAACTAAAATATTTTTAACAATATTTTTATTATGAATGATTTGGACTAGTAATATTTAGAATTCCGAATCTCTCCATAGTTCGTTATGAACAAAATACAGAACCACTATAATAGACTGTGAGACATTTAATCTTAGACTCCAGGGGGTAACAACGCATCTGTAGCTATCTTCGCCTGACATTGGTTGCGGGACTGGGCTAAAAAGTAATAAGAATGGAGAAATCTTCAATACTGTAGGTAAAATATATGAGAGTATTTTTATGAAGTGATTAAGAAATAAACAGTATTATTGAGAGATAAATTTGAGATTTATGTGTACAAGCAGCTTTCGCAGTCTTATCTTTTTAACAAATTATTACGTCTGGCTTTAGGTCCGGTCATAGTCCGTTTCCACACTTCTGAAAGTAACTGGTGATATTAGGTTAGGCATAGAAAACATTAAAGTCATTGTGTTGGTTTTAGTTGACTTTTTGAACGCCTTTAATACATTCTTCGTTCCATCCTTTACCTTTCTATGGTCTCACTCGAAGCAATGTTAAATTTTATTAGTTATTATACTTTTGTATTCTTATATAAACCTTTTTATTACACCTACTTCATTCTATCTCTGCATCACCTCAAAGTGGATTGGTAGAATGCTTCAGGCAATAAGTCCACCTATATACCATGTATGTATATAAAGTGTTGAATAAATAAATAAGGCATATAAGCTTTCACTTAAAACCAAAACCAAAAACAGCCCAACAAATTTTAGAAATCTTGTATTAGAACTAGAAGTTACAAAATATATTACATTTCGAGTACACGATTTAAATGTTACCTATAGAGAAAATATAATGGATGTAATTATATAAATGTAATAACACAATGGAAAAGCGATATATAATATCATGCATATATAAGATTGGCGCTTCGGCCGCGAGGCTCATAGGGAACAACTCGGGCAACACGAAACTACTGACAAGCAATGTCCGACATGCTTGCATAACAATTCCCTCTCGAAAGTTTTTACAAAACTACTTTTTTTTGCTCATTTTTGACATATTAACTTAAACGCTCACAATCAAGATGACTCTTAACTCGAATAACACTTAAATATAACCAAAAATGTTTAAATTGTTAAAATTAAGAAATAGTAATTTAATTATAAGTAATAACTTACATTTTGTAAAGGTGGAATGAACATATAATCCATACTTCTTGGCAATCTCGTCCATTTGCAATTTCTTTATGTACCGAATGTTAATTCGACGTAAATGCTATACTGTTATGCTGTATTGAAAGAATATTCTATTCCATTCTATTAAATACTAGCGGTTCACCGGCTTGACACGGTTGATTTTTGAATCTCTACTACAGCGCTACCTACCGGTTTCAACTACAGCTAAGAACCGTCCTGGTGACCCCATGTGTACCCCATAAAAACATCAAAATCTGTCAATTCATGAGGAGAAGAATTACGGACACACACACTCCGTAATTTTATATAAAGATATGGTACATACAGTGGTAGGTCTTTACGTGGTAGAGCCATGCTGCAGCTATATTAGTAGTATAGTTGTAGCATGCTCTCACAGAATACCAGCGTAAAATAGCAGCTTCATGCTGCTGTGTTTCGTATGGTGAGTGTAGAGAATCGGAGACCCTTTTTACTGGAAAGGAAGCGTTCCATCTTAGTCCTCACGGGTGACAACGCATCTGCATTTTGATTCGCCAACGAGGATAGATGTGGATGTCTATGGGCCACAGCAACCACTTACCATCAGGTGGACTGTGTGCTCGTTTGTCACCCTATCCTATAAAAAACATACGTAAGTACATATGTATGGTGTGTAGTTTATTTTAATTTATATAAAAGTAAATGACATTTATATAATGAGTAATAAATAAATATAATGAGTATATTCATGAAAATTATAACTTGAATATAAAATTACTATTTATTAAAGCTTGATTGAAATACTATTCATAATAATTACCATTATTTTTGCCTAAGTTATAGTTATTGTAAAATAAATTAAGCTTCTTAAAACTCTAGAATAATATAGAAAATATTTCTTTGTTAAAAATTCTATTCTTTATAGTGGAAAAAGTTCATCGATTTTCAGCTTCGACAGCACGAGGCAATCTAAAATGCCTTATTAAATATTTACAGCTCGCGTTCTACTAACACTGTTTGCCCTGTCAAATAACCGAAAGTTTTATTTCATGGCTTGGAAAATCCTTTTGAAATAGTAATATGAACATTAAGTATTATCATTTATAGAGAGGTATCTCCTTTAGGGTTGATTTTTCAAAATTTCAAAAGAAGAGTTCATCAAAATAATCCATCAACAATTTTATGTATAAGTTTTTTAATAAACCATATTTTTATAAGGACTAAAAACTGTACGATTCATTTTTCTGCCGACTTCCAAAAAGGAGACGGTACTCAATTCGACTGTATGTTTTTTATGTGTGTTACATCATAACTTTTTACTGGGTGAACCGATTTCGATGATTCTTTTTTTATTTGAAAGCTGATACTTCTCGTGTGGTTGATCAAGTTTGGTGATTAAGGTCAGACCAAAAGTTATTGAGTTATTCTTAATAACTTATATTGAAGTCGGCTGTACAAAATTTTTAATTTTAAATCGTGAACACAAAATGGTCAATATATTACTACCAAATACTATTAAAATCGTAGCAAAGATCATGTACATTACATTAGTTTTTATTTCACTTCAATACATGCAGTATTTCCGAAGTTATAACGACGAGAAATTTAAGCCCTCTTTTTGAATTTCAGAGATTACGCGCGCTCACTCTATGACGTCACACCCCCGCAGACCGCGACCGCGACACAAACGCGACGCTCGGTCCTGTGCGGTTTGACCAAATTACGCGGCTCTCGTTTCATTTTCTTTCGATCGTCATTTTATTCCCATTACTTATAGTGTTTGTGCTTGTTTTTCAAAGAAGTAATATTATCCTCCAAATCCGATTACACTCAAGTGAAACGTGTAGTGCTAGAATGGAAGAAGGTTTTATAAAAGGACAGTCGGGCAATCTGCCAAGATTGGATAGTTTGATGGTGACACAAGATTTTAATATCAAATCAGGAATCAGGATTTGACGGCTGCTGAAATTCGTGGAATAAAGATGAAAAGGTACGTACCTATATTCTAAGTAAGCATTAGGTACCTACTCTCCTCGGTAAGCATTAGGTTTAAGTTTGAACAAATACCTATGTAGGTATTTGTACAAACTTAAACGTAACTGAAAGTTTGTGTGTTTCATTTAATACTCTCGTAATCCACATTTCGAGGTTGTCGATGATTATTTTATGTGTTTTATTAGTTTAAACTTACAGAAAATGTCAATATTTACCCATATATCATATATCAGATGTGGGTAACTCCTACTACCTAGGTATTTACGTAGTTATAAGTTTTCTAACTAGGCAAATAGGTACCTATTGTTCTACTGTTATACTAAAACAGATACTAACCTATTTTTGATAAATTTTATCCAATGTTCGCTTTAGTTTATTCATATACAGTTTTTTTTTAAATTAAAACATTTAAAAAAAATCAGTGCTGATTAACTTATGGGCCGCAAAATTTTACTTACCATTTTTATTGGTTATTTATTAATGCCCGACGCAAAAAGAGGAATGTCATAAGTTTGACCGCTATGTGTGTCTGTCTGTATATCTGACTGTGTGTATATATGTCTGTCTGTGTGTCTATATGTTTGTCTGTGTGTCGGTATGTCTGTCTGTAGTACTGTAGCTCATAAATGGGTGAACCGTGTTGTTTTTTTATTTTGTATTTAATGTTGTTTTTTAACAGTGGTCCAGACATGTTTTATCAAAATCGGTTAAGCCGTTCTAATAGTATATTAAAAACGTAAGTTTCGAAAACCTAAATAAAAACCGAGTTTAATGTATGTACTTTGCTATCGTTAAAAATGCAACGAAACTAAATGATAAATGCGGGCCGCGAGTTTGATACTTCTGATATAGGGCAACGAGTTTGATTTTGTAGTAGGAAGAAAATAATATATATGTATATTTTGTATATTTTGCGATATGTGTAGACTTCTGATATAGGGCAACGAGTTTGATTTTGTAGTAGGAAGAAAATAATATATATGTATATTTTGTATATTTTGCGATATGTGTATTTTGCAGCCCGCCAATACAGTCGGTTAAGGAGCACTCCACTGCGCTGCTACTAGATGCTAGGTAGTTGGCAACTTTGGTAAGATACCTGTCTATCTAAATAATCAAAGTAGACAAGTAGGTATATTTAGTAGGGCAAGGATAGGTAGAAAAGAAGGATAAGCACAAGTGCAACGCTTTAGTTTTAGGGCCTATTGAATCGACTCTTTTTACGGCTGTCATCCACTTTTTTCTCATTTTTGGGTCCTCAGGCACATAAAAAAAAAGAGTTTATCAGGTGTTTAACTGTTGAATTGAAGCACTGAGACACAATATAGTATTTTTTTCCCTTTTTACCACAGATAACTTTAAAATTCTGATTTTTACTGCGCAGCGGCGTGCAGACGAGAGCGCGATTATTGTACGGGCGGGGGTGTCACATCATCGGCTAGTGAGCGCCCGCCCGCTTTTTTAAAAATCTTCGTTCGGAAACACGCACTTTGATCGTTAATATCTTAGCTAATTATTAAGATATGAAAAAAGTAAAAACACATTTTTACTCTTATTATTTTATATATTTATTTGGCATTTAAAGTAAAAAACGTTTGTCAGACCCATTATTATATTATAACATTGTCATCCGATTCTGACCTTGTAGAAAATTTAAAACTTCTAGCTCAGTCTTTCTCAAAGTGGGCGATAACGCCCCCTGTTGGGCGTTAGAAACCTAGAGGGGGGCATTAAGGGGCCCAGAAAAAAATGGGGACCGTTGGCGTGGTTTAGGGGGCGATGGTTGATTTGTAGTTTCATTTACATACTTTATATTTTAAAATTTACTAAAATTACAACCTACTTACCATTCAATATACGATACATAATTCGTTTATATTTCTACCCTCTATGATGGTATATAAACAAGAAATACTTAACATAGATTTCGTAGGATATCCCGCACGCCGTACGCAATCAAATTGTAACAAGTTTTTGTAAAGATTTGTTTGCTATTGGTGTAATCTGGTAGCAATCGGCTGGTTCATTGATACTTGACTTGCTTAGTACGAATGAGCGTCGAAAGAGATAAACAAGTTTGTGTTTGTTTTATTCCTGTCGGTGCGTGCTGTATTTAAATCCTATATAAAAGCTCGTAATAATTTTTATATTTTCATTAGTGGTTTCGCGCGCAATCTTTAAACAAGTATTTAAGTTCAACACTTTCAAGTAACAAGTCGGAAGCAAATAATTTAAAATTAAAAATTTTGTACAGCCGACTTCAATAAAAGTTATTAAGAATAACTCAAAAACTATTGTCTGACCTTGATCAAATTCATATGGGACCACACGAGAAGTACCAGCTTTCAAATAAAAAAAAATCATCGAAATCAGTTCACCCAGTAAAGAGTTATGAGGTAACACACATTAAAAAAACATACAGTGGAATTGAGTACCGTCTCCTTTTTGGAAGTCGGCAGAAAAGAAGAGACGGCAATATAGTGCAGGATATATTAAATATGGATTCATAGAAAATTCCACAAATCCATCTTTGTCTTTATGTTTTCTGCCGACTTCCAAAAAGGAGACGGTACTTAAATCGACGCGTATGTTTTTTTTATGTGTGTTACCTCATAAGTTTTTACTGGGTGAACAGATTTCGATGATTCTTTTTTAAATAAAAGCTGATACTTCTCGTGTGGTCCCATATGAACTTGATCAAGGTCAGACCAATAGTTTTTAAGTTATTTGAGTTATTCTTAATAACTCACATTGAAGTCAGCTGTACAAAATTTTTAATTTTAAATTATATTATCTTTGTTCAAAAACATTTTCAAACAAAGAAGAAGCATAATGCTCAGCCAAGTCAATCGTTAATTTGTGCCGGCAATAAAAGATGTTGTAACTACTGTGCTCTATAAACCGGCGGCAAATATAATTCGAATAATTCCTTTGAGCAATATTTCTGTGCAAATACGAATTGATGAAATGGCTGAAAACATTGAAGAGTCATTGTGCAATCATCTGAATATTAGTCAATTTTTAATTCAGTTGGATGAGTCCACTTTACCAACTAATGAAGCATTGTTGCTGTATTACGTGAGGATTATTAAAGATGAAGAAATATGTCAAGAACTATTGTTTGCTAGAAATTTAGAGACAGACACAAAAGGAGAAACCATATTTAAAACACTGGAAAAGTTTTGTGATGGAAAAGGAATTCCCTTGAAGAATATTATATCAGCTGCTACAGATGGTGCTCCAACAATGACGGGGTATCAAAAAAGGCTTCATAGCGTACTTAAAAATCAAAATTCCAGATGTGCTTGCTGTACATTGCGTTATACATCGACATTTGTTTACTAGAAATTTAAGTGAAAGACTGTTTCAATCATTGCAACATATCATCAGAGCAGTCAATAAAATTCAAAAACAACTCTTTAAATGACCGATTATTTAATCAGCTTTGTGTTACTAATGATGAAGATTTCAACCGATTGACCATTCACACAGAAGTGCGTTGGTTATCAAAACGAAATTGTCTGACTCGATTTTACAATCTGTTTGACTCTCTCGTTGAGTTCTTGGAAAACAAAGACACAGAATTGCGCGACTACCTCATCACATCAAAGAATGATATTGCATACCTAGATAGACCTTTATAAATTGCTTGATGATATGAATCTCCAATTTCAAGACGATGACTTGAAATTAATAAAAACAAAAAATGTCGTCGCTGCTTTCGTAGCCAAGCTGCTCTTACACAAAAAAATATCGGTAGACGTGAGTTCCATAATTTTCCCAATTTATCAGTATACTGCAACAACGACGACTTGCTTGTCTACTGCCAACATTTGGAAAATGTCCACAGTGATTTCATTTAAAGTTTTCAGGGCATTTTGAATTTGGAAATACCAGACTGGCTGTTAGATCCTTTTTCAAATGTCAACATAGCAGTATCACTCCAGCTGGAAGAGCTTATACAATTGACAACGAACGAGGAAATAAAAATCAAATTCAAAATTGGCTACCAAGAATTTTTGCTATAAAAGTCAATCCCGCAGTTTTTACCCTGGATTGTGGTCAATCGTTCAACAATTTTTGATAGCATTCCCATCGTCATATTTGTGTGAACGTGGACTTAGCGCTGTGACAACGCTGCTTACTAAAAAAAGAAATCGTTGGCATGTTACCGAACGTGGCGACTTATGACTGTTTTTGAGTAAAATCAGACCTGATATCAACAAACTTGTTAAAAATCATCAAATTCATCCATCTCATTAGATTAGTTTTGAAAACTAAAATTGATTACCTATCTATATTGTTTCTTTTAATTTGATTAAAATATATTCGTAATATTATAAAGTTGCGTTTTAATTGCTCTCACTGGTAATAATGTCTAGTTTAGAATGTAAGTTTAAACACCAGAACCGACTAATATAGAGCACACCATAACTAAATTAATTAAAGTAATGAAATTGTGGTTTTTAAGTTAAGGAGTGTATAAAAAATTGGGGGCACTGTAAAATAATTAATTTTCAAAGAGGGCGGTAAAAGAAATAAGTTTTATAATCTCTGCTCCAGCTCATCGGTTATCTACTAAATTCGACCAAAATCTAACTATATTAATAATAAAAATGTAATTCATCTTGATTTGTTTATATATTATATCCTAAAATCTACTTTATCTAAGACTCGAACACTCGCTCCTCAGAGATATATCTTACTTTTAAATAATTGCACTAGTTTTTAATTTTCTAAAGTCCATGCGTTATGAACTGAAAACGATATCGCGTTTCTGTAGTTACTGAAGAAAAACTTCACTTTATTCGGGGCATTGAAAGACTCCGTAGATTGCACAATGTGTACAATCACTACTACAAGTTGTGTACGCAGGAATATTTAAAATTATTTTATGTATACACAATTTAATGCCGTTGGATTGAATGATTCTGTATTAAAGTACAGAATTCTCGAAAGTTTATGTGCGACTTTATAAACAACTAGCTGTTCCCCGCAACTTCGCCCGCGTGTAAATAGGGTTTTAATTTTTTTGCTCGGAACTCTAATGTTTTTTCTAAAATAAAAGTAGCCTAAGTTACTCCTTATAACGTCAGCTATCTGCCAGTGAAAGTCCCGTCAAAATCATTTCAGAGATTATCCAGAAGAAACAGGCAGACAGACAGATAAACATTTTGTTTTTATTCTAATACCGTACCATATATTTTCATATGCATTCAGAAAAAAGCTGTTTTTTGACATTACAAACTGGTACTTCTTTTTTATTTATTTGTATAGATGTTATTACTTGGTAAATATGATACGCTGTACGAAATATGTTAAAATCGATAAGCTATTATTCCCTTATTTAATGAAAAATTTGTCCATTTCTATTTGTATAGTTATAGTTATTTCTTAGGGTACTGTAGTTTCGTTATAATTATAGTCTATTTTTTTTTATGTTGCAACATCATGAAACACGAGCCGTATTATTGACGGTGGCGTGTCTTTACTTGTGTAGTGATGTTGGTTTCAATGGTGGCAGTGATAGTGCACGCATTTGAATTGAATTGTGTACTTAAAACTAGGTACGAGTAAGACACATCACTATTTGAATTTTATACACGGATCTTCGCTAGTTAATTTTAACATCTTTAATATCTCAATCGGAATCGATCGTACATAGATCAAAATGTCAAAATTCATTCTATATTCATTCATTCATGATATACCACAAAGTATGGTCCTGAGCCACGTACAACCATCAACTTTCTGCGTCTACAGATTACCTTTGTTGTCCAGGTAAGTCCAGGTTTATCTTACCTATCCTATAGGTTTGGTACTTGGATATCATCATTTCAGCACCTCTTTATACCCACAATCAACAAGCAGAAGTGATTGCGACCCAGCCCAAATTTCTACGGAATGAAAGATTTTTTCATAGTGTACATACGCTAGATAAAGTAGCAGAGAGTACTCTTCGGTCTTCTGTACAATTTGCCGAAAAGTATGGAGTGGTCTATACTACTAAAGCCTTAAAGGAAACGGGCTTGTTCGGGAGGCTGGAAGTCGTCTTGTTTGCGTGCGAGACGATTCGTAATGACTATTGAAAACAGCACCTAGATGCGACTCAGAAAGAAAATCGGTCTATAGATTTTCAACAGAGCATTATCGCCATTCTTGTAGAAAAAGACCACCGCTCTTCTGCTTTATACCTCGGAGGTAGTGCCACTATGGAGGATAGAATTGAAGAGCTTCTGAAGGACTTCAAGTACTGGTATTCCATCAGCTTTCAGAAGATTCATTGTAATTCCATCATTGCTAGGGGGTCTTGCCGTTTTCAAGCTGCTGGAGAGCCATTCTTATCTCGTTCTGACTGATATCCGGAGGATCATAGGAATAGTAGCGGATAAGATTTGCTCTTGGATCGTTACTCACACTTGCGTGTGGCTCCAACGACGACTCACTCAAAATCTCAGGTGTCCTTCAGGTGAGCTTCGTTTACGAAGCTCCCACATCGATCCTTAACTTCGACTGTTGTCTCTTTCTGGCAAAAAGATCTCTGGCAAAGACTTCGGAGCCTTGTTGCCAATCAATCGCTTTTTCAATTCGAGATGTTATGTAGTTCCGTATGTGTCACCGCATTCAATTGAAGATATACCTGTTCAATTGCCTGTGTGATATCATATCTACTGAAGACTGCAGTTTCATTTCCCGTCTAACAGTTATATCTCATGACTGTTATACGGGAAATGAAGTGTGATCGGAGAGTTTTGGGTTCTTGTGCGTCTGGTTCTTATGCTCTGAACGCATGGACAGTTTTCACGAGCATGTCATTTATATCGTCCACTGTATTGCAGTCTTTTGGGCACTGAAAATGATTTTGTAACTTGAGCTGAAAGTTTCCGGGGCTTCGGATTAGGGCTCTAGAGGGACGGAGCGTTGACGTAATTAGACGTGACCTCTCCAACTTAACGTTAAGGTTCAGTGCGTCTCGCACCATTCGATGATTGCTACCAGTTTTCTCCCTCGCGATCACCGAAACATTATATAACAGTTGCCGTCTGGTCGTCATAATGAAATTACCGTAGTGGCGATGGCCAATACTATATAGTGGCGGTGTCCAATACCATATAGTGGCGGATTAAGAATACCCTCTACCCCATATCGTCCCGTGGGTATCTTAAGAGGCGACAGTGGGAGGCGAACCTGTAGATGTACAGCAGCATTTTTCTGTTAACAGCAGTAATGAAAAAACTGCGGTTGCCAACTTGCTTGCCAAACATGGCAACTATAGCAATATACCTCCATGTCTAAAGGTGCAAAGGAACGGCGCCCAATCCCCGGTGGCTCCGCTATTTCTGGCTACGGTGGCGACCATAACGGCATGCACCCTAAGAACTGACATGAAGATCATGGAGCAGGAAGAAGAAATAGACGTAGAAATAGAATATAGTTGCGCTGACTTATTATAGGAATATCTGAGGTCCGAAGAGAGATCGAGTACACGGTAATCCTCGAACCCGGCAACTTTTTGTATCACCACCACCATCATTGGGCGACCATCTGTTCCGAGGAGGTGTCGATTTTATCGTTCACAAGTCTGTCGTTAACAACGTTGTAAAGATTGGGAGTTTAGGAGTGTTTCGAAGGGGGTTATACCTTATCAAACGCTATTCATTGAATGTCATACAGGCTTACGCACCGAACTCGATACATCCCAATGAGGAGGTAGAGGAAATTTATTGATTTCCATGCATTCCACCAAAGCCCACTATACGGTGTTAATATAAGACTTCCACTCAAAACTAGGCACAAAAGAGAATGGTGAGCTGAAGGCAGGGAAATTCGGGATAGCGCAACGGAACTCAAGGGACCAGCAGCTGGTCGACTTCGTGAAGAATGAGGGACTCTTCATGATAAATTATTTTTTCCAGAAGCAGCCCCACAGAAAATTGACCTGGTTGAGCTTCGACGATTCGACAAAAAATACTATATAATATATTTACATAAAATTTTATGTTTGTGAAATATGCAATTGAAGACTTATTAGCATCGTTGTGCGTGATTCAGCTGTTTTAATATGAAAAATGGTTCGCTACAATGAATATTGGTATCATTACTGCGGCATGCGGAAGTAACAACGATCTGAATGCGGGATATAATTGATGTATTATATACCCATATTATACCCACACCTTACATACATACACACTATTATAGATATTGGTGTAGTTACCGAAGTATTTACTGTACCATAGACACAGAGTATATACAAATGTACTCTTTGGAGGCAGAAACCCCAAGCTCATTTAATTTATATGTAGAGTTGGTTCAAATATTGTGCTATTTCTGTCATCAATATTATCATTCTGTTGTCATTACTATTCTGTTTCACTTTTTATTCTGTAATTAATTTATCGTATCCAAAGAGAGTATAATCACTACGTTTAAGAGGCAGGACTTCCATAGTAAAAGATATAATGATTTATGTCTTATATCACGCGCCTATAACAAATTCGTAAAAATATTCACGTTACAAAGAAACTTTTTTGTGGCTTAGGTTTCATTATTCATAAAATTAAAAGCTGTATGATTCCTACTGATATTAAATTTGTATTGGAATTTATGATAAATCCCAGATGTATCATAAATTCAGAAACTTCCACAAGGCTGCGTGCTATCACCAACGCTGTTTCCCCTGCATATCAATGATATGTTGCAAACTAGTAACATTCATTGCTATGCAAACAACAGCACTGGTGATGCCTTAATTTTATTCGACGAAACTTCTACTAATATAACTTAAACGATTTGACAAAAACATCTCATGCTAATTTTAATCAGCCAACCATTATTCTTCCATACTTTAGAGAAAGACTCGAAATGTGTCAGGCTAAGTTGTTTTCCGATTACTTAAATGTTACCAAATATCTGCGTAATAATCACACTACACTATCACAAAGAGCCTATATAATTATATATATATATATATGGCTTCTGTTTAAACGCAGTAGTAAACTAGACGGATAAAGAGTTGGAGGTTAGCGGTGTTGACGTTACTACATTCTGTGCGCATTACTACGCACGCCAGCACCTCTCACCACGAGCCCATAAACTAAGTGTCAACTTAAATATAATAAGGAAAACTGCCGGCTGGACGGGTGCATCCACAACTCTTGCGAAGTTCTTTAATATTATTGGGATATTTCACAATTAACTCTCAATATCTACCTGTGTTATCTAATCTCGAGAATGAAACACTAATGTATATTGAATAAAAAAAAGTTTCTGTTTCTGTTTCCATACAACAGAGGAGACGATTCTGCCTCTTACCTGAAAAATAAAAAATCATATCAATACTCTTATATCTTAATTATTAATAATTAAACGAACTTACCTGTAAGTGAAGTTCTATCATAATTATGTTAGGTGTTTCGTTCGAAGGCATTAGCATCCCTCCCGCCATGTTTATTTTTAACCCTCATATCCTGAAATATCATGTCGTTTCTTTACTCTGAACTAAATGATAAATAGAGCGCAGTGCAACCATGAAGTAATATTAATCTACCGTCTTGTTTTATTTTAATTTTAAACTAAGTGCATAGATGGCGACATTGTATGTGGGACTAACCTGTGTTATCTAATCTCTTCGAACGAAACACCTCACATAATTATGAGAGAACTCCACTTACAGATAAGTTCGTTTAATCATTAATAATTATGACCTAATTCAGTCAACAAGAGTATTGATATGATTTTTTATTTTTCAGGAAAGAGGAAAAATCGTCTCCTCTGTTGTATTGAAACAGAAACAGAAACTTTTTTATTCAATATAGATTATAAATAATACTTATTGAAAGTCACTCTTTTTAGTTACCGACTGGTTCGAAAAAAAAACTCTATTCTGGGAAGAACCAGCAAGAAGCCCAGCGGGACTTTTTTTTAAATAACAGCTTACAATCATGTAATCACAATTAACCACACAAAACAATTAGAAATAGCTTGGTAGCGATCACCTCATTCTCAGAGGTTATTATCATCCATAAATTCCTTAATATTATAATCACCCTTTTTATACAAACTTAGTTTAATAAAGTTTTTGAACTTTGAGCAGGTCAAATTTTGTATATTTTCTGGTATATTACCTGACTGAGGACCGTGCTTTATGCCAGTCAAGATTTTAGGGGAAACTTACGGAACATATGCAGCAGAGGTGCAACGATGATGAAAACCTTACTTAAGAATATAAACTTATGTATACAAAATTGAATTTTGACTTCAGTATTTTTAGTACTGCCAAATATACATACAATATCATATTTTTTGCTTTCATAAATGACTGTTTAGGCCGATGTCTTAATATTATATTATTATCTTCATAGTTACCATCAAGTTAATGTGTTGAAATAAAACGCAATAATCTCATAAATATGTGTGTTTATTTAAGTCCATAAATAATATATATAGCTAGATAGCTAGATAATAATATAGCTAGATATATTTGTAAATATGTCCTATAAAAGTTTTAAATGTATTGCATTTCTAAATATTAGAAAAAAATATTAGTTCCGATTAAAATCTTCTTCGCTGCTGGATAAAATGACGTTGATATTTAAACCAATGTCTTTCTTGCTTGGGTTAAGACATTTTTGAGTACTTTCCGAGGTCATACCATCATTTTGCTCTAAAATAAAGGATTATGAATGAAAATTAAATCAAAAAACTTCAAAAGTAAATGTAAACTGTGATTGATTATTACCATTATTAAGTTGCACATTTAACACGCGGTGGTATAATTCATTGAATTTCTTCTGGCGCTTTACATTTGAAGGAGTGCGTACTACTAAGGTCGGCAATAGGATGTAACGTTCCAAATTTGGTTTATTTTTAGCAGAATGTTTCCGACGCAAAGAATCTTTTTTGATTAACAAGCGGGGAGTTTTTGTATTCACTTTGCTGGTAGATATATTATTATCGCTTATTTGTTCCTTGACATTTTCATGTTTCACTTCTTTATACTTTGTAGTGTTACTGGGATTAGTAGCTTGATTACAAGTTGGATCTTTTCTGGTTGCGGAATGATATACAGCTGAACTGGGTCCAGGTGAACAGTCATCTTGCTTATGTCGTTTCTTACGTGACCACGGATATGTGAGTCGATCATGACTTTTTTGGTTCCTCCGAGGATTGTGCTCCTCGTCTTTATTATTTGTTAGGACGGCACTGGCAATTTTTTTATTTGCTACTGGAATATCTCTGTCTTCAATTGACTGCCGACTTTTGTGACTGGCCACAATGATGTCACCAGTTTTACCAACTGGCCTACAGCTTTCATGCCTGTGGTTAAGTTTTACAATTCTATAATGACGTCGGCGTCTTCTTTCAACATGTGCAACCCTTTCTCTGAGGAGATTATCGATAAGGCGCTGCAACTCGAATCTACTATTATATCGATCCGAATGCTGACGACGTCCAAGTCGTGCATTAGGCCAATGCGTCCGACAAACATCTTCCCATATAATGTCACTTAGTACTGCTTCTCGCGAAGGTGTCAATTTTATACCATCATCCCTTGGTGCGAACTCACCTTGTGCTAAATAGTGAACAGTATCCATGAGTCTATAATCACGGACAGGATTTAATTTGTGACGAATCTTATGAACTCGTTCAGCAGCCATTTTTGGAATGTCATCCCGTTTTCCTGGAACAGAAGAGCTTTGACGCCTGCCACGAGCAGTTATACCATCATAAGCAGTGAAATCGCGGCCATATTGTTCTGAGTTATGGCCCTTAGCAATATTTGTAGCTTTATTAACAGACGCAGACGTAGATTGTTGTGTGTATCTCTGAAAGGCTGATGTTTCAGGAATATGGCTGTACTGCTCTATGTAACTACATCCAGGAGGATTCGTAATAGAGACAGATCTCATTATATTTTCTTTCATTTCCTCATCTGATGAAGATGTTGTTAAATTAGGATCAATAGATCGAAATACCATTTCTTGTTTTAAAATTTTACGTTCCAAATAATTTATTCTTTTTTGTAACTTTTTTATAATACGAGTAGAAATTAATATATCCTCAGACGATGATTTCGTTGCAGTGACCGTTTCTTTATCAACTTTTTGCGTTTTATTCTGATTTTCTGCCAATTTATTAATCTTAGGAAGGTTCATAATTTGATGAGGTTGGGCGTACAAATAACATTTTTCATTAGAAACTATTTGTCGATTACTTAGATTACACTCTTGACATAAAGAAACAGAATCTAAGCATTTCGACAAAATTCCTGAATAACTTCTTTTGTTCTGGCTTGTTGAAGATTCTTGATTGTTACTATATTTATATGTTAAAACGTCACTCTCATTATCCTCACAATTAGCTGAATCTACAAAATTGTAATTATTTGTATCAGTGAATAATGAAATCTTTAAAATACTATCTATAAAAGTGGTATCGATTAACTTACGCGTAGGTAAAGATACGTGATCTCCAATGGCTAGACGTGACCCCGTTTTATGTGAACGCTGTAAATAATTAATTTACAAAATTTTTAAAAATTAAACGTAAAATATACTAGACATAATAATCTTACCTTTTTAGTATTAAATCTATCTTTTTCAGCAATGTATAATGTTTTGATACCATGAGACCTCGGTTTTATGGAAACCAGTACTTTCTGGGATGGTTTTAAATCAATGGGACGATTCTGAATTATTTCTAAATCTAAAAATGAAAACATTCATTATATTTATTGAGTGTAGTAAAAATTAAATTATAATATTTACGTAAGATTAACCTAAATATAAATGATTGTTTAACGAATCACTTGAAATTTGGTTTAAAGAATCGTAGTCAATTTTGCGAACGAACTTTTCTTCTGTTGTATGTAATAATTTATTTTTAAATGGAGGCTGTTTATTTTCCATTACATTTTATTTTCTTTCTCCCCAACATATTAAACTAATATTTTTTATACAATTTATACGTAATAACTCAAGAATTTGTAAAGATAAAAAAAATCGTAATATATTGTCAACCCGGAATTGAGTGACGTTTTTATTCTTCATATGATTCCTAATCTGAGCTGAAAGAAGTTTTATCAAAAAACACCTGAAAAACTAAATTCCTTTTTTGCCGTCACTATGTAGTATAAATTTAGGAACAGTCTTTGTAATTGGGAAAAACAATTAATATTCTTAATTTAGAATTAATATGCTAAAAAACAAAGTAAGGTCTGATTGACCAATTATGCTATAAAATAACCAATTAAATTATACAGTTATAGGAGTGTAATAATTTGTTTCATTTTTATATTTTTTTATATTATTCGATTGATAACTTATATCCGACTATTGAAAAAACAGCCGAAAAAATAATTAGCTATGTTAAATATTTTATGTAGTCTATAACGTAAAATACTTATTTGTAACATCACATTTCAAAAATAGAAAATACAATAAAACAAAAAAATTACTGTCAAAATTGCAACGCGTGACATTTCATAATTTGTACTTTGGTCAATATTGTTACTATTTTTTTGGTGACAAACGTGTAAAATAAAGGTTTCTTTTACGTCTAGATGCATTAGTGATTCCGAAAATGTCAGAGGAAGAAAAAAAGAGTGGTTCCGCTACCGGCGGTCCGTCCGTAGTAATGGTGGAGCAGACGTCAGAAAGTCGACACAAGCAACCCTACCGCCCCACTGAGTTACAAGAAGAGACACCTGAACTACACCACAAAAGGTCCCGAGCGCCTGCAGTACCTTGTATGTTTTAACGCCATTTTCACTAATACTAGCATTAGCATACTTGATATTGATTTAGTGTTGAGAACCAAGTCCTAATATTGAAAAACAATATGTTGAGTACAACTTTCTTCGCAGAATTTGTTAATGTGATAGCTGGTTGTGAACTTCCTCTAGTTTTATTAGGCACAAATTGTTATTGAAACTTTTAATAGAGTTTTTGGGTATTGGAAGTAGTAGTAGCAGCCTTGGGCTTAGGGCTAACCTCCAATTTCAAATATAATAATAATAATAATAGTCATTTATTTTAGGCTTTTTTACACAATTCAACTATAATCATAGTTTAATACTAAAAATACTAAAATTGCCCCCAAAAGTGAGTTCGTTCTATTTATTTACAGTTATTGTCGCGATGCACGGCACGTCATTATTGTAGTATGGGATTCTCTGGGCACTCGTAGCACACCCTGAGTATCTCATTCTCGGAATCACGGATGCGGGACCAAAAAGCTGCAACCCGAGATCTAATAACGGCGAAGTAATCGGGCACCCCGGCGTTGGCAAACATGCTCGACGCACTGCAGTATTTAGGCAGTTTCATAAGAATGAGGAATGCATTATTATACTGCACTCTAATGCTGCTACGTGCATTTTTTGTATTGTCCAACCAAAGCTGACAAGTATAGAAGCATTGACAATATGCTCCTCCAAACAGGGTCATCCTTGCCTTGGGACTGCACCGCGCATACCGGCGTGCGAGTATATTACACCGCACAGCCAGAGTCCTCCTTTCACGTTCTATATCGTGGTTATCACGCAAATATGAGAAAAGAAAATTCCAGGAGCATAGATTAGCAATAAAAAAGCCCTTTAATAATTATTAGGCGTTGTACCAAATTTTGTGTGACAAGTGCAGTCATGTGACTGTAAATATGACTTTTAATCGAATTATTTGCTTTTATAGTAAAAGCTTAGTATATTATTTCGTTAGCCTTGGAGCGTATTTTTATCGGTCGATACTGGTAACGATATATTGTCATCGACTTACCTCACCGACAACGATATTATCAAAAAGTTTTTTTCATTTCATTTTACGGTATGATACCAATTTATGCCTAGACTAGATTGCCATATTGTGATTGTATAATATTACAATTTATGCAACATGCCAGACAACAAATTATATTAATTATATTATATGCTTTACTTAACTCGTAAAAAAGAAAAGTCGTTAAACAATTTTGGTTATATCTAATTTTTAAGGTGAAACTGAAAGAGCTTATTAAACATTATTGGAGAAGTTCACGTATTAATAAATAATAACCTGGTTTAACGAGCTTTGGCCGGTGTTAGAAAAAATGCAATGCAATGTAAATCATTATTTCAATACAGAATTTAATCCACAATTAGCGCTGTTTTCGAGGAACCAATAAGGTACATCTCTTTAGTTAGGTTAATTTATATACAAGAATTGCTCATTTAAAGTTTTGGATATAAATTAATTATAAGCAAACAGCTTAAATTTTTATATTTAGGTTGGTTAATTAATATGTAAAAACCTTGGAAATTAATGTCAAGTAGATCACGCAAACATGTTTCTGTGTATATCGTCGTACGTCTCACATTCTTGATTTTATCGGGATGATTCTGTGGTGAGCTAATGTGGTACTGACATGTCTAAGATATATACAGGTGTCATGTCGCTCTATATATTCCAGTGGACCGATATTGTGAGCCTGTATCGGAACGATATAACTCTTTACCTTTAATCTTCATTATTTATAAATACTATATAAGCTTTAATGTTTTTATCCTATACGTAAATTTTCACCATGTTTAGGAAACAATATGATTATATGCAATTTTTAAATATTTCAAATAAGTAATGGAGTTGTTAAATTTTGTCTGATTAATCACAGCTGTAGCTGAGGAGTTGAAAGAAATATCTGAAGATTCTAATGTCAGCAACAATGCCGAGATTAAAGAAAGAAAGGAATCTGAACGTGGTAAAATAGTTTTTTTACATTTTTAATTTATAATAATATCCTTACTAATGTATAGACTAAGTTAGTGGTAATTTTTTAAACAGCTACTCAAACAGTGTCCCTGTCCGTCCCTGTTTTGTGGTTGGTTACGAACGGAGATAACAAACAAACTTTGGTAATCAGAGATCCTGACAACAGTTTATAACAGTGGTAGAGCCACGCGGCAGCTTTTGCTGTCACACGGATGGGCCGGCTCGAACCGGGGTGGTACCACGACCTCACAGAAAACCAGCGTGTAGTAGAGGCTTACCTCTGCGTTTCGCTTGGTGAGTGCAGGTGGCCGTAGGCCCTTTTTACTGGAAATGAGGCATTCCATCTTAGACCTCACGGGTGACAACGCATCTACATTTTGATTTGTAACAGAGGTTAGATGTAGATGTCTATGGGCCGCAGCAACCACTTACCATCAGGTGGACTGTGTGCTCGTTTGTCACCCTTATCCTATAAAAAAAAATAAGGTACAATCGAACTTACTACATTAGAAATTTACCATCAGGTGGACGATGGTAAATGGCTACTGTAGTCTATGAATACTAGCAACCAACCTCAAACAAAGAAAGCTTCAGATGCGTTGTCACTTTTTGTTGATGGTCAAAGAGTAACATTAGCTAGCTATAATCTTTACTTAATAAAATTTGGCGCTCGGACATTATATGGTCAAACGTACATATTTCAAAATGACTTAATATATGTATTTAATTTGTTAATCTAGCCGTCTTAATAACACAGCACTTTAACGCCCAGTACTCGGCGAGGAGTACACTTCAAGCATTCATATCAAATAGTCGTTATCATTTATTACCAATATCATATTAAATTATAATTTTAAATAATAAAAGTGTAGACAAACCCTACAGACACAACCAACAACGCCAAAACAATAACAATATAAATTTCGAATGAAAATCACTTAAAAAATTGACTGACAGACGATGATCTCTTTTTGCTTTTTTATCTATACATTTAAATAAAACGAATCTGTAATGTTGATATGAATTGCTTCTATTAGGTTCAGGGTCTATTTGCATGCTATTAACAACCATTTTTAAATTTTTTGTCTATCTCTCTGTCATCACGAATGGTTGAACCAATCGTGATGCAACTTTACGAACATATAGAGAGAAATGTCAGGAAGGATCTAGGCTGTATTTATTTTATTCGAATATTTTTTTAAAAAAAAAAACGAGTAATTATTGATAAAATAAATGGTCTTTAATTGTCTTATACCTAAATACCGCCACATTTATAAATCATAACCAGGCAAAGCTAGTTTTCAATAAGGATATTGTGTTATACCCAATTTTTGTAGAATATTACATTATTTTCACGTATATCTAACCATTTGGTCTGCGCACGCCTATAAAACAGTGGAACGGCGCTTTTCCTTCCCATTTGAAAAATATCGATCTCTATTGATTAGCAATTAGGATCGAACTATGTTCTATCGTTTATTTTAAAGGCGAATGCTAATTCAATGTCATCCTTTCAGCCATGTCTTCTGATAAACAAAAGCAGATGTTAGCGAAGAAGTTATCTTCAAACACCAAAAAGCGTGATATATCGCCCGAAACAATTACGTTAGCACCTATAGAAGTGGAAACGAAGGTATGGTCGATTGTTTGTCACGTGCTTGGCCAAATATAAAAAATAAACCTATGTGTATCACGCGAACCTGTGAAATGTACAGATAACGCTATATTATTTAAAAATTATGGACTCTGTTCGTGCATAAGTGCCATTAAATGTAGTCATGTTTTATAATTAATTACGGCGCACTAACAGGTTCTTAGGTTTTACGATTTTGACGCGACAAAATATTCGTCTTTACAAGTATTGTGATGTGATTCTGGTAAGAATTGCCTATATTCAGACAGGTGGTAAGGTGACGACTAAGCTGAAACCCTTGAACATGTAATACTGCTCCGTATCACCTGGCGTTTGGTATTTGGATTCATAATTTTTAATCAAATTTCGCCGGTTGCGTCGGTCGTCAGAGCGACATAATTAAATTAGTAGGATATGGTATACAAGGTAGGTTGAGAGTTAGATAAAAGTTGGCATATTCCCTCCAAACTATGATAATTTAGCGCTAATAAATTAACGTGGTAAAACCACGCTGCAGCTATATTGTGGTTGCACGAATGGGTCGACTCGCCCAGGAAATGACCACGCTCTCACAGAATACCAGTGTGGAGTAGCAGCTTCATGCTTGTGTACTTATATGTAGAAACCGAATACTCTCCCCGATAACTCTGGTAACGAGGCACTCTGCGTTAATTCTCAGAGGTGACAACGCATCTACATTTTGATTCTGAATGGAAGATAGATGCAGGTATCTATGGGCCGTCATAATTCACTTACCATCAGGAGGACTGTGTGCTCGTTTTTCTCACTAATTATATAAAAAGCTATTCAGAATCAGATTGCCTAAGGTTTAGTTTTTACTGAAACATTGTAGTGTGTGATCTAGAGATATTTGTTTTTGTTCCTAGACATTTTTGCCCGTGTATACAATGGCAGGAATGATTAATGTGATATTGTTTTTACTATTCTTTAAGCAATTAACCCCACATATTTAATCAGCCTGTACTGCGAAACTTCATTTAAGTTGAAAAAAAAATAGCACTAATCGTCACTCTTGAAATTTGATAACGCTCGTCTCTGTTTTGATTTTAAGCAAGTTAATTTTTAAAACTTCTACTGCTCACTGTTGGCCTATAAACGTTAAAATTGTCAATTTAGTGACATTCTAAAGTGGTTTCATTTTTTTTAGTTAGAAACGATAACAGTACCACCGCAACCATTGCCATCTCAAGAGCCAGTGAAGGAATCACGCATTGCTTCGGACAAGGAGGCGGATAAGGAAGAAGAGGATAGTATCAAAGACGAGATTGCGGAGTTGCGAACGCCCGAAGTTTCTAAGAAACATTCTGAATGGGTAAATATTTCCAGACTGTTAATTGAATGATTTACTTGTAATTAATTAATAGAATCCCACGTTAGAAATGTTTTATTAGTATAAGCTGTGAGCTAGCGCGGCAGCCCGCTCTTTCTTGTTGCCTTTACAATATTTGATATTGTGTAATTGATATTAGAAAAAAGAAACTGTTCATATTGGTATTTACTTTTTTCATTAAAAAGTTAGGAATCCATTGCCTATTGAACTTGCATGATTCTAAAGTCATTAAGATACGGTATAGATAGCTTGACTGATGAACTCGCGGATTAATTCTGTTTAACGTTGTAGTCAGATGAAGAGGAAGCGGGCGGGCTGCCACGCAGCGAATCACGGTCGTCACGCATCTCCCGCACGGTGCGCCAACTATTTTGCTGCGGCGTGCCTTACGAAGCGGCCTCCGAAGATGATGTCTCCACACATCGCTATGCCGGCATTTAAACCAGACTTTAACTCTTACTTCCCACTGCCCACTTCAAGTGTACTGCAAAGGAATCACTTTCGCCTATATTATGTTCCCTGGACGTTTTCAACCGCCACAGCGTACAATAGCAATAGAGCATAAAAAGTTAAGGTATTATGAGATTAGATTAAGTATTTAAAAATACTATCTGTAACTTTTATACTAATACCAATATGTAACTTTTATACATAATGATCGTGCCTAAACAGTTTTAAGAGTGAACATAGTTTATACTGTGGCAGTTGGGAGTAACCAGCACACATTAATATAATTGTACAAGAACATTGTGCGTGTACTTAGTTGTGTATATAAAATTACTAACATTCTGATCTTTTATTTTTATGCTGTTCGATTTCATTGTTACGACGTATTTAATTTGCGACTTTACGCGGTACAGATATGTTGCGGTGTACGTCGCTGTAGCATGAATGGGTCGGTTCGAACAGGGAAAGACTATGCTCTCACAGAATACCAATTACTGTTGTTGTGTTTCGTATGATGAGTGTAGAAAACCACGTACATACAGAGTAAAATAGCAGCGCAATGCTTCTGTGATTAGTATGATGGGTAACTAGTACTGGAGATCTTTTTAGTACCCGATCCGTCTCACTCCTCAGAGATGTTAACGCATCAGCATTTTGGTTCTTATAATCGATGATGTAAAAGTATATGGGCCACGACATCAGCGGCACCCACACTACACCGGTGTACTGTGTACTCATTGGTTACCAAAAAAAAAATTAGCCTTGTTAATTAAAGAATATTTTAATTTCAATAGAGAAGATGGCTGGATGCCCAACCTAAAATCCTTGTAATTTATTTGACAGTTTTCATTCGATATCGAGTTCCTTCCTAGTTACTTCTTTTCTGCATATAAGTACGTCTGGGTAGATCCCAACCTATTTTTGCCGCCAAATAGCAATGCGTTCAATATTGTGTTCCGGACTGAAAGTGCGGGGCATTCCACATTAGTCCTTAGAAGTGAAAACGCATCGGTAGCCTCTTCTGGGCTGCAGTAGCCACTTACCATCAGGTGGACTGAAGTTCGTTGTTCACTTTAATTTTATAAAAAAAAACTTAAAAATTCTGTTACGGGCTCGTGATGTTACGAGTAAACTTATGTTTTATGAATCTCAATACAATCCGACAGCTAATTGATGTCACAAATTGTTATAAACGGAGATGAACCGACTTAAAAGTTACGTCTAGTTGGTAAGAAAATTCCCAATAGTTTCACTAGTAGGACATTTGGTAAAACTATAGCGAATGTACCATTTACACGTGGTAGAGCCATGCTGCAGCTATATTAATTGTATAGTTGTAGCGCGAATGGGTCGGCTCGACCGGGGAAGGACCACGCTCTCAAAGAATACCAACGTAAAATAGCAGCTTAATGCTGCTGTGTTTCGTCGTATGGTGGGTGTAAAGAACCGAATACCCTTTTTGCTGGAAAAGAGGCATTCCATCTTAGTATTCACGGCAGACGCATCTACATTTGTATGTTCTATGAAAGATGTCTATAGGCCACAGTAACCACTTACCATCTGGTATTGTTATGTATGCTCGCTTGTCACTTAATTCTATAAAAAAAACCGTGCCACGAAATTTTCCCAGTTGTCTTACCAGTAAGAATACAGGAAAGAAAATTTGACCCCCAGATCTTGTTTTAATCCTAACCTATTTTTTTCTTAATCCTGTTAAACTACAACTTATTTATTCTGTGCAACAACATAAAGTTCACCTCACATAATGAAATAAAGTGTATATACAATGTGCTACTATTACGAAATTATTATAACTATAATTATTAATCTAACCTAACTGTATCCTATGTCTATCGAGTCCTATGTGAGTGACCGTCCGGTGTCAGTTTGCTAGTTACGCTTTTCACTTTTCCTTAATACAGATACAGCATTGCACTACCACGAGAACTAACGAGTGATTATTTCTATGTAAAACACGTAATAGGTTGTTTATGAAATAAGCGTTACAAGTTCTTTACTGTCAGTAAACGTTTTATGATAATTTACTATCCGAAATCTGGTAGATACTGTGAGACATATGAGGACCATACATTATGGGTTTTAGCTTCTTTTATACATATGTCGGAGATTCAAGAGAGGATCCCACTTGTGGTCTCTGAAATAAATCAGGATAGCGTTAATTGTTAAAAATAAAAAAAATTGTGAGAGCGGATGTTCAACTTGCTTTTTTGCTTACGCAATTAATTATTATCAGTAATAAGACAACGTAACGCACTATACATTCTATATAGTGAAATCACAGTTCGACCACACCGTAACACGTTTCCGCCACAATCACACACCAGTGTAACGTAAAGTACGTAATTACATTATAACACCAAAGTATGCAAACCAACAGCAACACTACTTATCTCAGTGTAACACAGGGCAGCCTCTCAGCAACACCAATCCTCTTTGCCTGCACTAGAAGAATTACAAAAACGGACAGAACCACGACACTATCTTAGCACTAGTAGAATAACTACACTCTTAGAATGTCTTAAGGGGAATCCTTCCGCACGGCGCCTACAGTGAATTTTATACTGCACAAAAAAGTGGGGGTTTCTCGATATACCGTCAATTCCACCTCGATCCAACCGGTATTTTATAGACGCTCCGACACATATTTTTTTAAATTCGAGATTTAATTCTACATTTTTTTTAGTTAACTATTAATATAATTCATTAATAAAGAAGAATATTGCCTATGAAACAATATGAAAGTGATTTGAGGAGTGTGAAAGTTTTCACAGATTTTCTATAAATAGCCATACAATATAAACGACAATTTGTCCAATATCTACATATATATTACATTATGTAGATGACGTAATTCATACGAATTAATCAGCAATTAAAAACTTTATAGATTACCTAGTATCTAAATGTGGAACTGAGCCATACTCTAATACCGTCCGTGGGTGCCGTATGAAGTGACAGAGGGAAACAAACCAGGAGATGGGCAGTAGTGTCATCCTAATAACAATTAAAAAATCAAAAAAACTGTGGTTGTCAATCTGCCTGCTAAGCAAGGCTACTAAGATGTAATCTATGTGGGAGGCCTATGTTCAGCTGTAGACTTTTGATAAGCTATAACGGTAATGGACACACGACTTGTAGAACTATTTTAATAATATATAACACTGCGGATACACACTTTCTATTCTCCACTGACCCGCAGAATCGAAGTCTGTTGGATCTCGTTATTGCTATTTGGCACTTGTATGTTATTATAGTTCTTTATTTTTTACGACTAATGGCTAAGTAATCAAAAGCTATTCAATTTTAAAATGTTAAGTCTCGTGGTGTGACGTTTACTTTGAATTAAAGTGATAGACGCAGCACAAACCTTAACAGCGTTCTAAAATTGGGCAGCGTTTGAATATTTAGGCATGTGAGCGATGGTTTCTTCTTCATTTAGTCAAAATAACTAATTAAATTACAACTTGTTTGTAAGAAAAGTAAAATAAAAAACTATTGGTAAATCCAACTGAGCATGCCCTAATCGCATTAAAAAAATTACGTATAACATGATAATACGGAATTTTTTTAAAGTAGTTTAAATACACACAAGTTTTCACTAATAACCTTATTATACTTCCAATTTTCCGATAATTTTATGTTAAACTTCAATTTGAAAAAATGTTTGGAAAATCCAAAAGTGCACGACTCATAATACTCATATGATCATCATATCATCATTCAGGTCACTCCATAAAGTCCAAGACGTATTTAAGTATAAACATTACATCCTACTTACTTTTAGTACGTACTACATTATTTATTCTGTCCTTTTAAAATATTGTAATAAAAATCTCTGATTATTATAATAATCAAGTAATATAAAATAGTAAGAAATTTGTTTTTCGGATATTTTGTATTTATTTGTACAGCAATCTTTTTGAAATTTTTGCAAACAACCAATACAGTATCCACTCACAACGGCGGTTGATGCCGTACTAACCGAGTGACGCAGTCTATTTACTAACATGATTTCACACAAGGCTGATCAAACACCGAAAATTTCGCCATTTCGCAGCCGAAAAGAATTTATTATAACTAAACTAAACATAATTAAACTGCCATTTACATTCAATGGCTTTCCACATAATAGATGAAGAGTTTTAAAAATATATTGAGTTGAACAATAGATATTTTTAAAAGTTATCGAATTTACAAGCCTTGCGGACTTGGTAGATCCACACCATAAGCCACTTAAACCCCTTTTTTATTTAAAAATAGCAATTAATCGATTTTAAAAATGTGCTGACAATGTGTTTTTTATATCACTTATATGTACAACATGATTGCTAGATACGATTTCATGCGACAAAACGTTAGAATCTTAATTTTTAGGCCCTAGTAGAACATACCTATGCGCGTTGCGCTTACGGCATGCAATTGTTAATAAATTAAAAAAAAATTATATTTAGGTGTATCATTTAAATATTTTATGTTAAATATTTAAATTATTTATTATGACAAGAAGATTTACCGTATAGTAGCGGTATAAAAACTTACCTTCAATTTTCCAACGACTTAGTCATTATGGTATAATCGCTGGAGTACATTAGTATTAAGCTCAATGAGTTCAATAGTGTCTCCCAATGGTCTTAATATTAACATGGACAAGAGACAAAGATTATGTGTAACGTCCATACCACACCTATGCCATAAGTTTTTGGGAACAAAGAAAACGCTCGTAGTTGTTGAAGAGTACCTGGGACAAACTGTTCAACATAAATCGAGAGACCAATCGTCGGACCCATCGCGACTGGCTATTATTCGGAATATTACAACTCATCTTCTCGTCGTGTATTCGCCAAAATTTAAAACAAGTGTGTACAACCACTGCGTGTTGCTAGTGATGACGTATGGATCTAAATGTAGTTCTTCACCACTGGCCACATGAGGAAACTCCAGATTGCTCAGCTAGCTATAAAGAGGGTTATACTCGAAATGGAGATATCTGCAGTGTAAGAGTAATGGGCATATCCTTTAGGCTATGTCCATTATGTAGAGTAAGCTGAATTGGTAATGAAACAGCCATATTGCTCAAAGGTGGAGAAGAAAGTTCTCGAGTGGCAGCTTCGTATCGATAAGCGAAATGTAGGACGATCCTCTACTACATGAAGTGACGACTTGGTAAGACAGGCAAGAAGCCGATGGATGCAGGTGGCTTCGGACCGTGTGTTGTGGGGCTTTTTAAAGCAAAAATTTTCGTAATTATGCCCATAATCATGCCACGAATTAGCAACCAGATAAATGAAATCCACATGGACAACAAAGAAAGGCCACAAGTGTATGAAACATCCTTAAGTAGATTCTTATATCAAGAATTATGTTCCTATTTACGGCCCTGACAGAGAGCAATATGTTGATTTTAGAATATTGCTGTGTGATGGCAGCGTAACGATATCTATCAAGCCATTTTGTGACGTGGGTATTGTAAGAGGCGACTATGAGAAATGCTTAATAAATGCCGCGTTAGCTGGGATTATAAAATTTGATACCACCCAGACCGGTCACGGAGTACAGCAAAAGTGAGAGACATCTGTTACTGTGATCTTCAATCCGCCTGCCTAGCGTAACGATTAAGACAAGTCCTACCCAACTGGAAAGACCCATGTCCAGCAGTGGACTATTAGGAACTGATAATGGTGAAGAAGGAGATTACTTAACAAAGACGAATATATAATATGCTGGCGATCCGTACCGGCTTCGCACGGGTGATTTTTGGATCTTGACAACAGCGCCACCTACCAGGTCCAATTGTGAATCTAAAATATCCAGGGGCCCACTCAAACACGCACAATATTTTTTTTTTAGTTTTAACGCGACTAACGGACAGCAATTGATTTTTATATATAGAGATATAGAGTATTATAGATATAGTTAAATTAATATAAAAGGGGGAACATAATGAACGCGTTGTATATCTTCAACAAAAATGACAGTGTTGTAAAGTATGATACTTTATCCAAGGTTGTAAAAGAGCATTTCTTTTTGAGAAACACTTTATTGTAACAATAACATAATATTTAAAACCCATGATATAGAGAAAGAATTCCTTTATTTTGTTGGTTTTTGTTTTAGAATTGGAAAACAAAAGGTCAACCATGTTCACTAGAAAAAAAGGTTTCAGTAGGACCTTGTTACAGACCCGGAACGCCTTTTGAACGTCCATCCGGTATATCACTGTGTCTCCCAAAGGTTGGTTTTGCCTCATTTTCTAAATATTTTTTATAAAAATCTCTTTGAATAGTTAGCTTGCATTCAATGATAGTTAATACTTTTAAAAACGGGTCTTTTGTAAGATTTCATCGACATATCCATCACCAGTCAACTATCAGCCCATTTAACGATAATAATTTCGCAATTACAAAGGTTTGGGTTAATTTTTTAAGGATTCGTCAAGTGTCGTCGCGTTCGCAATGTGTTTTGTGTGTTTCCTCAAACCTCTCTGACGCAATGTTCCGCCGCATCAGAGAGCTTCAGAGAGTATTAAAAGTATTTGGTTAATATAAATCGTACTTCGGTTGGTAAACTTAATTGTATTCGATTTATTCATGGATAAATCTAAAAGTAAAAGTATTACAACTAGGTCTAGTAAATTCTTAATAATAATTAAAATAACTTAACTACTGTTAGCTCTATCAAAATACGAAATCATCTATCAAGAAATATCAACGACAAGAAGTTTTAAGGTGCGGTTGGATCTGCCCAAAGGCTGCCCTTATAAAATATAAAAATTACTTGGATTTTACCAAAAAAAAAACTGGGTATATACAGGGTAGTTTTTAATTTACTGAGGACCTTTTGGGAATATATTATTTACATCATAACAACAACATCTGTAAGAAAAAAATATATATTTCTTCAATTTTTATTTTCATACAAAAATAAAAATATTTTAATTGGACCTTCTAAACGGCAATAGTCCTAAATAGCAAAATAAAGCGCGTGGCGGGGTAGGGGTGGAGAGGTGTAGGAGGCGGCGCTTGCTCATTTGAACTTGACCTAATTACCCACAGAGTACTTTTTATATATAATTACCTGTGTCGTCAGTCGCCTTTGGTGCGCTCGCGACGTTTCTCCTTCCGTTGTGAGATTAATATCGCGAAAGTTACGCGTTGTTACGCGATGGCTTACCGATACTCAAATGTTGAGTATACCGAAATGGTGCGAATTTTAGCAATTTGCAATGATAACGTTAGTGAAGCCTGCCGTGAATATTCAAGGCGATTTCAAAACTCACATGCACCGAGCTACGCTACGATGCTAGGTACTACACAGCGATTGCGAGATTACGGGCAATTCCAGCCTGTATCAATCGATCGTGGTCGTCCACCGCGGCGCACAGTACGTGAGCAGGAAGACATACTGCAGTTTTTTGAACAAAATCCAGCAGCGAGCACTTATGAGGCAGCCCGACAGTTCAATGTGTCACAGTACTACGCATGGAGTGTCATACACAATGAAGAGAAGTACCCTTTCCACTTGCATCGTGTTCATGAACTCAGCGAAGCTGACAAACCAGCGCGAGTTACATTTTGTAACTGGTTACTAGCTGCTGAACGAGCTAACATTTTATGGACTGATGAAGCAAGATTTGGCAGAATAGGTCTATTTAATTCGCACAATGAACACTTGTGGTGCTATGAAAATCCACATGAACCAAGACCGCATAGCTTTCAACACCGGTTTAGTGTCAATGTGTGGGCAGGCGTTATTAATACAACGTTACTGGGCCCGGGATTCATAGAAAGATTAAACAGTGAAAGCTATCATAGTTTTCTCACCGACACGCTGCCAGAGTTGTTAGAGGACATACCACTTGCATCTCTACGCAATATGTATTACCAACATGACGGGGCGCCGGCGCACTATGCTCGCCAAGTTAAGAATTATTTAAACAGAGAATACCCTGGTCGCTGGGTAGGTCGTGACGGGCCTTGTGCATGGCCTCCCAGATCACCAGATATCACACCAATGGATTTTTATTTGTGGAGGCATGTAAAGACATTAGTGTATACTGGTCGCGCATTCGAAACCCGCGACATGTTTGCATTCGATCAAATCAAAATGAATCTTCAAGTACTCGTATTATCTCGTGTCGGTGAACAGTTAAGTTATAGGTGTCACCTATGCATAGAATGTGGAGGTGATTATTTTGAACGCTATGTGCGCGATACTCACCGCCATCCGCGGACAAGTACCTAGTTAAGTCTAATTTTTAAATTTGTATTTTAATATTTTTATTGAACCATTATACCTTAATATCTTTATTCAATTACTGTTAATTTGTATTTAATCATTATAAATATTTTATTGTAATATTTGTAATTATTTTAACCTGCATCCATTTTTTAAATACAACTTACATTAGGGTGGAAGAACCAGTGTTGGACAAGAACCCAGTGATGAACACTTTTCACCTTTTTTCAAAGAAAATAAGCATTGTAGTTTGAAATTTTGGTATGACAGCACCTAATCATAGACAATAGGCTTTCTATTTGGCTTACAAAATACGCCACTGCCATCGGCCATTTAGTTTCAAGATGGCGAGTTAAACATTGAACGGTGTTTGTGCTACTAGTTAAGAATCCAATTTTACTATCAAAATCATTAAGAGGGTAAGTGTATACTTTACTCTATTATTTGTTTGTTATGCATTATGGATGAATTCCAATTGATTTCTTAGCTAAGTATTGAAATGACAGAAATAATTTGTTATTTATCCCGCCGACACAACATAGTTTTTTTAAAGTTATAGCCGGTGTTATTTACTGGTTTTAACATAAAGACTTTCTCCAGTAATCGACAAGTGTCCATAATTGTGTTTTAGGAACTTCTTGAGTCGGCACACGATTTTAGCTTCATTTTTTATGCAGTTTAATTGTATGTTAAAATTAAATTGATTGGAGTTCATGTGCCAGTAAAGAACAAAGTGTCGATCACTGGATCCAATGAGTGTCCATAACTGCTTTTCATGTCTATTCCAGATGGTTCCGTGAAAAAACTATACGCCCGAACAGATGGACAAAGCAATTGAATACTCTAGGACTGATCCATTTTCACTTCAAAAAACTATTCAAAATCAAACAAACACGCACCTAGAAAAGTTTCCGAAAGTGTTTCAATTCCAGCAGTACTTAAAGAAGTGTCTAGATAAAATATTGCTATACCAGGACCAAGCAACTTAGCTACACCTTAAAAACAGTATAAATTTTGCTTTGGGAATCATTGTACCATCTCCATTCAAAAGAAACCTATTTTGGCCAGGAAACGATAACAGCAAAAAGAAAAAATCAGCGGTAACGAGCAAAGCTTGGAGGAAATGGAAAAGAAGAAACAAGAAGAAGAAATAGCTGAAAGAGCAAAAACAGATAAGAAGAAAAGATGTTGAAGGAGAAAACTTCTGAAGAAAAAAAGAGAAAGGCAATTTGAAGTCAGTAACGAAAAAACCGACACTAGAGCAACCGAACACAAAAGACTTAAATTCGGAGGACGAAAAGAAACAAGAGATGTTACAACAGAAAATAGCCAAAGATGACAAAAGTAAATCAGATTTGAAACTAAAAAGAAAACGGGTAGTTTTTGATGACTCTACTTCAGAAGACTCCGATTTAGGGATCAATTTTGTTGAAAGTGGTGATAGCTATGTAGAAGAAATTGATGAGGATGATTATCTTTCAAAAGAAGTTAAAAAAATATATCTGCCTGTAGACAAAATAAATAAACAAAAAAACAAATACCGGGATGCAACAACGTCAATCAAAGTGTCAAAGAACACATTCACTTAAATATACCTCTGATTCGGACATGGCACATCCATGTCCGAATCAGAGGTATATTAACTATTTCAAAGACTAACGAGACCAAAGAAAATAATTCGTTCGGAATGTTACGTAATAGTAATGTACGAAGGTGAATACTTTCCTGGTAGAGTAGAAAATGTTAACGAAAACCAGTATGAAGTTAGCACAACGATTTTGTCGACTGGAAATTCTTTCAGGTGGCCTGATAAACCTGACAAAATATGGTACAGAAAGAACCACGTCATTGAAAGGATTGATAAGCCTGTGTGCATCAACAAAAGAGGTTTCTTTAAAATTTAGGAAATGGAAAAGTATTTACCTGATACTTTACCTGGTACTATCTGGATTATATACTTATTATTTAAGAATGTTAAGTTACCACGTAAGAATTCGTTTTTTGTTCTTACTCATTTTGAATGAGTTTTTCGTTTGTTAGCTGTTAAATAAAAAAATACTGGCTCATTATAATTTTATTACGGGTTAATAATGATCATAAGGTTGAATTTAAGAAAGTTATTTGTTATAATTTTGATAGACACACGATTTTTTATACTCTAATTTCAAACTGTTTACTGTATAATGAATAATTATAATTACTACATTAAATCGTATTTTAATTTTTACTCGTTACAAAACTCCAAATACTAGCTAGCTGCTGCATGACATTTCTTTGTCGATGACTGCTGGATGTCGATAACTGGTAAATGTTGATCACTGGGATGTCGGGGACTGGTAACTGTCGGTCACTGGGTATGGACAACTGGATCCTTGGTGTCCATAACTGGTGATTATAGTATTTTTTATATTCCCAATTTCTAAGAATTTAAAACCGATACTTATAATTTAAACCGTTAATATGATTCTTAAATATATTATTTGTCATTTATACTAATTACCGTTGATCTGAGTTTTATACTTTATGATTTGTTTATGTTTACTATGCACACTGTCCTAAATGTGTCGATCACTGGTGCCATACCTAAATAAAAAAAATAGTTAATAATACTCATTTAATTTGCACGTGCTACAAATATCGATCACCAAATCGATGGCTGCAAACCGAAGAGGGCAGGCGGCGCCTTTGATGACGATGACACCTGTGTCGACGTCATAATATACCTTTGGCTTGGCCTTGGGCCACCGCATTTGCGACGTTGCCTCTTGGATGCAGGCAGCGTTGCTAGCAAACAGTATTCGTAAAAAAACTACCTAAATGTCTATTAAAGAATGTCTAATAATTCTTAAAGAAATTAATAAAAGAATCAAATAGTTCATCAAATGGTTTTATGCAAAATAAAGAAGTATATGAAAAGTTAATGTAAAGTCATTTAAAGTGGCGCCCTGGTTAGGGTTGCCATCTGTCCGGCTAAAGCCGGACATGTTTGGCTTTTTCGGGTTGTGTCCGGCCAAATTTTTATGTGTCCGGCCTGTCCGGCTTTTTTTAGGCTTTTTGTTAGTGTAACGCGTTGCACGCATCGCTTGCAGAATGAGCGAAGCAATGCCGAATTTATCTATCCATATACATTATTACCAGCCAGTTTTAATTGTGTAATAAAATTTACTTTATTGTAGATTTCAATTTTTATCTTGAAATATGAGTAGTTTTTTAAAATTTGTTTTGTGAAAATGGTTAAGTACTTTGTTTAGAATTGTAATTTGATTTGTTTTTTTTATAAAGTCTACGAACAGAAGACTGCTTTTGTTGATTGTTATTGTAAGTAGGTAATAAGTGATTTAAATTTATTTCAATCTGTGCTGTGATTGATTAATAAACAATTGACGTATATAACTGAGTATTTTAGTTTTTTTTTTCTCGGGGGGTTGGAATTGGTGAGTGTTTTGGCTGCATGGCCTCAGAAAGGCATGTTTGGCCTTGTAAAAACTACTGTTCGGATTTTAGGGCCAAAAGTCCGGCTTTTTGGAGCGCCGAGTCCGGCTTTTTCATTTTAGGAGATGGCAACCCTAGCCCTGGTGCAATAGGCACAGTGATGAATGGTTTAGTAGGCACTCGCAACGCAATAAGCTGAGCGCGGGCGTCGACCGGCCGGGCGGTCATACTTACTTATTATAAATTTTAATATTTGTGATTTTCTTTTGAATGTCATTTGCTCATTTAATTATTTTTAATGATTTCAACACAATGTGTGATACTGATATCAAGTGTAAAATAAATAAGGCATTTTCTTTGACGATTTATTCTGACACTGTTTAGGTACTACAAAATGCAGACTTAAAAGGAGTCAGACATGACAACCAAAACCTTAAAAGTAGTTTTTTCGTAAATGTATTATATTCTGTGAAGAGTGATCTCGCTAAAATTGTTTGTAATGATGTAACCAATATATTCCCAAAAGGTCTTTAGTAAATTAAAAATGGCCCCGTATATATAATAGAGATATAAAATGGGTATATACATATATATTTTATATAAGCCACACCATAACATTCAGGTAGTATTTATACTAAAATAAATAATAAAGCTAGTTGATATTTTAATGAAATGCAAATACTTTATTCCTCTCTAAATGGCCGACAACGCACCTGCTTTCCCCTGGTGCTGCAGTTGATCATAGGCCGCGGTAGTCACTTACCATCAGGTGAGCCGCATGTTCGTTTGTCCCGTCTTCTATAAAAAAAGCCAGATATAAATATAATTGGTCAGGTTAGTCGAATAATTACATTCAGACTTTTATGTATAGAGCATCATTACTACATTATAGGCAAATCCTTTTAATGTACTTATTTCAAAACATCAATTTATCAATCCTATAGACATCTCTCAATAAATTTATATTAAACTAACTAAGCGAGAGAAAACTTACCGGTCACCTATTTTAAGTAACATCCTTTCAAAACTTCATAATACGGTATTTTATACGTGGTAGAGCCATGCTGTAACTATATTAGTAGTATAGTTGTAGCACGAATTGGTCAGCTCGACCAGGGAAAGACCACGCTCTCACAGAATACCAGCGTCAAATAGCAGCTTAACACTGCTGTGTTTCGTATGGTGAGTGTAGAAAACCGGAGACCCTTTTTACTGGAAAAGAGGCATTCCATCTTAGTCCTCACGGGTGACAACACATCTGCATTTTGATTCGCAAACGAGGATAAATGTAGATGTCTATGGGCCACAGCAACCACTTACCATCAGGTGGACTGTGTGCTCGTTTGTCACCCTATCCTATAAAAAAAAATTATATGATACGTAATCTATTTTAAGTTCGTATCTTATAAAATACCGTATTATGAAGTCGACCCACCCTGGCTTTGTCTGGGTGGAGTCTAATTATGGGGCGTTATTTCGATTTACGAGTAAGACAATCATCAGAAACTATTTATTTAATCAATTTTTCGATTAAAAAAAATAAGATAAAGTATAGCCTTTAATTGATTTCTATCTGTCCGTGTAGTTTCATCACAATCGGTTTAGTTTTTCGAAGATTAGCCCGGACAGACA
Organism: Parnassius mnemosyne; assembly: GCA_963668995.1. Taxonomy (NCBI): domain Eukaryota; kingdom Metazoa; phylum Arthropoda; class Insecta; order Lepidoptera; family Papilionidae; genus Parnassius; species Parnassius mnemosyne. Next base: position 21,925,345 of record CAVLGL010000013.1, on the reverse strand, counting down.
GACAGACATTTCTTAATGGCATGCTTATAACCCTCTCAGCTCAATAGAGGGTAGTTATGACAATATTACACACCCTTCAATTTTATTTATGTAGATATATATTTATACTCGTACCTGATAGTCTGAGAGCTGGCGACGAATTTTGGGAAGGTCCTTTGGGCAAGTCGAAATTGTGAAAAAATATAATTTCGTCTTGGCGAATCTAGTCCTGCGAGTCTGGCAGAGCGTTTGCGGTTATTTCGTTAATGCTCAGCATATAACATTTGCAAAGAAAATCCTAAAATTTGTTTTTTTGGCAACTTGATTTGTTTTTTATCTTTTAATTTAGTTTTTATATAATTCCAAAAAATAATCCCAGACGTGTTTGTCGGTTATAAAATATTACCAGACCTCTCCAAAAAATTTTTATTTTAAATTCCGAAAAAACATACTTTTGGCAATCTCAAATTTTAATCACGTATTTATTGAGTAATTTTTAATAATACCTGCAAATCTACAGGCGAATTTAGCGTTCTTAAACAATTCCCAGACGTGAATAAAGTTTACAAATGAATATGACAAAAAAGTCTTTTCTTTGTCATAAGTGCGAGAAAGATAGCTTATCGAACCATGCAGACATCGGATGGGGGCCTAAGCTCCTCGCAATGTGATTGGTTACTAAGAAATATCTTTTTTAAAGGTTTTAAGATTAAATTCTTGTTTTGGGATTTAGCATGTATGTATGCGTATATAGTATGACCATATAAATATCTGAATATATAGTTTGAATTACTTTAAATCAGTGCTGTAATAATTTATATAATAGCCATTAATTTTAACCTCGTGTTAATAGTAACCTTGGCAAAAATATGTTTTGATAATTACCAGCCCATGTTCTTAAAAGGGTACAATATTACCGCCCAGAGATTAAGGGGGAATCTGTCTCGCACTCATGGTTACGCATAAGACTATTTTGTCGTACTCATTTGTAAACTTTATTCACGTCTGGGAATTGTTTAAAACCACTAAATTTGTCTGGCGATCTGCAGATATTATTAAAAATTACTCAATAAATACGTGATTAAAATTTGAGATTGCCAAAAGTATATTTTTGGGAATTTTATAAAATATTTTTGGAGAGGTCTGATAATACTTTATAACCGACAAAAACGTCTGGGATTTTTTTGGAACTGCATAGAAACTAAATTAAAATATAAAAAAGAAATCAAGGTGCCAAAAATCTTTTTAAAAGGATTCATTTTTGCAAATGTTATACGCTGCTCAGTAACGAGATAACCGCAAACGCTCTGCCAGATTCGCAGGACTGGATTCGCCAATTGACGAAATTATATTTTTTCATAATTTCAACTTGCCCAAAGGACCTTCCCAAAATTCGTCGCCAGCTCTCAGACTATGAGCATTAGTTCAATGCATATAGATTATTAAAGACAGATATTTTAAACGCTCGTTATGAAATTAATTGATTTAATGAAAGTAAATTTCAGAAATCATCATGTACCATCAGTGTTCCATCTGGGATAATGATAAGCATTCCGAAGGTTCGTTGTATTTTATTTATATTTATATATATTTCTTATAATCTGAAAAAATATTGTGAGTGATTGTTCTCTTGATCAATTTAGAATAACAATTTTCAAATAATATCGGAAGTAGGTACTTACTTATTCAAAACGCAGGGGGTTAGAGTTAACACAGTACAAGTATTTAGGTACCTAAACTTCTATTAGATCATAGCACTTTTGACCGTTGGTGCTTTAGAGTACCTATTCATTGAGGGAGGTCTATGTTCAGCTTGTCCAGCAGACTTGTAAAGACCTGTAAAAATGATGATAATGATGTTGACTTCTATACCTCCCCGATTTTTGTTTTTCGAATAATGCCAACCACAGAGGGAAAATAATGTATCAAATAGATAAATAGGATTATGTCGTTGGTTCAAATGACACAATAGTTAGTGAACAAAATGGAGTGACAGAGCTTTTTGGTATTCCTTGGGGGAGGCCTATACTTAGCTGTGGCATGAATACTTGTGGCATAAGAATTACACATGTAATGTATATTGAATAAAAAAAATATTCTATTCATCTGTTGGGCTATAATAATTTTGTAAAGTTGATGTTGAAGTTGTTTTAATAACATATTTTACTATCGAGAATACAATAAACAACGTAGAACAGTTTTATTACCTAAGTTATCAAAAAATAAATTTATTATTAACATTTTGTTTTTTTTTTTGTCAGAAACACACATCGAGATCAGCAATAAGTTACGAAATGAAAGAAAGACATCACGTGGAGACTGAAATACTCTAAAAACTTATTTCATGTTAATTTCACATATTATCACCAAGTACTTTATGATTTCCTATTAATGTCTACATGTCCGTTGTACAAAATGAAGCAGTTTTTTTAAGTTTCTATTTTCATTTTTATTTAAAGAAAAGATCTCGCGTATGATCTCCACCGGCAGCAATGAAATTGTTGATTACAATTGTTAAGTGCTGATTTACACTGTGCTCGGCGGTGAAAGAAAACCTCGTGGAAACCATCCACGAGGCTTTTCTTCACTACCGAACACTGTCTGGCAGCCTGCACGTCTGAGAAATAAAAAAAAATGTCCTTCAACACGCATTGGGGAAGCGCAGCGTACAATTCCTTGCTCTAAATTCCTCTCAGAAATGAGAGGCCTGTATCTAGTAGTAAAACGTATAGGCTCTAACTTTTTTTTAATTCCAAAAAAATGGTCAAAATTTTTGATGAAATCTTCCCGTGAGTGTCGTTTACTTTTTTAGGCTTTTGATAGTGTTCACGCACCTAGCTGTCCCTACAAAGATCTACCATAAAGGGGCCCATACAGCTGTTAAGTTCGACGGACAACTAAGGACGGGACCCAACTGGCCTTATGGAAAATGTCTTATCCTACTACACAATAGGGAGAAGGCTAGGTGAATAAATAGTACGTACCTGTTCAGAGGCGAAGAAGGCTCCCAGGGCTAGTTCAGGCGTAATTGTCGTGAATGTGAGTAGTGTGTGAGAAGTGTATATCTGTGTAACCTGAATTAGCCCTTTTAATCATCAGCCACCCTGACTACAGCACCGCCCCCCGGCGTGGTATTCTGCAGCGGCGGCAGCAATGGACTATTTCTTTCTTCAATTCACTATGTCAGTCTATCAACTTTATCGTACATTTAACTAACTTCAAGACGCAACTAAATCCCGTTAATTATAATAAAAAAACGTAACTCGCGGCACGACGGATGACCGGTGGGTCAAAGTTCACTAACGTTCACTCCGCAACAAATTATTTCGAAAACCGAACGCGACCTTTTAAGGCGCTTAACGCAACGGTACAATTAAACACTAACTTCTCAATAATTAGCCAACCTGGCGTGTAATGTTCTAGACTACACAATTATTCGTCGCTGCACAAATCCGTTAACAAAATCGGCGCTATTAGAGGCAACCACGCGGCTCGATTCGACTCACAGCAAGCATAGCCCGGCCGCCGCTTGACGAAAAAAAATACCCGATCTCCCACACGCTAAGCGCGTGCGAGGAGGCTCCCGTAAGCCGCGTGCCCGCCGGTGCTAAGTACATCGAAGAAGCACGCTAACGCGCCTCCGTTATCATAATTTTGAATTTTAGCGTTTGGCGCAAACAGATAGGCTGTAACGGTTCTTGGTTTTTGTTAGATATTTCCTGAGCGTTTAATTTAGCAGCGGTACACCATATCGCAATAAAGTCGCAACGGCGACTAGCTTTAAGCACAAGACAGAGTTATATTGTCCGAATATATCCGCAAGCACAGTTACACTCTCTATTCCTTCACTCTCATAGACCGGGGTCGGTCGGTCACGATCGGTCATCAGGCGCAGAGCCAACAGCTTTACGTGCTTTCCGAGGCACGGGGGTGAACCACCGCTAATATCCTGACTCCAGACTGCTACTGAAAATTTCTTGACAGAAAAATCCAGGGACGGGATTAATACTCGGGAATGATCAGCAGTCACGCTTACGATTACTAGACCAACATGCACATATGATCCTAAATACGAGTCAAATGTGCAAACTTTGGAGCCGCAGAAGGAGCTATGCGGCAGCGTCGTGGGTGGAGCACGAGCGACAGATGATTATCGAACGTTGACATTGCGACAATCGTGATGTTTTTGGTAATGTATCGAGTAAACGAGTACACAAGTAATAGGTATTGGTTAGTCACATATGAGTAGGTGGCATAGGGAAACAACCGACATAGTCCAACAGATTTTTTTATATTATTCTAATCCAGCGCTTAACTACAATCCCACCTGATGGGAAGTGGTAATGTAGCCTAAGGTTGTGAAGCGCACTGACTTAACAAAAGCCTCTTCTAACTACTAACTCTTGCCTTGAAGACACACACATTGTAATCGGATGAAAACACAGATGCTGGAAACGTATACGACTCCACTTTGCTGTACGCATGATGAGCAATGTAGCAAACCGTTTGGTTCGAATGCGTGGTAAGTTAACAACGAACTGGCCGAACGCCTGGTTGTTCGCTGGTGGAAGTGAGAGGGAGGAATGAAATTATGCAATTCCTGCGCACACTCTCCGAAACGTACCCTGTAGAAAACTGAAAGGCTGGCTAATTTGCGCCTGTGTTTGAGACTGGTAAGATTGGTTTTAACCGATTTCGGGTCACCAATAAACCTTTTAGTAGAGTTCAAAGCTGCTGTGTGGAGTTTTGCAGCACCAGCCCATGTATGGCAGCGATACTCCATGTAGGCAGCGATACGACCGGACTCGCGCTTTATATAAAGTAATCAGCTATCCTACGCTAAACTCCTAGCTTCCTTGCAGCTGCTTTGATCTTGGACTCAATGTACCGCCCGATGTTCAGATTAGAGCATATCTCAACCCCCAACAACTGAAGGCGGTCGGTATATTCTAGTGATACATTTCGGAAAGAAGGAGCCAAGATGAGCTGGCTCCTTTTCTCCTTCGGACTGGATTTTTTCCCGTCTGGCCTGAGGACTTGGTTGGTATCTCTCCACAACTGTGCTATCGTCTGCATACCTATAAGGCGGCATAAGCATATCATTAATATGAAGGAAGAGAGTTGCGGAGAGAACGGACCCCTGAGGAACACCGGCGTTAGTCGCAACAGGATCGGATGAGCAGCCATTGAAGACGACCCGGAGAGACCGTTCCCTCAGAAAGTCCTTTACCCAGTCAATCAAACCAGGGGATAAGCCGTACGCTGGAAGCTTACCCAAAAGGCAAGCGTGCCAAACTCTGTAAAAGCCTTCGAGACATCAAAGGAAACAGCAAGTGCTTCCCCACTGTTCTCGAGTGCCTGACCGATTTCGGCAAAACCCGTATTGGCGGCCACTAAGGAGGTCATTCTGTTCTAGGTATGCCATTAAGCGGGCGTTTAATATACGCCCCATAATCTTGCAGAGTATGGAGGTAATTGAGATTGGCCGAAAATTGGCAGGATCGGCACGGCTGCCTTTGCATCCAGGATTTTGGCCATATTCAAGTCCTAAATGAGAAGCGGAACAAGTGCATCAGCCCAGGAGACAACTTAGGTGCACAAGCCTTTAGAACTATAGCTGGTATACCATCTAGTCCACTAGCTTTATTCACGTCTAGACACCGCAAGGTTTTAAGAACATCCTTATTTGTGATACGGACCTCCGATATAGAGGTCCCGCAGTGAGGTAATATAGGCGACGGAAGGTTCTTGCCACTGTCCAGACTAGTAAGCTGAAGGGGCAATGGGCCGGCCATATAGCTCGAAAAACCGACAACCGATGGGGAAAAAAGGTTCTCGAGTGATAGCTTCATACCGGTAGGCGAAGTGTAGGGTGACCCCACACTAGATGGAGTGACGACCTGATAAGACATGCAGGAAGTCGATGGATGCAGGTGGCCCATGACCGTGCTTTGTGGCATTCCTTGAGGGAGGCTGATGATGATGATGATAGGGAAACAAATTCATCCATTATGACCACATCAGTAACAAATTCTTTTTTTTAATCGAAGACTTGTTATGTGGTATAACCATGCTGCAGATATATTATGCTTGTAGCACGAATGGGTCGGCTCGACCCGAGAAGGAACGCGGACCCCGCTCTCACAGGATACCAGCGTGAAATAGCAGTTTAATGTTTGCTGTGTTTCGTTTAGTTAATGTAGAGAACCTGAGACCCTTTTTACTGGAAACGAGGCATTCCATCTTAGTCCTCAGGGTGACAACGCATCTGCATTTTGATTCATAATCGTGGATAGATGTAGATGTCTATGGGCCACAGCATCCACTTACCATGAGGTAGACTGTGTGCTCATTTGTCACCCTTTACTATAAAAAAAGACTTCATTTTCCATCATACAAATTTGAATTATCCTACTGTCTTGGGAAGGAATAATAATTAATGTTCGCGAAAGACCTGCCATATGCCATTCCGTTGTATGTTAAATTGTAACACTGCGTCGAACTACGTCGAACTTGAATTAGGTCCCTTTGAATATTATTTTATGAAAATTTTGATTTATTCTTTGCTATTATAGTAGCAGAATTATTGGTCACAAATACGTTGTCAAAAATAAATAATCAAAACAGTAATTTGTAAATAAAATATAATATACAATACATGGACTATTTTCACATCTTAAACTCTTAAATGCCATTCACGAACGCAATCGTTGCTAAATTATCTATCTATACAATTTTAAAATCTTTAACAATATGTATTATTATAAACATAAGTGAAATTTTGAAATACGAACACAAACAAAATTAAAGGTGGGGATCTGACTCATGGAATACCAAACAGCATTTTTCCCTCAGAGATTTTATCTAAGTAATTGACTTTATTTTTTTTTGAATACTGAGGCTGATAGCTCTCTATGTGCATTTTTCTTGTTAAAATTACTCTATAGCAGCGGTAGATTATGAATAGGTAAGTATAAGTTGTACTAAGGTAAGTATAAGTTGTACTATACAAGCTTCATTCAAACGTTGGACGCATTAGGCCTGCAAATTCTGTTACGTATTTCTTGTTCTATTCGTACACTTTTAGGTACACGGCATTGTGTACAAGCGTCCCCTAGTCGCGGCATTTGATGCGTGAGCTTGGCAGCACGCGCCGCACCATAGTCAACCTCGCGCGGTTTCCAACGCAGATCCATTTTGTCGCCGCAACGGCACGTCATATCTCGACATATCTGAAAGAAATTTGTGTAGTATTAAAAAAAAATTAACATACCCAAGATGAAGATGACGACAAACGAAACCGGTAATTCCTTTCCAAAAGTTGTGGTGGAGGATGAGACAGTAGAGGTGGTCGAATACGACATATGTATTTCCGAAATATTTCCTAAGATAATAGATAGAGAACGTAAACACCGAGTTGCCAAGATCTCTATTATCTAGTATATTGTATGTAATTTCTGGGTGTACCCCATAAATAAATTAGTAATTAAAAAAAAAATTATGCCACTGTCAAGGAATAGCGAAAAATTGCGTACAAAAGAGGAGACCTTTGGGAAGCAGTGGAAATATTAGAGGCTAGATAATGATAACTTATTGTTGTATTCAGTTTTGTAAAAGCGTAATGAGGCAGAGCAGCAAGGTAAAACTTCGTTTAGAATAAGATTTAAATGAAGCAACATTAGGAAAATACAATCTGCGATGGCTGACTGCTAAGTAAGCGGGGAGCTAACCTATATAACCTAAGGAGACGAAACACGTATCGTAATAGCGGCGGTCATTATGTTATATGTACTACGTACTAGAGAAGCCTTTCTAAAAAAAAATATTGTGTACTACTCATGTCTTCGCGCATGCGCGGGACTTAGTATAGTCGCCCATGCGCAGTTGATTTAAGTGCGTTGCGCCTGCGCGGTCAGTTTATATAAAGAAATATATTTTTTCATGAATTTTTTTTTTTGTAATATTACGATATACCTCCAAAACACAAACCCTCTATTTTGCATTTACGCAACTTTTCCAAATTGAACATTGATCAACTTAAGAGCGACGCTTCCCGTGGATTTAGAACCTCTTGGTTTAGCATGTACAATAGATGATAAAATCTCAATCCTTAATAGTATTGTTCTTAATTTATATAATGTTCATGCTCCTGTACACCAAATAAGAGTAAAGCGTCCTCTTGCACCCTGGATGAACAAAGGCGTAAGGGTGGCAATAGCGAAACGGAACCGAGCTTTTCAGAAGTTTAAGCAGCAACGCACTGTGGAAAATTGGACTAGTTTTAAGGCTTGCAGAAACAGATGTAATCAGATGGTGCGAAACGCTAAACGCCGCTATATTCACGATAATATCCTTAATACTTCGACCGCAGGTATGTGGAAATTCCTTGGATCCCTAGGTATTACTAAGCCTCCGTTAGCAGAGTTAGGTTCTCCGTTTAATTTAGATGACATTAATCGTCATTTTTCTGCCATTGTTCTTGTTGATCCTAGTATTAAATCCCAAACGATACATTCTATCGCTTCTATGGAATCACTCTCCATTCCCTTTTATGAATTCTCTCCTGTCACCCAAGATGATGTCGCTAAGGCGTTATCAGCTATTAACTCCAAGGCTCCGGGTTGTGATGACATAAGCAAGACTATGGTGAATATGTTAGTCGAGTTCCTACTCCCAGCAATAACAATTATTGTAAATTACTCCCGGGACTCAGGTCAGTACCCAACTTTGTGGAAACAAGCTTATGTTCAACCTCTTCCCAAAATTCCTAATCCTACACTACCCTCTCACTATCGACCAATTTCTATTCTCCCATTCCTGTCCAAAGTTCTTGAAGCCAGTGTGTATAAGCAAATCTCTTGTTTCATAAAAGAACATAACCTATTGAATGTTTTTCAATCAGGGTTTCGGTCTGGTCACAGTACCATCACTGCACTTATTAAGGTCACTGATGACATAAGAAGAGGTATGGATGAACAGAAAGTGACAGTACTGGTGCTTGTTGACTTTTCAAATGCTTTCAACACAGTTGATCACGACATCCTCCTCGCCATTCTGATTGATCTCAGATTTTCATCCTCAGCCTTGGAGTGGATCTCATCCTATCTTCGCGGCCGCCAACAGTCCGTCCGCCTTGGAGAACAGTTCTCTGGCTGAGCTGACATCGAATCTGGTGTGCCGAAAGGCGGTATACTTTCTCCTATAATCTTTTCTTTATCCATTAATTCCATATCTTCTATTATCAAGTGTTCGCACCACCTGTATGCAGATGATCTTCAACTATACGTACAATCTAGTATCGATGACATCAATAACGTCATAAGACTGATGAACGATGATCTTGATGCTATCCGAGTTTGGTCGTACAGGCATGGTATCTCGGTAAATCCGTTGAAATGTAAAGCAATGATTGTAGGTAGTTCAAGGATGCTGGCCAAGATTGACTATAAAAACCTTGAACCTGTGGTTTACAATAGTATATCGATCCCTTTCAATGAATCAATAGTTAATCTTGGCTTGCATGTAGATCAAACTATGAACTGGAGTTTGCAAATTTCTGAAATAAGGCGTAAAGTTGTTGCTGCCTTGCGTTCCCTGTATCGTCTGAAAAATTTCTTGCCCTTCAAAAGTAAGCTTATCTTGGGTAATTCCCTCATGCTTCCCATTATTGATTATGCTGATGTGTGCTATCCGGATCTGTCGCAAAATCTTCTCAATAAGTTGGAGCGCCTTCTCAATAGTTCTCAATAGTAAAAGGCTCACTATACATCAAAGGCGTTGCTCCAGAATTTTATTGACACATTTTTTCATCTTAAATGATGCTAATTCTCCGCCATATCTTAAAAAAACTTCAACTTTCTCTACTCTATTTCCGGCCGTGCGAAGTTTCTTCTAACGCATTTAAAGTTAGTATTCCAGAACATAGAACAAAACTTTTTATTTCTATTTTCACAGTTCAGGCTATTCTCCTCTGGAACGCTTTACCCACTGATGTCAAGGAAGTTACGAATAAGCTTTTGTTTAAAAGATTGGTGCGACAACGTTATTTAGAGGTAAACAACAATTAATTGCCTTCCCCGTTATATATATATATATATATATATATATATATATATATATATATATATATGTATATATATATATATATATATATATATATATATATATATATATATATATGTGTGTGTGTATGTGTGTATGTGTGTATATATTTACATATGAGTCTTGTTTATGTATACTGTATTTATATAGTGCAATTAGGTAGTTTTGTATTGTGTAATCTATTTTTAGAGCTGAACTGTTTTTATTTATAACTTATGTTTTATTATTGTCCTTAACTTGCACCTGCCAACATCTTTATTTATTCCATTTTTCGTCGGGTTGACTGGTAGAGAATCCCATAGGGCATTAAGTCCGCCCTTTGTAACCCCTAGTTGGTGTGTTGCAATAAAGGATAAATAAATATTATTACTATATATATACTATTTATTCACTTGAACAACAAATAATTTTACTTACTTGACTACTGAATTGTTATTTACGTCTAGGTTTAAACTTTAATTTGAAATCTTGTATTACTAGCGCCGCCCCACACTGCATGAATATTGAAACCACAGACTAATTAGTAGATTGAAACCACACTAAATGATACTCAGTACGGATTGCAGTACAGTTCAGTTGAACATAGTGTATGTTCGGAATGCGCAATCTAGTACGTATTACATATATATCGATGGCGGCGGTAGTGTGTCTTTCCTAGTGTAGTGGTGTTAGAATAGGTGGTGACGGTGATAGTGCACACAGTTGAGGTAGGGCGGGAGGTACTTCAAATATGTAAGACACATCATTTTTATTTTTCACACGGATCTTAGCCAGTTAATTTTAAGAACTTTACCTAGCGCACTAGCCTTACTGAATAAGACTGAAGCCATTCCTTATAGTAGGGAAATTAGCGGGGATAAAAGTTAGCTTATTATAATTTTTGTTTTCACTATCTCACCGAAGCTAAATATTCATCGCGGCAGGCATCAGGATAGTCGCATGTCCAAGTGTTTGGCGGTACGCAAGGCACGGGAGGTTGTGTAAAGCACATATTTGGACTTGGGTAGTTACAGGGCGCTGTGCAGGAACATTGCTGACACATTGTGTACACCTGTAAAACACAATTACAATACAGCAGAATTGTAAAAGTAAAAAATAAATAATTTAAAAAACGGATTGTATATATAACTACAAAAACTCTTGTGTTAACATTTTTATTTATAAAATGCAAATTTTAAATACTTATTTTACACAATTATTTTTTTTTAATCTGCTTACCAACCACACAGCTCGCGCAATCTCATTTCGGACGTAGGGAAGACAATTACATAAAAGGCAGTTCTCAAACTTACTAAGCTCTGGAACGCCTAATACTTTCTCTATCCCCGTCGAACCGAGATTTACCTGTAAAGAGTTAAAAATGAATAAATATAAAATCAATTGGTACAGCCAATTTAGTTATAATATATCGTTTTCATATGTCGAGGAGGTGCGGTGACTGCCACTTGCGTCATACTTCCGAAGAAGTGCTGCTAGTGTTTACTTTGCAGTTATCTAATACACAGTTTTAGTCTCGTTTTAAGGGTTCGATACCAAAAGAGTAACCAACGGGACCCTATTACTAAGCCTCCGCTGTCCGTCCGTCCGTCCGTGCGTCCTTCAGTCTGTCTGTCAGCGGGCTGTATCTCATGATCCGTAATAGGTAGAGAGTTGAAATTTTCACAGAATATGTATTTCTGTTGTCGCTATAACAGAAAGTAATAAAAATAAAAATAAAGTAAAAATTAAAGGGGAGCCCCTATTAGAATCGTGTTTTACAATGGTATGGAACCCTTCATGCGCGACTTCGATTCGCTCTTGGTCGAATGTTATTCAAGGACAATTATACTGTAGTTAAATAGTTTATGTATAAGTATAATATGCCCGTGCATAAAACAACAAAAAAGAAACACCTACTAAGTTTCCTTCGCCGTTTGCTCTCCGGTCAGAGAAAGTTCATTCAGTACGGTAATATACCAAAATATGAAATTTGGCTAGTCGAACAAATAAATATATCATCATTCATCATCATCATCATTACAGTCTTTCATAAGTCCACTGCTGAACATAGGACTCCCTCAAGTAATGCCACAAAGCATGGTCCTGAGCCACCTGCATCTATCGACTTCCTGCATGTCTTACCAGGTCGTCACTCCATCTCGTTGGGGGTCGCTCTACACTTCGCCTACCGGTACGAGGCTACCACTCGAGAACCTTTCTTCTCCATCGGTTTTCGGTTCTTGGAGCTATATGGCCGGCCCACTGCCACTTCAGCTTACTAATCCGTTGTGCTATGTCGGTTACTCTGGTTCTATTGCGGATATCCTCAATTCTAGGTTTATCACGCAGAGAAACCCGAGCATAGCCCTCTCCATAGCTCGCTGAGCGACCTTAAGCTTCTATAGATATATAGATATTTAATTTTACATATCTATACAGAATCGAAATGTAAAGGAATCTCCAAGTTCATTAAATAAAGGGATTTCATTATAAAAAAATTAAATGCAAAGGAATATCCAAGTCCATTTTATCCAAGGCAGTGACGAAACAATTTGATGGTTAGTAATTATCTCAAAAATCGCAAAACATATTTGGGAGCCCGAGGAGCAGCCAACGTCCCGAGTGATAGTTCGGAGCTATTCTACGAGTATATTTGTATACTGCTTTACTTCGGAACTTTGATAGCGCGAATTAGGCTTCGGTGCCTTTCGGCTATGGTTTGACAACAGCGCTGCCACATCACCCCTGCTTCGGACCGGACCGGAGGTCGATAGTGCAATCTAGATGTCGAAGAATATGCTAGTGGCAGGGTGGAGTCGAGAAGAAGACAAGTAATCTGCGAGAGTACCATGAAGCAGAGACGAGCAGTAATGCTCAGAGCCGTGCCGAACACTGTAATGCAGAGAGTAGCTTAAAGGAACAGTGCTGCGATGAACCTTGTAAAGCTAGGTGGCTTACAGGATCTGAAGATTGCAGACAATATCTGCTCGGGAGCAAATGTATGAGGTACTTGTAGACGATGACGAAAGCTTGAAGTTGAAGTTTCCGAAGGTTGTTGGTTGAGTGTTCATATCACGTCAGGATCACTAATTTGGCCGTGGATAAAAAGGGAAGATGCCCCGCTGGGCAATGTGTTCAGCCTGGAGAGCGGCAAACGCTCCATGTGTTATTTCGGAGCCGTTTTATATATAGCGTTAACTTCAGAACTTTGATAGCGCTATTTAGGCTTTGGTACGTTTCGCTTACAGCGCGACGACAGCGCCGCCACGCATAAAACATTAAGAGCTAACAATCCTTTATAGTTTAAAGCATTGTAAAGATCTAAATAATTCAATTATAATAGCTAAGCAGTTAAATAAATAATGGTGAATGAACACTCATAAACAGTTTAAAACTTTTGATTATTCGAAAGTTGTAACAAAAGAAAATTTCTTAGCTATATACATATACTCACTTCACTGGCAAAGAACTGGCAATCAGGTGCACATGTGCCCAGGCTATCGACGTATGCGCACTGCACCACTTTACCGCCTTGCAGACCCTTAACCACGTTGATAGTATTTCGCGCAACTGCGTAGGCGCCCGCCAGACAAGCTGTTTCGTTATTGCAGCCTTTTGCTGCTCTTACTGCTTCATCACCGCTCATTATACAAGATGTTACACATTCCACCTATGAAAGATTTTGTTAACTTTTTCTGCCTTCTTAATTAAATTAGTAATAAATCGCAATCTGCTAGACTGAGTCTAGCAGATTAGACCACTGCAGTCCATTGACGACTGCAATTTAGTTCAAATAAAAAAAAACTTGAGGGTGCTTGAATATGGACAATTATTTTATACTATTTGTCCTGCTATTGAACATGAACACAGCATCGCACCCAGCAATGCTACTTTGAAACAAGTTATAAGATATCACCTAGACTCCCATTTGTAAGCAGAAAAGAATCCCTCTACCTCTACTACCTGCTAAAATAGTAATATGAATTCTAACTATCCATTATTCATTTTCAAAATTCATTGCCTAAACTTTTCCCGAGGGGTTTTAAAATCAAAAAGTTTGGAAAATCCAAAAGTGCATGCCTCATGAGCGTTTTATTTAATTTTGACGAAAAAAAATAAATTGTATTCCTGCACTCTATTATTTTAACAGGTAGTATTACCTACAGGGAAAAAAATGTTTACCAAAATAAATCGATTACACAAAGTATAAAATCGATATAGGCTGTATGGTACATTTTGTCCTTTGTCTATCAAATGCTAAAGAAATATATGACAGCGCCTTTAAATTTTTAATAGCAATAAAACTTAAAAAAGTTGAAAATCATTTTATTAACAAACTACGCATACTAGGCCATTGATATGAAATAGGAAACTAGTTGATGTAATTCTGAAGCTAATAAAAAAAATCCGGTCTCGATACGTCAATTTTTTGGGAGTTATTGTGACTACATACATACAAAATCAACATCCGGACGCCACGTAAAATTTTTTTCAAACAGTTTTTTTATTTCAAAGCAATAATATAAAATTATTTTTTAGAAAATATAAGGTGGATTAATTATAGTATTTTCTTGATATACGGCTACTCATATTATCGTGTAAGTGCAATATGATCACGATAGAGGCATTTTAACAACACAAAATTCTTTGAACTTGACGTGTCGAGGCGTGCAAACAGCAATATGCCCAAAAAGGGTTATAGTAGTCTTCAGTTTATTACTCATGAATATACCTAGGCTACTACACCGGGATACGAGTATTACAAGACAGTTGATGATGGCCAATGAAGAATAATGGAGAATCAAACTGTGTTTAGTTAATTTTAGGTGCTTTTTATTTAAGACTTGATGCGGGTAGATTAGAATCGTGCTTTGAATTTCTTAGGGTAGGGTAATTTCAGCAGTGAACTGAAGATGGGCTGCAATGATGTTAACGATAATAAATAGGCTATTTCTAATTAGTTCAGTTGATAGAATAGATAAAAAAAATTGATAGAAAGTTCTTTACTGTACTACAAATATTTTGATGCAAAAGCGAACTTAATGCAAAAAATGGTATTCTCTGCCAGCTAAACTTTGGTAATTTAGTGAGAGCTATGGATATAGCAGCATCATAACCAACAATTACTTGTTACATAGAATGAAGAGCACCTTCCTCCTCCCTCAATTATATGCACTTTCACCGTCACTACTAATCTTAGCATCACTATCCCCAATAGCACTACACCAGGAAAGATACACCATCGTAGATAATACGATACGTGTTTCATCTCTAAGCAAGGCATCGTTTATGGAGAACTAAACTCTGCTATTCCTGACCGAAAAGTAAGCGCTGACGCAAGCGCTTTCCAATTAAGTAGCGTTTAAGTAATAATTTATGTTTTTATTTTTTAGTAATAGTTTCTTAAGAAAATGTGCATACCCCTGAAGAGAATCTAATATCAACCTTAGTCTGTATTGATTTCTTCTGCAGATGAAAGGCCATTATCAAAATATTGTGATTTAACATGGACCAGCCGGGCTAAGTGAGTATAATCGAGTCGTTTAAAAATTCATGTGGGCTAGCTAGCTCATCCCATCCAGTCTACAGCAGTCAATTTAAATGTTTGATAAATTAGACAATAATGAGAAATAATGAACACATAAAACGTGTTTGAATTTGAATTAATTATCGAATAACTTCACCTGTTCTTGTGTCATAGTGCCAGGATGTAGAGCGGCAGAGAGCACAGGCACCATCGTATACGGAGTCGCACCACCAATTACGGGCACGCGAACAGTTTCAGGCGGTACCCGTAAGAAATCCGCTAGCACTGTGTTAGCGCGCACACAGTTAAGTTCTACACAACCCAGCAACTTGCGCGGATTATAAACAGTGCGCAGACGCTGTATTTCGCTTACTAACGGTACCATACTTTCTACTGGCTCAGTACCAATTATTGTAAAAGCCTGTGGAAATTATCACATATATGACATAATACATTAATTTAAATAAAATAAAACATATTATCAAAAACGAAATAAATAAACCATTCATTACTGCACATCAAAAGTGCTACTACTGCTGAATATAGCTCTCCCCCATAGATTGAGGAGATATTTTCCATATGTGTAGTTGTAGCGATTTTTTGTATGCATGAATAAATAATGACTACTCACCAAGGACTTTATGTATCAAATTTAAATACTACATTTTAGGGTACTTCAAAGTAAGTAAGAAAAGAAAGTACACACTAAAGTATGAAAATTAAACACAAAACGGAATCGGCTTGAAAGCTTTAGTCCGCCTACTGAACGTAGGGTTGCAGCAAGTCCTTACAATTGAAAATATAATTACTAAGGTGATTAAAGTTTTTAGAATTAATTTGAATTAATATTATTCATACCTCGGGGCAAGTATTACAAATCTGAAGAGATATTTCTGTTAAGATTGGAGCACTATTTTCAAATGTGTCGTTTCCATTGCGAGCGACAATCACTACAACCTTCGCCCCCTATAATAAATTGAATTTTCAATATCTCAATACATTTAGATTTCTAAATATACACAACACAACACAAACACTCACTCCTGTCACCCAGAGGGGTAGGCAGAGACTACGGACTTCCATTTGACGCGATCCTGACACACCTCTCTCGCTTCCTTTACATCCATATATCTACACATACACGCTCGTCGGTTAAAGGTACTCCTAATCTGGCCCATTTTCAATGTGAAAAATAATAAACCTTCGTCTAGGACGTCCCTTCCCGACCCTGCCGTTCACTTCTGCAACATAAATTTGCTTTGTCACTCTTTCCTCGTTCATTCTTTCTACATGACCTTACCTGAAGCATTCCTTTCTTAATCCTGGTCACAACGTCATCTTGCAAACCACACTTTTCTCTTATCACACTATTTCTCACCCTGTCATTCAGATTCAGCCCTAGAATACTCCTTAGTGACCGCATTTCTACAGCATTTATTCTACTCTCATGCTTCTTCTGCCAGACTCAACTTTTACTACCATACATTAAAGTAGGGACTAACACAGTACTATGAATTGCCATACGTGCCTTATTTAACACATTCTGACTCCTCATAATAGCGTGTAGAGCCCTATTGACTCTATTTCCTGCGTTCACTCGTCGTTCTATATCCTTATCATATCTACCATCCCTGCTAAATAAACATCCCAAATATACAAACTCATCCACTTGCTCAATCAACTCCCCTTCTATCCTTTTTTTTATAGAATAGGGTGATAAACGAGCACGCAGTCCACCTGATAGTAAGTAGTTCCTGTGGCCCATAGACATCTACATCTTTCCACGTTAGCGACTCAAAATTCAGATGCGTTGTCACCCGTGAGGACTAAGATGGGATGCCTCTTTTCCAGTAAAATGGGTCTCCGGTTCTCTACACTCACCATACGAAACACAGCAGCATTAAGCTGCTATTTTACGCTGGTATTCTGTGAGAGCGTGGTCCTTCCCCGGTCGAGCCGCCCCATTCGTGTTAGAACTATACTATTAATATAGCTGCAGCATGGCTCTACCACGTATAATTTTTATTTATTCTTATTTCACATAACGTTTTACTTTCTTCTCTTTCAAAAACCATCACTTTCGTCTCACTTGCGTTCACTTTCATACCCCTTTCTTTTAATTCCCAATTCATTAAAGTAACCATCCTTTGCAACTCGGCCGCCGACGATGCAAATATGACTTAATCATCGGCGTACAAAAGGCATTTGACGGTTAACTCACCCATTCTCAACCCACATCCTTCAACTTTCAAAGTTTGCAAGCAACTGTCCATACATAGGTTAAACAGCCACGGGGAAGCTATACAGCCCTGTCTGACACCTTTTTGAATGCCAAACCAGTCCGAGTAGACCCCGTTGATCCTGACACAAGCCTTAGAGTCGCTATAAAGAGACCTTAATACCTGTATCAAACCAGCGCTCAACCCAAATAGGTTCAGTGTTTGCCATAACACATTCCTGTCCACGCTGTCATAAACCTTTTCCAAGTCCTTGAACCCACTAAAAACTTTCTGGTTTATGGCCAAAAACTTCTCTACAATCATGCGCGTGGAAAATACTTGATCCGTTCACCCCATCCCCTTTCTAAGTCCAGCTTGCACATCCCAAATTTTTCCATCAGTTTCTTTCATAACTCTTTTAATTAACACCTTAGCATACAGTTTACCCACAATGCTTAGCAAGCTAATACCACGGTAGTTTTTACAGTCCTGCTGTGACCACTTTCCCTTATATATTGGGATTATAACGGCTTTGCACCAGTCTTCCGGTACCCGCTTCAGTTCCCAACATAAATTAAACAAGGTGTACAGCAGGCCTGCAACCACACCTTCTCCAGCCCTTAGCATTTCGAGAGATACTCTATCATATCCGGCTGCCTTACCTGCTTTCGTACTTTTCATTGCTTTCATTATTTCATTTATACTTATGTCTCTATCTATTTTATCTTCTTTCGGAATTTCTATTTCATTTAATTCAAATGTCTCATCACTCATAAACACGCTTTCAAAGTATTCCTTCCATCTCCTTAAACTTAAAACTTCGTCATTCAGAATGCAGCCATTCTGGTCTCGTATAGCATTCATTATAGGCTGTTTTGAATGTCCCCTGGCAGTTCTTACGAGTTCCCAGAACGTTTTAATGTTTGCCTGGAAGTTATTCGATATTCTTCTACCATTCTTATCCGTTCTTTCTTGCTTTTTCCTTTCAACTACTTCTTTTAATCTCTTATTTAGATGTCTAAAGATTCGAGTGATACTCTATCATATCCGGCTGCCTTACCTACTTTCATGCTTTTCATTGCTTTTATTATTTCATCTACACTTATCTCTCTACCTCTCTCAACTTCTTTCGGAATTTTTATTTCACTTAATTCAGACAACTCTTCACTATTAAACACGCTTTCAAAGTATTCCTTCCATCTCTTTAAATTCGAAACTTTATCATTCAGCATGCAGCCATTCTCTTCTCATTTAGCATTCATTCTAGGCTGTATTGAATTTCCCCTGGCAGTTCTTACGAGTTTTCAGAACATTGTAATATTTGCCTGGAAGTTATCAGATATACTTCTATCATTCTTATCCATCCATTCTTGCTTTTTCCTTTCAACAACTTCTTTTACTCTCTTATTTATACTACTAAAGTCTGCCTTTTTTCTTTCAATCTCATAATTCATACCGTCAGAATTATCAGATTTGGTTGCTAGTAAATCTAGCCATGCTCTTTTCTTTGCTTCAACTTCCATCCGTACCTCATCATCCCACCACAACGTATTACTTTTCCTTTCATTTGTTCTCTTACTTACACCACATACTTCGGTGGCTGCATCCACCAAAACTTTCTTAACATTATTCCATACAGTCTTCAAGTCTAAATCATTCATACGTAATTCATTCAAACTACTTATATTTTCCCCCAGTCTACATTTATACTTCTCTTTCACACCTTCATCTTGTAACCTCTCTATTCTTATACGCTCTAACGCCACTGCGTTAGAGCGTACCACTGTAGACACAGATGTCCGATGCCGCCAACGCCTGAATAGACCATTAATTCGGCATAAGGCCAAGTAATGATCCGTCCCTACGTTGGACCCCCGGTAAACCCTTGTATCTACCACTGCGCTCCTCATTCTTTCATCCACAATTGTAAAATCTATCATGCTTCTATCATCCCCTCTTTCCCATGCATACATGTGAAGCCTCTTATGGCGATAGAAAGTGTTCGTCACAAAAAGATTCTTTTTCACACATTCGGTGAGGAGGTCTTCACCATTCTCATTTATACTTTCATCGCCAAACGTTCCTAATATCCTTTCATAACCAGACCTCTTCACCCCAACTCTTCCATTAAAATTTCCTAACATAATAATATTTTCATTTTCCTTACATTTCATCAACACCAGCCTTACCATGTCCCAAAACTGCTCTCGGATATAAGTGGGCTTAGACATATCTGGGGCGTACACCCCAAGCACAAACAACTTCTTTAAGCCCACTTTCATTCGTATCCACAGCAGCCTTGGGCTTACACATCCATACTCTTTCACACATTGACCCATTCTTTCTGAAAGGATGACACCGGCTCCTTGGCATGCCCGCTCGGTCTCGTCCACACCAGACAGTAAGTAAGCGGTATACATGCCATGTGCAGTGACATCTTTTCCCTTTTGTTTCGTCTCATTTACACATAACATACCTATTCCTCTATCATTCATCATTTCGCATACTTCATCCATCTTATCATTCATTACTCCACATACATTCAGCGTAGCCGCAATCCACTTTTCGCCCCTCCGGGAGACAGGACGTGACGGGTGGCGAAAACCGGCCAATTCTAAATATCTTTCTATAATAAGAATTTTTTCTGCAATTTACCTTAAGTGCATCACACAACATATGTCGACCGGAAAACGAGGAGATTTTGCATTTAGTATCAACATGGCTTAATTCCATACCATATCCACAAGTAGGACGTATATCGTACAAAGCTATTTCATCCAACAAAGGGCATTGTTTAAGTAGCAACGCTAATGGCTGACCTTAGTATAAGGAAATATAATATCACATTATTTACAGTTTTTAACAAAACGTTAACAATATTTCTAACTAGTGCCAGATATACTTAAATGGCTCTATTTTTAAATTAATTCATTTATATTCTTGCATTTTAGGTGCATTTCACTTAGATGATTTGCTTTTTATACTGTTGTCCAAATAGATTCAGTATTATTTTATTTATATTTATTATAAATTATAAGGTAAGGTCTAATACCACTTAAAGTTAGTTGAAGAAAAGGAACTAAGATCCCACTTATAGTTATGATACAGTTATTTTTTATATACGAGAAGGGGCAAACGAGCATGCGGTCACCTGATGGTGAGTGACTACCGCCACCCAAGAACAATTGCAACTACAGGGGAGTTGCAAATGCGTTGTCGGCCTTTTAAAAAAGAGTAGGCTTTTTTCTTGAAGACCCCTAAGTCGTATCGGTCCGGAAAAATCGCTGGTGGTAGTCGATTCCACAAGGAAGTTGTGCAAGGAAGAAAACTTCTTGTAAATCGCACAGTGGTGGACCGCCAAATGGAAATGAAATCAGATAATTTAGCTAGTGATTTCTCATGCAGATGCAAGGCCAATATCAAAATATCAAAATCACAGAACAAATGATATCGTATATTAAATAAATTAATTTAAGATTCCAGAAAAGGTCAAAGCTTTTCAATCGTCTACCTGTGTTTCCAGCCGCGCCGCAAATTGTAACTTTCATACCCGCTGGACAGGTGCTGTAACGGCTATTTATTAATAAATTATATTCTACCAATTGCTTTGTAAATTTTCTTGACGTTGTTATTCTGAATAAATTATGCAAAGTTCTCAAATGATTCATTGTTTCGTTTGTGCTGTCTGACAATTTTTTTTCTAATTTCTAGTTATGTTTTTACTTGATTTTTTTTGTGGTTATAATGCGGGAATTTTGAATGAATTGTGAAGTGAAATGAATAACATGACTTTGTGATGTCATTAATGTTTACTGATTAATTAATTATCCTGCTTGAAGTTTTTATATGCTTTCAGTCTAAAAGAAATTTTTCTCTCAAAAAAGAATTAATATGTTTTTTTGATTTATGAATACCAGCGTAAAATAGCAGCTTAAAACTGGTGTGTATCGTATGGTGAGTGTAGAGAACCGGAGACCCGTTTTACTTGAAAGGAGGCATTCCATCATAGTCCTCTGGGGTGACGACGCATCTGCATTTTGATTCCTAATCGATGATAAATGTAGATTTCTATGGGCCACAGCATCTACTTACCTTCAGGTGGGCTGTGTGCTCGTCTGTCACCTTTATTCTACAAAAAAAAAAACAACAAGT
The DNA here is from genome assembly GCA_963668995.1 of Parnassius mnemosyne. Classification (NCBI taxonomy): domain Eukaryota; kingdom Metazoa; phylum Arthropoda; class Insecta; order Lepidoptera; family Papilionidae; genus Parnassius; species Parnassius mnemosyne. Next base: position 21,903,388 of record CAVLGL010000013.1, on the reverse strand, counting down.
AACATAGAGCCTCGTAGTTCTTTGCAAAAATGAGCGAGCGGGACAATTTCAGAACCTAATATAAAGAAAGTGTAAGAAAGAAAATTTTTATAATAAATATCTAAAATGAATGTTATTTTAAGTCTAAATCCTTAATTATATTATCTATAACTCACTTATCATAACTAACATTTATATGACCATCTCTAGGTAACCTGGGATACCCAGGTTTCATATTTTAAGGTTTAGGATTGCTCTAGGCTCCATGTAGGATTCCATATTTAATGTTGTAGTTAACTGGAGAATAAAAATGATTTGTGAAACCTTTTGATCTAATGCAAATGGATATGTAAAACGAACGAAGTTGACTTAATATTGGATTCGTTTTTATTAAATTTATTTTTACCTATTTAACTTCTCCAACGAGCATTTACTAATTCTATGGCAATGTATTCTTCTTGACCGTGTAGCAGTGTAAGAATATTCACTACCCCTTACAGACTAGTGGGTGTCATATGAGGCGACTTTTGATAGTGTTGAGCGCCACCATTAATGCCTAGTAAATGGCAACACTAGTTACCATTAGCGCCCTCTAGTATCGAGTGGCAGAACTAGGAGAGGCAAGATCCTTCTAGAAATTTCCATTGAAGAACTACCGACATCTAGGTCAATCGGGACTATGGAGTGTAGAGTACAAGGAGAACCATCTTATAAGGGGCGAAAGTTGAAAAAGTGTCCCACTATTTACTGAAAATAGAGGTTCCAAAACCTACCACAATAGCGCTGGCGTCTGAAAAACTACGATATGAATATAGCTGTTGTGAACGGAGTGAAGTCAGCTGAATTCAAATATTTAAAAAATTTCATGACTAGAGTAGTTAGTAAAATGCCAGTATACAAAATCTCAACCATTTACGTAGTACAAAACCAAGCGGATTGGTCGGTCCTTGTTTATTTCTTCATCTTATTCTAATTACTTTTGGCGCTTTTTTTAAATTTATCCTATGCTACTGCAGCGCCACCCTTATTGGACACGTTTTTAGGGACACTTTTCATATATAGAGATGGTCCTCTTTCTACTCTACACTCCATAATCGGGACGTATGTACTTGAATATTCTAGATGTTTCTACAGTAGAAAATTCTGGAATTATCTGAGGCCCTATATTAGGCTGGTATAGACCGCGACAGGGGAGAGTGTTGAGTTGGCGATACAAGCGAATACTTCGAAGCGATACAACTGCGAACTAAAGTAATCAGTAGTACAATTGTATTTTGTTATTGGTGTGGTTTTAAGTTGTAATTAGTGTTCTGTAATTAAAGTGTCAATTTTGGTAATTAACTCGGCAGTTTTTAATTGTCTCGTACCGCAAGCTCGTAACAATAGGTTGTAACGGTTCTTGACTTTTGTTAGATATTTCCCGAGCGTTTAAATTAGCAGCGGTGCACCATATCTCGATAAGGTATTATATGTGAGATCCAACAAGGGATCGTATAAAAAATACGATCATAATAATATCCTCCTGAATGAATTTCCTTCATGGCGGCCAGTCTCAACGGCGACTAGCCATCTGGGCAAGACAGGATTATAGTGCCTGAGTGTAAGCGCAAGAACAGGTGCACTCCCTATTCCTTCACTCTTATAGTCCGATGGATCGGACACGACCAGAGAAAGATCAGGCGCAGTACCAACGGCTTTACGTGCTTTCCGAGGCACGGGAGTGAGATACCGCCAACTATCTGTCTCTGCTACTAATAATGTTTTAGCAGAAAAACCCAATAACTGATTTTGACTCGAATTCGACCTCATGATCAGCAATTGCGTTTACGACCACTAGAACAACGAGGCAGTTATATATGTATTGCTATTTCATTAATGTCAATATTAACGTAAGTTAGATTTATAGTCAAGACGTTTAGTTGCTTTCCAAAATTTTACATAATTTTTAGCTGCATGATATGAAGCCAATATGTCCATTTTTATCTGGTCGTCGTTGTTCTGGCACCACCTTAACTTACTTTTAAAAACTGCGACTCTCCACCATGTTTTTATAAATTTCACCAGACTCAGGTTTCCCACACCACAGCCAACATTTAAATTAATACCTTGCCCTTTGGTGAGTTTCACGGACGTGGTGATTCCAACCCCGCAGTATTGTATGTCTGTATCGTACATCGCGACTAACGGTAATTTTTACAGCACTGTGCAAAGCCTTAATAAAATTATCATAATATTTAACCAATAAATACAAATGAGTGTCGCATACTCTAAAACGACTAAAGTTACAATGTAATAATACAGTTTTCAAGGTGACTAGAAAAACAAAATTACTTAAAATATCACAGCAGTTCTTATTCATCATTATTATCATCATTACAGCCCTTCACAAGTCCACTGCTGAACATAGGCCTCCCCCAAGGAATGCCACAAAACACGGTCCTGAGCCACCTGCATCCATCGACTTCCTGCATGTCTTATCAGGTCGTCACTCCACCTAGTGGGGGGACGCCCTACACTTCGTCCGTCGGTACGAGGCCGCCACTCGAGAACCTTTTTCCCCATGGGTTGTCGGTTCTTCGAGCTATATGGCCGGCCCATTGCCACTTCAGCTTACTATTCCGTTGGGCTATGTCGGTCATTCTGGTTCTACTGCGGATATCCTCATTTCTAAGTTTATCACGCAGAGAAACTCCGACCATAACCATAACCCTCTCCATAGCTCGCTGAGCAACCTTGAGCTTCATCATCCGGCCAGCAGTGAAGGAACACGTCTCAGTTCCATAAGTCATCACTGGCAATACGCACTGGTTGTACAGTCTCGTTTTCAAGTTTTGAGGTATACCTGACGAGAAGATGTGCCGTAATTTCCCGAACGCTGCTCAACCGAGTTGAATCCGTCGATTGGTCGACCTCTCAGTCGAAGTTGGACTTACCTAGTCGGACTATTTGTCCCAGGTAAACATACTCGTCAACAACTTCGAGCTTAGTGTTCCCAACAACTACCGGCATAGGTGTGACATGGACATTAAACATAATCTTTGTTTTGTCCATGTTCATCTTAAGACCTATCCATTGGGCGAATTAAAGAGCTTCTGAAGGACTTCAAGTACCGGTTTTCCACCCGCTTTCAGAAGCTCCGCTGTAATTCCATCCTCGCCTGGGGACTTGCCGATTTTAAGGTGCTGGAGAACCATTCTAATCTCGCTCAGACTGACATCCGGAATATCTTCGGAATAGTGTCGTTGCCCTTAGAACCTTTCAATCTCACTCAAAATCTCAAGTTTCCCGGAAACGATACTGCCACACTCGGTCTTTAGCTTTGACAGTTGGCTCTTTCTGGCAGACAGATCTCTGGCAAAGACTTTGGAGCCTTGGTTCCGCTCGATCGCTTCTTCAATACAAGCTGTATTGAAGTTGCGTAAGTCTCACCGCATGCATTTTGAGATCTGTCTGTTAAGTCGCCTGTATGCTGTCAAATCTGTTGAAGACTGCAGCTTCATTTCCCGTCTAACAGCCATGAGATTTAGAGTGTGATCGGAGAGTTTTTGTGTTCTTCTGCGGCGGGTCTTGCAGAACTTAGCTCCGACCGCATGGACAGTTTCCATGAGCTTATCATTTATATCGTTCACTTCATTGCAGTCTTCCAGGCACTGAAAACGGTTTTGTAACTTGAGCTGAAAGGTTTCGGGACTTTGGACTAGAGCACGAGGGGGACGGAGCGTATACTTCATTAGACGAGACCTCGCCAACTTAACGTTTAGGTTCAGTGTGCCTCTAACCATTCAGTGATCGCTACCAGTTTTCACCCTCGCGATCACTGAGACATCACTGAACAGTTGTCGTCTGGTCGTCAAAATGAAGTCAATCTCCTTTTTTGTCGAACCGTCGGTGCTCGACCAGGTCCACTTCCTGTGGGGCCGCTTCTGGAAGAAAGAGTTTGTGGCGAAACGCCAAGCCACCAAAGCATTAAAAGAGCATATTAGCCTTTGGACATAGAGCATTATGTCTATGGCTACCCACGCTAACAAGTAACAACGCAGTTTTATAAAATTAATAGAATTCTACTTAATGTTAAATTTTTAAACAGTTCTGTTAATCTGTTATTGCGCACTATCTTTTATTTCTATTACTTTGGTGATAGCATACCAATATAAAGTTTATCACTGTTAATGCCGTTTTAATGAATACCCCAGAACTACAACACGATACCAGCATAACAAGGCTGGTGCAACTTCCATAGAAAAAATTATATGTACTACAGGGGTCAAATTTTAATGACGGTTATATATTCTTTCTGCTTTTCGTAATATGTCTATAAACGACATTGTCAAATCAAATAGGTCCAAATGTCAAATGAAACAATTATATTTGTATATATTTTATTTATTAAGATTGGTTTTAATTTTGCTATAGGAGCCGTTGTTCATTTACAGAATTGTTAAAAAATTAAATATGCATTATAAAACTTTCCAATTAAGTGGTCCAAGAAGCGGAAAAAATGATAACAAGAAAAGGCTATTCGTAGCAATGTTTCCCTTAGATGATGAAACGCATGTGGTGATTTCAACTTTAATAGTTAATTCTGTGGTAATATGATATTTAACGCGAGTACATTTTTGGACTAGCCATCTATCACAGGTTTTTATAGTGCACGATTGTGTGCACAATACAAACACACTATTTCCTAAATCTGATAGTTCGATGGTATGACAATCCGAAACAAACTATACTTAGAAACTACACAGTCAATTGTGACTGCTAATATTCTATTTGTTCAATAAAAATGTGATTTTATTTATATTATTTTTTCAGATGCAAGCAATGGGTGAAACAGCTGGCACATGCACCAATTGAAAAGATTCAAATGTTAAACCACATTTGTGGCAAACATTGCATTTGAACCCAACTAAAACGAACTTTCATTTCATCAATGGACTAAATTTGAACTTCCACAATTATGCGTATGTTAATTAGGGTTCATTTATATGTAGCAAAAGATAATATCCCTCTTAAGTCACATTTTGGCAAGAATTCGATTATATAAATAAACTCAAAGTTATTTGTAAATACCTGGTTATAAATAAATTTTTTATAGATTCATCTACAAACATTAGCTATAATGAGCACTCATTTTGAAAGCGACAATTAGTAAACTATCTCTGCGAATGGTATGTACATAGGTACCTCTGTGAAGAAGCCTAGCGATTTGTAAATAGTATTTGTCACACATAAAAGCAATTTAATCCAATCAGTGTTAAAAACCTAATATTTTTACCCTTAAAAAAACTAACGTTGAAAACAAGCATCCAGATGCAGACTATTTATTTTACAGCATAGCAACAATTGTTCAGTGCGGGAACGAAGCCTTGGTCCTGCAATGCCGCAGCCAAACGCTTAGTCACTGCGCTGTGGAGTCGTCGTTTATTTTTTACTTAATTAATTACTAGTATAGTAGTGCGTTTTTTATTTTATATTTTCTTTATTCATATTTTTGTACCTAATTGTAGAGATGTAATTACAAATTGCTGTGTGTAAAATACATTGATTTCTTATCCTCATCGGCATTTTTACTCAATCCCCATGTTAAAAATGTATTTCTCTTAAATAATTCAGTATAGAGATTTAACTTTTATTATGTAAAAATATCGATAAACAATATATTGATAAAGGTTATACCGATAAAATTATTCGAGGATAGACATTTACAGTACTATTGTAATTCGTCAATGTTGTCAACACTGTTTGTCAAAACTAAATGTCATATCTTGATGTTGGTAGAGTAGCTTGGCGTACTTTCATGCTTTTACTATGGAAGTCCCGCCTCTTAGACGCCCATTACACGGTAGGTTTTGCTGTCAGTTTTACAACAATCACGGTTGTAATTGACGAATAACCTACCGTACAATGCGGTGATTGACGGTTGCATGAAATTGATTGACAAATATCTGGATATTTTGATTTTTACGTCAATCAACTATCAGTCACGAATTTTGATTGAACGTGTAATGACATTTCGTCAATCATGCGTCAGTCAACGCTTAGACAGCAATGGAGGCCGACGCAGAATATATTGAAGAGGCGGCTTCCACGGGCTGCGCGAGCCCGTGGAAGCCGCCTCTTCAATATATTCTGCTCCCGCCAAAGTGCTTCAGCCAGATATAGATTTTATTTTAAATTTTGAAGCTCTCCCCGAGTTGTGGGACACGAAAAACCCCGAATAGAGTGGATGTCCCTAATACCAGCCACGCCCTTAATTCCAGCCTTTCCGCCTCTTTACTTCATAAATAAGATTTCTACTAGTCTTAACTACAAATATTGTCGGCTAAAAAATTCTTCGTAACTAGAGGAAAGTATATTTCAAATATTACCTTACAGTTTTAAACCTAAGAGTGTTAAATTAAAAATCAAAACACGTACGCAACGAAAAACGCTAATTTCCGAAATTTTTTGACAAGTTATCGTCCCGGTACAGTTAAGCATATTTTTCATTAGCTCTTCTTTAGGCTTTTTGATTTGTATGAATGTGACTATAGACATAGTAATGCAGCTATTTTTTCTTAAATCTATAAGTTTTTAATTTTATTTTAGTGGAAATCAATGGGGTTGTAATTAGATATACGAAATGTATGGAGTGCTTAATGTCAGTCGCCCGGCTGTTATTTGGTTTGACGTACATAATAAGAAGTACCTAATTTCAGCCACATAATATAAATCGGGGCTGTCATGAACTGGAATAAGTACCATTAATTAGAACATAACTTATTTTATAGTTAAGGAAGTTATGATCAATTCGTGTATATTTTAAAATTGATTTTTGATTTAAGTTTAACAAATGATAGGTACTTGCTTTTCAGACATTTGATATATGTTAAGAACACCATACAATATTTAGATATTTTTTGAGAAAGACAAAAACAAACAATAAATGTAATTAACTACAACTTAGTAATACCAATTTACTATAACTTAAGAACATAAATGAAAAAGTCATAACAAGGAAAGTGGTTCAGGACCATGCTTTGCGGCAGTCTATGGAGGATGTTTGTTCTGTAGTGGACTTGTGAAGGGCTGAAATGATGATGACGATTCAAAAACTTGGATGATTAAATATAAGAAATCGGTGTACTATAATACATAATTTTTATTATAATTTTGTTTTAATTAATTGTTTAGTGTTAAAAGAAAAATGGAACTGCTTAAATCTTAACCACAGAAAGGTAAGAAGTAAAGCATTAAAATAAAATAACGTCTATCTTAATACATATTCCATGCTTCTGACATGCATGATTTAAAATTAAAAGTTGTTATGAATTTATGTCAGTGCCCCTAAAACTTACCTACAATAGGTACCTACCAAAAACTCAAAAGGCATAGCCCTATGCTATGCTGGCATTAGGTACACAAAAGGAAATTGAAATTGGCACTAAAACGCTAGTAATAGGGGCATCCACCCTATACGAATAAATATAAAAGGTAAGCTTATTTTTCGTCCATAAATGCGTTTCAAATAAAGCCGCGTATGCAATCCAAGAGGTCGAACATTGTCGCGCGTTTAATTAAAATGGGTGAAATGATATTAAATATTACAATTTTTCCTATTTGTTTTTTTTTTCTTTATCTTTTCAAGATATAAAATTATAATTAAATGGTGGATCGAAAATGAACTTTGTTTATAGGTAGGTCCTTTCCCTCCGAAAATTTGGGTTTGACTGACATCAGTCAGCATGAGCGTGTAATGTCGAAATTATTCTATCATTCAAACGTCAATCATGATTGATCGAACTGACTGACGCTTGCCTAGGCGTGTAAGACGCCCATAATAGCATTTCGTCAATCACGCGTCAGTCAACGCTCAAACAGCAATGGAGGCGGACGCAGAATATATTAGAGAGGCGGCTTCCACGCGCTCGCGCGGAACCCTTCACCACTCTTGCCAAACGTGCTTCAGCCAGAAAAAGATTTTATTTTAAATTTTGAGGCTCTCCCCGAGTTGTGGGGATACGAAAAACCCCGGGTAGGATGGATGAACCTAATACCAGCCACACTCCTAATTCCAGCCTTTCCACCTTTTTACTTCGTAAATAAGATTTCTAGTAGTCTTAACTACAAATATTGTCGGCTAAAAAATTCTTTGTAACTAGAGGAAAGTATATTTCAAATATTATCTCACAGTTTTAATGCTAACAGTGTTAAATTAAAAATCAAAACACGTACACAACGAAATACGCTCATCATCATCATCATCATCATTACAGCCCTTCACAAGTCCACTGCTGAACATAGGCCTCCCCCAAAGAATGCCACAAAGCACGGTCCTGAGCCACCTGCATCCATCGACTTCCTGCATATCTTACCAGGTCGTCACTCCATCTAGTGGGGGGACGCCCTACACTTCGCCTGCCGGTACGAGGCTGCCACTCGAGAACCTTTCTTCCCCATCGGTTGTCGGTTCTTCGAGCTATATGGCCGGCCCATTGCCACTTCAGCTTACTAATCCGTTGGGCTATGTCGGTCACTCTAGTTCTACTGCGGATATCCTCATTTCTGAGTTTATCACGCAGAGAAACTCCGAGCATAGCCCTCTCCATAGCTCGCTGAGCGACCTTGAGCTTCCTCATCCGGCCAGCAGTGAAGGACCACGTCTCAGTTCCGTATGTCATCACTGGCAACACGCACTGGGTGTACAGTCTCGTTTTCAAGTTTTGAGGTATACCTGACGAGAAGATGTGCCGTAATTTCCCGAACGCTGCCCAACCGAGTTGAATCCGTCGATTGACCTCTCGGTCGAAGTTGGACTTACCTAGTCGGACTATTTGTCCCAGGTAAACATACTCGTCAACAACTTCGAGCTTAGTGTTCCCAACAACTACCGGCATAGGTGTGACATGGACATTAAACATGATCTTTGTTATGTCCATGTTCATCTTAAGACCTATCCGTTGGGAAACACTATTGAGATCATTGAGCATAGTGCTTAGGTCCTCCAGCGATTCTGCCATAAGGACTATATCGTCGGCAAATCGAAGGTGAGTGATGTACTCGCCATTGATGTTGATACCGTATCCTTTCCAGTCCAGAAGCTTGAAAACATCTTCCAATGCAGCGGTAAAGAGTTTCGGGGATATGACGTCACCCTGTCTTACACCTCTCTGCAATTGGATAGGTTTCGTACTCTGGTTCTGTACTCGGATAGCCATCGTAGCCCTACTGTACAAGCACTTCAACACTTCGATATACCGACAGTCAACTTGGCATCGCTGAAGGGACTGCAGCACCGCCCAAATTTCGACGGAATCAAAGGCTTTCTCATAGTCCACATACGCCAGACATAGTGGCAAATTGTACTCCTCGGACTTCTGTACAATTTGCCGAAGGGTATGTATGTGGTCTATGGTGCTAAAGCCTTTTCGGAAACCGGCTTGTTCGGGAGGCTGGAAGTCGTCAAGTCTGCGCGCGAGACGATTCGTAATGACTCTCGAAAACAGCACGTAGACGTGGCTCAGAAGGGAAATCGGTCTGTAGTTCTTCAAGAGAGCGTTGTCGCCTTTCTCGAAGAACAAGACCACCGCACTTCTGCTCCACGCCTCCGGTGTAATGCCACCATGGAGGACGGAATTAAAGAGCTTCTGAAGGACTTCAAGTACCGGTTTTCCACCCGCTTTCAGAAGCTCCGCTGTAATTCCATCCTCGCCTGGGGCCTTGCCGTTTTTAAGGTGCTGGAGAGCCATTCTAATCTCGCTCAGACTGACGTCCGGGATATCATCGGAATAATGTCGGATAAGACTCGGTCTTGGATCGTTACTCACACTTGCGTGCGGCTCCAACGATGACGTGTACAGCTGCCCATAGAACCTCTCAATCTCACTCAAAATCTCAGGTACCCCGGAAACGATGCTGCCACATTCCGTCTTCAGCTTTGACAGTTGGCGGTTTCTGGCAGACAGATCTCTGGCAAAGACTTTGGAGCCTTGGTTCCACTCGATCGCTTCTTCAATACGAGCTGTATTGAAGTTGCGTAAGTCCCGCCGCATGCATTTGGAGATCTGTCTGTTCAGTTGCCTGTATGCTGTTAAATCTGTTGAAGAATGTAGTTTCATCTCCCGTCTAACAGCCATGAGATTAAGAGTGTGATCGGAGAGTTTTTGTGTTCTTCTGCGGCGGGTCTTGCAGAACTTAGCTCCGACCGCATGGACAGTTTCCACGAGCTTGTCATTCAAATCGTCCACTTCATTGCAGTCTTCTAGGCACTGAAAACGGTTTTGCAACTCGAGCTGAAAGATTTCGGGACTTTGGAACAGAGCACGAGGGGGACGGAGCGTTGACTTCATTAGACGAGACCTCTCCAACTTAACGTTTAGGTTCAGTGTGCCTCTAACCATTCGGTGATCGCTGCCGGTTTTCACCCTCGCGATCACTGAGACATCACTGAACAGTTGTCGTCTGGTCGTCATAATGAAGTCAATCTCATTTTTTGTCGAACCGTCGGGGCTCGACCAGGTCCACTTCCTGTGGGGCCGCTTCTGGAAGAAAGAGTTCATCATAAAGAGTCCCTCTTTCTCCATGAAGTCAGCCAACTGCTGGCCCCTTGGGTTCCGTTGCCCTATTCCAAATTTCCCTACTTTCAGCTCACCGTTCTCTCTTGTGCCTAGTTTTGCATTGAAGTCTCCCATTAACACCGTATATTGGGTTTTGGAGGAATGCATGGCTCTAGATATATCCTCATACATTTCCTCCACCTCCTGATCGGGGTGTGCCGAGGTTGGTGCGTAAACCTGTATGACCTTCAGCGAATACCGTTTGGTGATTCTGAGTATAAGGTACGCAACCCTCGTCGACACACTCTCAATCTTTACAACGTTGTTAACGAGATACTTGTGGACGATAAATCCGACACCTCCTTGGGACAGATGGTCGCCCTCCCGGTAATAGAGCAAGTTGCCGGATTCGAGGATTACCGTGTCCTCCCCCTCTCTTCGGACTTCGGATAATCCTATAATATGCCAGCGCAACTTGTCTATCTCTTCTTCCAGCTCCACAATCTTCTCGTCAGTCCTCAGGGTGCGTGCGTTGTATGTTGCCAGGTCGAGTCGTCGTAGGTGGCAACCGAACCTCCACCGGAGATTCTTAGCACCCCCTGCCCCGCCGTTACCATGGTCGCCACCGTAGCCAGGAATAGCGGGGCCGCCGGGGACTAGGGGCCGTTTATTATTGTCATTGCTCATGGGGGGTATATTGCCATAGTTGCCACGCTTGGCGAGCGGGTTGGCAACCGCAGTTTTTTATTGTTATTTTGGCTATTATAAGGAAGATGCTGCTGCCCATCTCCTGCCTGTTTCCCTTTGTCGCCTTTTACGACACCCACGGGAAGATATGGGGTAGTGGATATTCTTAACCGCCACTACACGGTGGCGGTTAAGAATATCCACTACCCCAAATACGCTCATTTTCCTAATTTTTGACAAGTTATGGTCCCGATACAATTAAGCATATCTTACATTAGCTCATCTTTAGGCTTTTTGATTTGTATGAATGTGACTATAGACATAGTAATGCAGCTATTTTTGTTTAATTCTATAAGTTTTTTATTTTACTTTAGTGGAAATTGGGGCTGTAATTAGATATACGAAATGTATGGAGTGCTTAATGTCAGCCGCCCGGCTGTTATTCGGTTGACGTACATAATAAGAAGTACCTAATTTCAGCCACGTAATAGGGCTGTCATAAACTGGAATAAATACCATTAATACATAACATAACTTATTTTATAGTTAAGGAAGTTATGATCAATTCGTCTATATTTTAATATTGGTTTTTGATTTAAAAGTTTAGCAATTGATACATACTTGCTTTTCACACATTTGGTATATGTTAAGAATAGCATACAATATTTAATTATTTTTTGAGAAAGACAAAAACAAACAATAAATGTAATTAACAACAACTTAGTAATTCTAATTTTACTATAACTTAAGAACATAAATGAAAAATCATAACTTATAGTATATAGTAAGCTTATTTTTCGTCCATAAATGCGTTTCAAATAAAGCCGCGTATCGATTATGCGCTCCAAGAGGTCGAACATTGGCGCGCGTTAAATTAAAATGGGTAAAATGATATTAAATATTACAATTTTTCCTATTCGTTTTTTTTTTTTCTTTTTCTTTTCAAGATATTAAATTACAGTTAAATAGTGAATCGAAAATGAACTTAGTTTAAAGGTAGGTCCTTTCTCTCCGAAAATTTGGGTTTGACTGACATCAGTCAGCATGAGCGTGTAATGTCGAAATTATTCTATCATGCAAACGTCAATCATGATTGATCGAATTGATTAACGCTTGCCTAGGCGTGTAATGGGCGTCTTAATCGTAGGGGTTATGCTCTCAGCTGTGGGGAAACTCAAAATAAAAATTGTCATGTCTGTGTGGCTGAATTCAGCCACACCACAGACTTGGGTTATTTTTGACCCTATGTTTATAAAAACCGTAATTTCTCCAGTTCTATTTTAAATCAAGGTTTCATTTTCTTTATCAATTCCTCAGAATTAGTTTGTGTTCCTATTTCTTTAAATTATATCAACTGTAATATTATAATAAATCTGTTATACTACATCTAAGTTGGGGCCCATAAATTCATATTTATTTCTACGTAAAAAATAAAGTATAAACAAATGTTTGATCATAATAAGCATTTAATTACATGAAGATTATTTTCACAGATCTATCACAAAAACCCAAGGCTTTACATACATTTTTTTTTCAGCAAACAATGTTTAAAAACTAAATCTAATCCAACTACTCTGAGGCTGTACAAAAGTGACCTCCACATTTTAACGTATATTTATGTAAATAAGTACTTCGAGTATTGAAGCAGATTTGTACAGTAACTTGAGCTTCTCAGGTAAGCAAAATCACAAGTGGTCCATGAGTACGCTCACTGGAACTAGAATAAGAGTTACACAAAAAAGGGTCTTTTATTTACTTAGAAATTAGTGGTTACAATAAATTAATTTCTGAATGATTAAGTTGATTGTTTGGACAAACTGTTCTATTTCTCCTACCCGGGGTACAAATTGGAACACTCCTTTGTGCCCCGGGCTGGAGTTTGTGTATACGTCAGAGAGGACATCTGTTTTCGACGCCTCGGCAGCCTTGAAGGTACGGACCTGTCCATCCTATGGCTGCGCGTAGACAGCGACGACCATCCCCGCGTCTACGGGTGCCTCTATAGGTCCCATAGCGGTAATGCCGACACAGACCGACTCATCGACCACGTCCAAATGGCTGCAGACTCCGTGCTACAACAGGTCCCATCCGCAGAGATCGTGATACTCGGTGATTTCAACGCCCACCACGCTGAATGGCTTGGTTCTCGTTCAACCGATCATGCGGGTAGATCTGTCTACGACTTTGCTTTGGCATATGGTCTAACACAACTGGTTACTTCGCCTACGCGGATCCCAGATGTGGAAGACCATGTACCTTCCCTGTTGGACCTTCTGCTGACCTCTCATCCGGACGGATATCAGGTCTCCGTCGATGCCCCTCTGGGCTCTTCGGACCATTGTCTGATCCGGAGCACAGTGCCACTCACGCTCCAATCGCAGTTGCGATCTACAGCTTGCCGCCGTGTTTGGCACTATAGGTCAGCTGATTGGGACGGGATGCGGTCTTTTTTTGCATCCTACCCTTGGGGGCGGGTTTGCTTCTCGCCGGAAGATCCCAGCGTTGTTGCCGATTCTGTTGCTGATGTGGTACTTCAGGGTATGGAACTTTTTATTCCATCCTCTGTGGTGCCCATCGGAGGCAGATCCCAGCCATGGTTTGGTCGCTCCTGTAAAATAGCATCACGCTATAAGCAGGAGTGCTACCGGGCCTGGGCTGACGCATCAACGTCTCGGGATTTAAACACCAGCGCACTTAAAAAGAAGTATAATTCCGCCTCCAGGTCCTTCAAAAGCGTCATTGCCAAGGCAAGGTCTGAGCACATCGGCAGAATTGGCGAGAAGCTAGTTCGCCTTCCTTCGGGAACCCGTGCATTCTGGTCTCTCGCCAAGGCTGTCCAAGGGAACTTCTGTCAGCCATCCCTCCCATCTCTGCACAGAGAGGACGACTCACTGGCCCATGCCGCAAAAGAGAAAGCCGATCTGTTGTGCTCTCTTTTTGCGTCCAACTCGACTCTAGATGACGGGGGGAACACACCGCCGACCATCCCGCGATGTGAGTGCTCCATGCCGGATGTGCGATTTACACAGCGCTCGGTTCGCAAAGCACTCTTCTCCCTGGACGTCAGCAAGTCGAGTGGGCCCGATGGAGTCCCTCCCATTGTGCTGAAGACGTGTGCTCCGGAGTTGGCACCGGTTTTAACGCGTCTTTTCCGGTACTCCTACTCCCAAGGCGTAGTCCCGAATTCATGGAAGACAGCTTTGGTCCACCCGATCCCTAAAAAAGGCGACCGCTCAGACCCGTCCAACTACAGGCCTATCGCCATCACCTCCTTGTTCTCCAAAATAATGGAATCCATTATAAACTGCCAGCTCATGAGGTACCTTGAGGATCACCAGCTGATCAGTGACCGTCAGTACGGTTTTCGTCGGGGTCGATCAGCAGGTGATCTTTTAGTTTACTTAACTCATAGATGGGCGGAGGCAGTAGAGTCCAAGGGGGAGGCATTGGCCGTTAGTTTGGACATAGCGAAGGCCTTCGATCGGGTCTGGCACAAGGCGCTTCTTTCGAAGCTTCCTTCCTATGGGCTTCCCGAGAAATTGTGCAAATGGATCACCAGTTTCCTTGCTGATCGGAGCATCAAGGTCGTAGTAGACGGTGCATGCTCTGATTACAAGCCTATCAACGCTGGTGTTCCACAAGGCTGCGTGCTATCACCAACGCTGTTTCTCCTGCATATCAATGATATGCTGCTAACTGGTAGCATTCATTGCTATGCAGACGACAGCACTGGGGATGCCTTATATACCGGCCGTGCCAATATTTCTCGGGAAAACGTCGCCGAGTACCGGGACAAACTTGTGTCTGAAGTCGAGTCTTTGCTTAACAAAGTCTCGGATTGGGGCCGACTAAATCTAGTCCAGTTCAATCCCCAGAAGACACAAGTTTGCGCGTTTACCGCTAAAAAGAACCCCTTTGTCGTATCTCCTCAGTTTCAAGGCACTCCCCTTGCTGCCTCAGCCAGTATCGGAATCCTTGGCGTCGACATATCGAATAGCGTGCAGTTTCGTGGTCACTTGGAAGGGAAGGCCAAATTGGCCTCTAAAAAGCTTGGCGTGCTCAGCAGAGCGAGACAGTATTTCATGCCGGCACATCGCTTGCAACTTTACAAAGCGCAAGTTCGGCCCCACATGGAATACTGTTCTCATCTCTGGGCCGGGGCACCCCAGTGCCAGCTCCTTCCACTTGACCGCATCCAGCGCAGAGCGATTCGAATCGTCGACGACCGAGTTCTTTCCGATCGGCTCGATACACTGGCACTGCGTAGAGATGTTGCATCTCTTTGCGTATTTTATCGCATCTATCACGGGGAGTGCTCTGAGGAATTGTTCGGACTAATTCCAGCCGCTCAATTTCACCATCGCACGTCGCGACAAAACTCGCGTTACCATCCATACCATCTGGATGATTGGCGGTCCACCACTGTGCGATTTAGAAGAAGTTTTCTCCCTCGCACAACTTCTTTGTGGAATCAATTACCACCAGCGAATTTTCCGAACCGATACGACTTAGGAACCTTCAAGAAAAGAGCTTACACCTTTCTAAAAGGCCGGCAACGCATCTGCAATTCCCCTGGTGTTGCGGTTGTTCATGGGCGGCGGTAGTCACTTAACATCAGGTGAGCCGCATGCTCGTTTGCCCCCTATTCTATAAAAAAAAAAAAAAAAAAAAAAAAAATATTTTCAAGATATATATTTAACTAGGTTTAATCTGAATTAAAAACCTTGCAGGGTTTCTAAGAACTTTCATAAAATCAATGCTAACAAAAACAATACAAAAACAGTACAAAAACATTCAAAATGTGTCAAGACGAATATGGATAAGACTAAGATTGATTAGTTTCAAACAAAGTATCTCTGCCGCTTACAACAAGCACGCTGCGTTCGTCTCGTGCTGCGCACCCGCCTCGTATCGCTGTACCACCTCGTATGGTGAGAGCCGCGTCCACACCAAGCGCCGCGCCTGCGGTGCTACCAAGTGTGCGTACGCCACAACGTGTGCGAACACCACCGCGTGTGCGTGCACTACTGCGTGAACTAGTGCCACCGCGTGTATGGATCATGCCACTGACACTACCCTGACTGTATCAACGACAATACCAACATGCAAAAGAAAAACAAAATAAGCCAAGCAAACACAAGAACATTTTTTTTAATAAAAAGCTCTTAATCTAGGTGGAATTCCGATCGCGGCGAGCGACTCATACAATTTATAACGGAAAGGCCAGCATAGAAACCCATACAGAGCGGTGCTGCGAATCCCAGCAGTCGCTGCCGAACAGTAGCTGCCAAGATCAGAATGCCTTTGGGTCAGAAACAAAGATTAAATATTTGCAATTTATTTCGGAAAATATAAGACGCAAAAATACATTTCTTTCCAAATCATAATGCCCCGTGAATGTTCCAGTTCCGTTCAAAAAGTAGACCAAAGTACCCCAGAAGTTAATAATTTTAAATGTGTCTTTAAAATGCAAATACAAATTATCTATTTTTATTTTTCATTTGAAATTATTCTTTGTAATATTCGAAATTGTCTAACTGGTTCTGTTTTTCTAAATTTCAAACAAAACAATTAATGACTGATTTCTAAGAAAAATAGTAGTGTTAAAATCAAGTAAGAAATTTTATTTAAAAAAGCTATTTTAAAAGTACGTATTTTGAATTTTGTATTTAAATACTTTTTTAATTCAAAACTATTATGTATTTTTACTTCAAATTAAAATATTAACCAAGAATTTGCATTATGAATTTTTAAATACTTCTAGAAACTTTTTTTCCCATCTCTGCTAAAGGTATATCCATATTATCCACCGTTACTAAAACAAACGTCAAACCTAGTCTGTGGATATGGCAGATTTCAGCCACGAAACGACCGGTTCATACTTTTATAGCGATTTCTCTTTTTTTTTCCACCAGAATAACTATGTGCTTTTGTATTTAGCTCAAATATTAGTTTCACAACATATTGAACACAATATAGTGACACTGGAAGCAATTTAGTCACTAAATAAGTTAAAACTTGCAACATTACGGCGGTCATTCCTAGGGCAGAGTCAAATTCAATTACAAAATCTTCACTGAAAATTGCCAACAAGCCTCGAAAAGTAGATAAATAATTAAAGATAACTTACCGCTCCATTTTATTTTCCATGATATAACTTGTAATTCACAATTTTATAAGCAAAATGATCACAGCAATGTTCGATCTCAAAGCACAAAATCAGTAGAACTTCAATGATAAGATTCTTATTTTTTCTTCTTTAGACATTGCTAGTATTAACGTATATAATAGGGCCAAGTTCATAATAAACTCACTCACAGTCTTATTGCACTGGCAATGATAAAGAAACATGCGAGTTTTGCCGCGAAATACGACCGTGTACATAGAATTATTACCCAGTAGAAACGCAGTCTAGTACATAACACAAGCGTTAAAATGATGCAAGGTCATTATGTTAGTGGGCGCGAGTCGAATGTGCCTACTGCCTACGCTCGTCATACGAACACATACACGCCTTTCAGTGATACCAGTTTCTGCTGTTTGCAATCAAATTATGAAAATTACTATTTTATTGATTAATTTTAAATAATTGATATAATAAAGATTACGTATTACGTACGAAGACATATTTTATGAGAATATAAAATGGTATAAAATAAACACGATAATGATGGTACTAATATAACTTAATTATACATATTTTAATGGTACAAAAATACAATACAATAGTAATTTTATACGTGGTTAGGCCACGCTGCAGGTATATTATATTATTATTAGTATTAGTAGTATAGTTGTAGCACGAATGGGTCGGCTCGACCGGGGAAGGACCATGCTCTCACAGAATACCAGCGTAAAATAGCAGCTTAACGCTGCTGTGTTTCGTATGGTAAGTGTAGAGAACCGGAGACCCTTTTTACTGGACAAGAGGCATTCCATCTTAGTACTCACGGGTGACAACGCATCTGCATTTTGAGTCTTTATTGAGGATAGATGTAGATGTCTATGGGTCACAGCAACCACTTAACATCAGGTGGACTATGTGCTCGTTTGTCACCCTATCCTATAAAAAAAATACAGACGTAATAAAATTTAAGAATATTATTAAACACAATTAATTTGCTTGAATACAATAAGCACATCGTGTAATATTTAATTTTAACCGACTTCAAAAAAGGAGGAGGTTTTCAATTCGGTGTATTTTTTTAAATGTTTTATACCTCAGAATTCTACAATTTCTAAACCGATTTAGATTTTTTTTTGAAAGGATATACACACAGATTGATCCAATATACACGCTGAAATTTTAATTGTTTTTTTTTTCTGAAATCTAATTATTTGGTCTTAGTAGTACTTATTTTATTAAAATAAAAATTATTAGGATGCAAAAATGGCAGATTTACAATCGAGAAAAACAAAACTCGAATGCGATCTCAAACCAATAGCAATATCTCGCAAGTAGGTCGGGCGTGCAGGCTAGCTTATACCGTATTACTATAATAAAGTCTGAAAAAAATTCGCTGGATGTAACTTAGTGTTACGTCTATCGCACGCGCTACCGCGCGCTGCCTACACAGTGAAGGGCCACTAATAAATTTTCAGAACATGAACTCTCAAGCGTAGTGATACGACATAAACTAGTAAATCTAGAATTGTCTTAGAAATCAGTGTACATACATATTGATAACCTCTCCTTTTTGGGAGCATGTTAAAATAGACTATGTTGGAGTCTAAAATAACATCTGATTAATGTTTGGGTGTAAAGTGACATCTGGTTAGTAAAGGCGGTCTTATTAATAATATCTTGATGTTGTAAATAGAAAAGTTTTTATTCTATACCCTAAAACGTAGACTTAGTCAATAAACAAAGCAATTAAAATAAAATAGTTGCGTTAAAATGGCGTCGGCGAATCGCGATTAGCTGATAACTCCGGTTTAATTTTAAATAGGCATATATATATATATAATAAATACTTAGAGAATTAGGTATCTATATATAAACATTTGAGTTTTACACAGAGCGTTGCGATTAAACGTTTTAAAAACAAATAGAAAATAAATATTTTTAAAAGAAAATTGTGATTTTTTTCCCCACAACTAGCAACATTTGTATTATGATAGTTTAGGTAAGTATTTTTATAGTTTTACGTAGTTATGAATTAAATATATAAACTTGTATGTGAAATGCAGTACCATCACTTCTTTTATGTTTATCATCACTGTTGTGACAATATTTTACAACAAAAACGGTCATTTTTACAATTTTCCGCCAGCTCTTCTCCGTAAGACATGAGTTGCGCACTGACGCGTCGCTGAGTGAACTTACGCGGATTCGCGTTAGTTTAACTTGCTTCACTTTCCGTGCGCGTACTAGTATTCTATGCGTAATAATTCTATGGACCGTGTAGTAATGGCAGAATTCAGACAGTCCACAGATGCGACTTTTTTTTCTTGGCTGAATTCTGCCACCCCACAGACGAGAGGTTATATTCTCTTTGAGCATAACCTCCGTAGGAGTAATAGTGTTCTGTGAGCATAACCCCATAAATTGGTGACCCACGACGTTCCTTCAAGAAGGATTTTGGATAATTTCCTTTTCCAACACGACGAGATGCTATACACACACAACTTTAGATGCTATAGACTACTCACAAAGATCCTACACTGTATGACATCCGTACTGTAGCAGTCATATCCTGACGACGTAGAGAAGAGTATTGCGAATGGAGATATTTTAGTGAAAATGTGTAGGTAGTGAAAACAGTTTGTATTGTGTCACATGAGTAAAGAAACGGACCAGAGGGGAAGCTACATACAAACGGCTCGCTGCGAATACACGCATCCATAGCGCAGCGATGTGGGCGTGAGCTTTCACCGACAGGTTCACCGACGCTCCGTCGGGGTACAAACCGGTTTGCGCCGGCTCAATCAGAGTATCCATGAAAGGGCTGTTAGTCGTGCGCATTTAAATAAATAGACCAACAATATTTCGAAATTTTATACATCAATTAATTTATTAAGTATTTTGCAATTATTAAATAATTAGATTTAAGTCTTTTAATTAAAATAATTACGTTATTATAAATTTATATAGGTAAATAATATATATTGTTTAAAATTAATCGATATGAAACAGCTCTTGATTTCGAACAATTAATAGATATTATGTTGTTACATTGTGTAATATAAGTTATAATTAATACGCATGTGGTTTTATACACTATATAATATTTTAATTTTTTCCTTATTGTTTATAATTAATCGATACGACACAGCTCTTGATTTCGAACAATTAATAAATATGTTGTTACATTAATATAAGTTATAATTAATGCACATGTTGTCTTATGCTATACAATATTTTTATTTTTTACTTAAATTTTTCACATGCATCATGTGACAACCCTATCAGAATAGGTATACATTTTCAACGTTGTTAAGAAGCATAGACATAGTCAATACTCTATCTACGTTAAGAAGCTTCCCCTCTGGTCCTTACTCTTTACTCTGTGGTTGTGTTTTACGCATTTTAACCATGAAGTTATAGATAAAGATGGAGACCACACTCCGAATACCTACTTGAAGCTCAACCTATGTATTACTATCTCGCCACTGTGGGCAGACCCTCTCTTTCTAAGTAGGTAACCTTTATTTTATTTTTCCCAGGATATCGCTATAAGTAGTTGCATTACATTAAGTGGTTTATTTATAAATATTTACATCTCTTTTTACTACTAAGACCTAGATTATATATATATATATATATATATATATATATATATATATATATATGTACAATTTTTTTGGGAAATTGGTTTTATGAAGAAAGGTTTTCATTTCCGTGGGCAGAACCGGTATCTAAAATATGACCACGCATTTCCGTTACAACCCATATAATGCGGAGCCTATTTAGAAAATGTGGAAAATAAATATATCAGAACATATTTTATTACTACCATTTCGATAATGTATTTTCTGGATATTGTATACAATACCTAAATGGTACCAACGAAATATAAAATTAAAATTTATTATAACACCCCGGGTGATCAATTAATTGCCAAAATATACCTGATTTATTGTTCAGACAGACTAAATCTATTTCGGGACAATTATTTTAGAAAAATATCACGAGGACTAAAGGAGCGTAGCGGAGCTCCTGCCTTAGGCTTCTGACCTAACCCATCCGAGTCAGGCTGCTCTGAGCTGAAATGAGTATAATACTATATTCCACACATCCTGTTCATTTTACGAATTATCTACAATTCCTAGGAATTCTATATAATAACGGATTTCATAAATTTCTAGTAACACATGTACTATAATAGGAACGATAATATATAAAAAAAACCTTAAAAAAATAAATAAAAATACTTTCCATATTAAAATTATTTATTGAAATTTTACACATCATGTGGATAACTCTGTGGCTTTTTGAAGTCCTTACAGATATCAGCAAAGCACCCTTGAATAAATATTCTCAATTTCTGACTGACCCGTATACTTTTTAATAGTTGCCATTAAAGAAGACCTATCCTGATTTTTTTTAGTTTGGCGCGCCAATTTTTGCTTAAGAATCTTAGTTTTCGTCGCAAGTATTTCTTCCTTAGTACACTTTATTTTCACTTGCACGTCGTCGTATTCACTGCTGACCTAAAAAACAAGAAAACTTTATGAAATCAGTATTTTTAGCATCGTACATAGTATTGCTCCTCTCATTAGGGTCGTAGCGTGATGTTAGAAAGCCTTCCTGAGGAATTGGTTTTAAAAATGCAAAAAAATATTTTCAAATCTGACTGGTATGGTTCCAGAGATTAGAGAATTAAACAAAAAAAAAAGAAACAAATAACTCTTTTACGTCATAATGTCAGTACAAATTTACATCACTTAATAGGTAACACATAATACACCAGAGCGCGACTTCGTGAGCACGCATAAATGAAGCATCAATCAAGAAGCTTCATGCTTAGTGTCGTAGTGACGGTTACCACACTGCGACTGGCACTAAAGAGTTTAAATATGTATGTGTTTTAAGCTATATAATACATTATGTAATGTAATATTAAAGTCATAATAAATACAAATAAAAGGTATGTATTTAGTAATAAAGGTAAAGGAAACTTACAGGTAACTTGTTCAGATTGCATAAATTTTCAAGAATTTTTCGACATTGTTTTTACTAGTTTGGTCTTCAATATTACAGCCAGTACATTTCACTCCTGTTTCCTTAAGTGCAGAACTACTTTCATCAATGCCAGAACTAGTGCTTGGTACAGCCAGAGAAGCTATTTGCACAATAGACTCTTCATGTCATGCACTTGTTGTCTGCAAATGATAACATATTTTACAAAATGGTGCTTTATGTATATCATACATTTAAACTACTACATTTCTAAATACATAATATATTACGAAAAATAGATAATTAAATTAAAGGAAAGTCTCAGATACATCGTCAATATGGTCACACTACTTCAGTGCGATTTCTTTTAAACAAAAACAATAAAATTATTCAAAGTCAATTAAATTCTATGTAAAACTATTTGATTTTGACAAAGTTATAATTTACTAATATGTTTAAAACACTGATAAAACGTTTCAGCAAAAAATTTAGTGAAAATACAAAGAAATATGTATACAAGTATTCAATGCCAGAAGTCACTATTTAAACACTTACGTGTGAAATCTTATATCACTTCCTGGACACCAACTACTGCCGCAACCACGTACTACACTAGTTTGCCCCATTTCTTGAATTATAACAATAATTATCTTTAAATATCTCAAACGACCCTGTGAACTGCTAAGTAAACAACCGCCATATTTGTCTAATTTATGTTGACATATGTTTGTGGTTTAAGAAATTTATTCTCATTAAGAATACAAAATTCACTTATCATGAGAACATAAAAACTTATAAGTTATAACAATATCTGGGGAAACGCAGAGGTTGGGGGTACATTAAGAAAACAATTAAAACAGTCACAGTTTAAAACAGTCACAGCGTCCGACATAGATGCAATCACAGATATAAAGTTGAACTACGCTCACCAAGTTACAAGAAGTGGCTTGAGATACATATTTAGTAATATTTTATTCTAATAGTAATGAACAATAACATTATTTTTAACAATAATAATATTTTAATTTAATAGTAAGACCATCATTTTATATATTTTATAATATGATATTTTAGTAATTTTTTGAAGCTTACATTTGACTGCGATTCCTTATGTCTTTAGGAAGTTTATTATATAATTGTGCCCCTTCAAACATTAGGTTTCTCTTACCGTAACTAGTTCTTGGTGCACGTAGAATGAGATCATTTGCGTTTCTTAGTTGAATTTTTTGAATTTGCTTCTTTTTAGTGAAACTTAAATGAGTGTGAATATCTTTATTTATTATTTTACGAATCAAAATGCATGTATGATAAACGTACGATTGATTTATATTTAACAGTTTAGTATCATTATATATTTTATGAGTTGGTGTCAGATAGTTATAGCTAAATAGAACTTTTATAACCTTGTTTTGAGCTCTTTGTATTGGGTTTAAGTTATTCTTTGCGGCTGAGCTCCATATTTCTATAAGATAATCGATGTGAGGTTTCACTAGAGAATTGTAAATAACATAACGTATTTTACGCGGGAAACACCGAGCTACACTTCGAAGGGTACCCGTTATTGATGATAGTTTGGATTTAATGTTATCTATCTGAGGTTTCCATGTAAGTTTATCATCTAAAAATAAGCCAAGGTATTTTTCGCAATTGGATCGTTTGATAAGGTGGTTATTTATTTTTAGAGGATCAAAATCAAATATTTTCTTATTTTTTGCTTTGAATATGATATAATTAGTTTTAGAGATATTTATTGTTAGAAGATTGTATTGGAACCATTTATGTATTAAGTCAAGGTCATTTTGCGCGTCTGAGATAATAGTATTTAAGGAGTGGCCGAAATAGAATAGGTTTGTGTCATCGGCATATAACGTTATATCTCCTTTTAGGCCAATATCTTAGAAGTTGTTTATATAAATTAAGAATAGCAACGGCCCTAATATGGATCCTTGTGGCACGCCGTATGTCACAGTTTTTGGTGTACTTTGGAACTTATCTATTCTTACTACTTGCTTGCGATTTGTTAAGTAACATTTTATCATATTATGGGCTATACCTGTGATACCAATGTGTTTTAACTTTTTAAGGAGCAAATCATGACTAACGGTATCGAAAGCCTTTTTTAGATCTATAAATATACCTTATGCAATATATTTTTGATCAATATTAAGTTTTATTTTTGTATTTAGATCTATGGTTGCTGATAGGGTGTTTGATTTTCGCCTAAAGCCATATTGTTTATTATATAAGAAATTGTTTGATTCTAAAAATGTTTGAAGATGGTTGTATAAGATTTTCTCAAATACCTTTGAGATTACAGGAAGAACTGATATAGGTCGATAATTACCAGGATTGGATCTATTTCCAGATTTAAAGATTGGAGTGACTTTAGCTATTTTCAGACTACACGGGAAGATACCTGATTGCAGACATTCATTTATACATTTTGTAAGTTCCGGGGAAATTAAGTTTTTAAAACACTTGACAGATTTAGTATTAATTCCATCTATACCTGACGCTGTGTTAAGACTAATGTTGTTGATGATTCTGAGGACTTCCTCTGTAGTGGTAGGAATCAGTTGTGACAACATCTGGTCTTCCGACAGTACCGTGTGTTTATCAGTAGCAAAGATATTATTGTGATGGAAAAAGGAAGGGATTTCACTTGTCAAGGATTCTCCGATGGTTGAAAAGTACTGGTTAAAATGTTCACATATTTCTAGAGGATCTGTTAGCGTGGCAGTTTCTGTCTGGAATTCAGCTGGAGCCTTAGTTTCCTTTATTTTGTTGTACGAAAGTTTATTTATTAAGGCCCATGTTTTTGCTGGTTTGTTTTCACAATTCATAAATAATTTGTAATAGTACTGATTTTTTCTTCTTTGTATATTGTGTGCTAAATTTTTTCTTTCTTTTAAAAATTCCTCTTCTATCTGTTTGTTTAACGGATTTCTAATATGTTTTAGCCTTAACGTATTTCTTTTTTCTATTGCTTTAATAATATCGTTTTGTATCCAATCTTGTTTCGGCAGATAATTCTGTTTTCTTTTTGTAATTTTATTTTTTTGTATAGAGGATATAAGATTTTGTTGGAAGATATTATAATCCAAGTTTAAATTATTACCACTATTTACTTTTTCCAAAGTTTTGTATAAATTAATATAGTCAATTGCTTGATACACAGTTGATTTTATAGGTTCAGGCTTACAATTTATAACTTCAAAATATATTTGTTTATGATCAGACATATTGGATTCTATGACAGCTAAGTGAAAGAGATTTTGTTTCAGATTTGTGCAGATATGGTCTAGTAATGTATTGGTTTTACTTGTTTCACGAGTGCTGTAACGTGTATCTATTTTGTTCAAAAGATGGTAACCGCATTCTTTTACTGTTTCTTTATATTCAAAGACTGATCTATCAGAACTTAGGAGATCCACATTGAAATCCCCAAACACCAAGCCTCTTCTTTTCTGTTCTAACTGTGCTGAGAAATATTCCAAGAAATCTTTGTTGTTCGTGCGTTCTGGTTTGTAGACGGCACCTATGTCTAGAGAAAACTTGTTTATGTGAACCCAGAGAAAACGGTTTTCGCAATGGGAGCTTTCTTCTATTAAATTGTGCTTAAGTGAATTATGAGCAAATATTGATACGCCACCCCCTCTGCTATTATATCTAATATAAAAGTAATGAGTGTAGCCTGTTAGTTGGGATCTTTTTGCCTCCTGCTCTGATTTCAACCATGTTTCGGTCAGTATAATAATATGTATTTGATGAGGAAAAGACTGTAAAACACGCGCAAGTTCATCGAATTTACCAGGTCTACCAATACTACGGGCATTGGCATAAAAACATTTAAGTGAATTTTTGTTAGTTATTATATCAGTATATTTGCTAATAGCTTGGTACGATACTCTGTTGGTCGTTACATTTTCAAAGACGTTGTTTGAGAAAGTTGTTGATGGAAGTTTTTTGAAGTCTTTTTTATTATTTTGGGTACGCCTTTTATATATTTGATACAAAGATTTTGTTCGCCACTTGTTGCTGTACGCTGCTCGAGTGTTCGTTTTAAAGTAACTATGTACTCCTGTTGTTGGGGTGTTTGGTCGTAAAAGATCTTAAATTGGTTCTCTTTTAAGTTTTGATTACTCTTAAGTATTAATTTTGATGTTTCTTGGGATGCAAAACAAACTTTCAGGTGTCTATCCTTACCTGGTTGGTATTTTCCCAGCCGATAAATTTTTTGTGGCTCAGTGACGTCACCAAGCAGTGTAGTTTTGATGATATTTAGGACTGCTGTCTTATCTTCCTCGTATCTCTCATTTAGGTTGGTAGATTTTGATTCCGGCACACCAGCGATTATTATATTTTTGCTCCTCATAGTACGTTCGTTGAGTTCAGCTACTATCTCTTCTTGCACATTCAATATAGAGGTCGAGCTTGATGGAGTAGTACCTTGAATTAGAATATTAGATTGAATTGATTCTATTTTCTTTTCTGTAATATTACTAATTTTTTTGAGATTGTCCACTTCAAGTTTTAGTTTTGTTTGTTCTTTAGCTAAGGTGTCAGTAGTTAATTTAAAATCGTTTATTTGTTGTTTTATAGTCGAGACATTCTCGTTGATTTTCATGAAGTTTTCGACTTGCATATTAGTAACTGTTGTTAGATATGTCATCATTTCACTCATTTGGTTTTGCATTGCCGTCCTTTGTTTTCTCATTTCTGCGAATTCAGCCTTTAAATCATCGTTTTCATTTTCTAATTTTCATTTATTGCGGAAAGTTATTTGTGATAACTCAGTTGTATCATGACACATGGTTTTACTTGCTAGATCTGGGTAAGAACCACATCGTGCCGAAATAGTGTCACTTCCAGTAGGAGATCGGTGTACGTTCATGTTGATCTGTGGTGTACCCACGATAGTTGAGCCTAGCGTGATGCGATACGTAAGCGAGACAAAAAATAAGAGATTGTCTTTTTTACCCGAGGTGGTGCTACGTAGGAGTACAAAGTTGTAAATCACTCGCGCAGTATAATAAATAGGTGATACAGTTACGTTTACGTTAGAGTTGAAAATTAATAAACTATTGTGACTTGTATTTTTAAAATATCTAGCGACACGTCCACTTCTTGCGCCCTCCAGAAGATAATCGTATAGGGATAATGTTGCCACATTACCGAACCCTTAGGAAAAGGGATTGTAATTCACTGATTGGTTAACCCAATAATACATACGAGACCTTCAATTTTGGAATTTTTAATGTAACTAATCGTAGTTAAACTATTTATTTATTGGAACAATATTTTTCAGAGCTTAACTTCTGATTTGGTTATTGTGGAAACTATTTCTAAGAATTTACCAGGAGATTTAAATAAAAACATAGCAATACTGTATTCCACACTAAAAAGAGACGTCAGACCACAGAGAGTGAGATAAAGATACGTAGGTATTTGACTCAAGCTGTTGTTCCAAGTGTGGCCTCCATCTTTATCTATAACTTCATGATTTTAACCTCTCAGATCTTGACATTTTATCGGACATACTTAGTCAGAACTATGGTCAAGCCAAAGAGTATAGTAGGTCAGGCCAAAGACAATTTTTTTAAAAGACGGTAAATATAACTTAGAGTCATTACTATGTTCTTATCTAAAAATAAAAAATATCAACAATTCCGCCTCCGCCAAATCGAGCAAAAAAGCAGTACGGATGTACCATCCTTTTCTCGAAGCAATTCAGGTCATTTTCGACCCCCTATAACTTCGTTGTGGATAGAACTAGAAGCCTGAATTTTCAATAACCAGGCAGGCATTATATGAACACAGTTTATTTCAAATTTCATTCAGTGTGAACCAGTAATTTAAATTATAATTAGTCAAAGTTTCTTAATGATTTCTTATATTTACGCGAACACTACACATTTTTAAATAAAACTAATTTTACGGATTTTATCGCGTATATTAACTTATTTTTATATATTCCCGACGTTTCGGGTGCTTTCCAGCACCCGTGGTCACGGGGGACTGAGTTGTTTGACGTCCTGCTGTCATAGTTAGCCCGGCTACCTTCAGTTTTTTAATATTAATTTTTGGTTCGATTTACGCAGAATGAGCTTACAGTATCTTGAAGTCTAGCAGTGGTATACTTGGGTTTGGATTTGATTTTATTAATTATGGGATCCCAAGCAGATGGCAGCACCCATCCATCTTCCCTATTGAAATTAGGATGTTTTTTTAATTTCAATAGCCTCGCGAATCATCCTTGGGAGGAATCGGTGTTCTTTTGCGAGGATTTGTGGTCTATCAAATCTAATGTAATGGCGGGGACGATCTTGAACATGTTCACAAACTGCAGACTTCCCGATACGTCGGTGCTTCACGTCAGCTATATGTTCTTTAACGCGGGTTTTAATAGATCTTTTTGTTTGTCCTATGTACGAGAGACCACATTCACAATCCAGCTTGTACACTCCTGCATCTTGTAGAGGGATTTGACACTTGACGGATGGTAAAAATTGACTAATCTTCTTCAGCGGCTTGAAGTACGTTTTAATGGAAGCTCGCTTCAAGATGTAGCCAACCTTGTCTGTGACTCCTCTGACATAGGGTAGTACAGCAGGCACACGCTCGACTGTGGCTGGCTTCACTCGGTCACTGTGACGTAGGCGCGGGACCCGAAGCTTGTTGTCTTGCAGTACTTGCTCGACGTGCTGAAGCTCGGCGGCCAGATGTTTTCTGTCACAGATCCCTCGTGCTCTCTGAAACAAAGATTTTCCCACGGTAGCTAACTGTGAAGGATGATGGTGAGATTCACCATTTAAATATCGGTTGGTATGGGTATTTTTTCTGTACACAGTATGACCAATAGTGTTATCAGGATTTCGGATGACTAAAACATCTAGAAAAGCTAAAGTATTGTTTGCCTCTAACTCCATTGTGAATTGTATTTTAGGGTTTATGGAATTAAGGTGGTTTAAAATGCAGTTACTTTGTCAGATGGTAAAATTGTGAAAGTATCGTCTACGTACCGCTTGTAGAATCTTGGATTTACAGGAGCAGTAAGAAGGGCTTTCTCCTCAAAGTCCTCCATGAATATGTCGGCGACTACGGGAGATACAGGTGAGCCCATTGCCACTCCGTCTACTTGCATGTAGAACTCTTCTTTCCACAATAAATAGCCAGATGTGAGGCAGTGTTTGAGTAATACTGCATATTCTGTAGGCATGTTGTTATCTTCTAGCTTTCTAGTAACAATTGAAATGCAGTCTTCAATAGGTAGGCATGTGAATAGTGACTGAACATCAAAACTGACCATAGTTTCATTGTCAGCGAGATGTAGGTCTTTAATCTCACTAACAAAATGGTATGAATCCTTTGTGTGTGCTCTGGTATGTCCTCTTAGTGGTGACAGTATTTTTGCCAAGTGTTGAACCAACTTATAAGTTGGTGAATCGATCTGGCTTACTATAGGACGTAGTGGAGCGTTTGGTTTGTGTATTTTCGGTAACCCATACAACCTCGGTGGTTTGGCACATGATGGTATTGTCGAATTCACGTCAAGATTTAATTTTTCGGAGTATTTCTTTATTAAATCAGTAGTTGTTTTGAGTGTATTAGTTGTAGGGTCTATTTTGACCTTTTTGTATGTACTTACGTCCGATAAAAGTTGTTGTATTTTGAAATTATACTCTGACGTGTCCATTATTACCGTAGCATTTCCTTTATCCGCGCGGAGAATAGTGAGCTCTGGTCTGTTGCGTAAGTTGTACAACGCTTTAATTTCGTCTTTGGGCAAATTTAGTTTTGGTGCTGAACTTCGACGTAACAAGGACGAAATGTCTTGACGTATAGCCTCTAAATCCTCTTTACCGATATTATTCTTAAACAGACAATCCTCAACACTACAGATAATTTCTTCGTACGGGATTTTTTGCGGCGTTATAGCAAAATTTAAGCCTTTCGACAATACTTTTATTGTAGGTTCGTCCAGTGTTTCTTTTGACAAATTATAGACCGTGCGTTGTTTATTGTTTGCGTCTGTGGTCAACGGTTGTTGCGTTTCGTTTCTACGTTGACATGGATGTTTGGCATTTGATTTGATAGTCAATTTTTGGTATTTTTCTATTTGTTTGCCTTTGCATTCATTGTTTTTCGATATTTCGCGTTTGTTTAAAGTTTCAATGCAATTATTAAATGCAATTATTAAAAATATATAAAAATAAGTTAATACACGCGATAAAATCCGTAAAATTAGTTTTATTTAAAAATGTGTAGTGTTCGCGTAAATATAAGAAATCATTATGTACTTCTAGCAGATTTAAAAGCTTCAAACTTAGGATACAAGTAGTATTTAGTGTATAAATCCAGGAAAAATTAAAATATTTTGTAATTTTGGTCCAGTTTTCTAGATACACCAACTGCATAAATAACTTTGTAATCCTACATTTGAAGTGAATGAATCAGTGTACTTGTATATTTATAATTGAATAATAGGTGTAGATAGGTACCTAGATATAATTATGTTCAAAAGTAACTTGTAAAATAGTCAACGGAATCAGAAAGCAAGAATGGGACATCCAAAATCAAAATCCAATCGCACTAAATAATCTAGTTTAATATAATAATTATGTATTACTTGTGAGATACATTGTGTTTTCATGCGATGGCCAAGTCAATCTATTTATTTAAAACATAAAATATTTTTAATATTGATATGGTCACTGTAAGACGTTGTTAGGTTAGCTAATTACGTAATAACTTGAGACAGAAGGACCGTTAAGTAGGGGCTGAATAAATTAACCGACTTGGTATTACATGGATCTCACAACTTTTTACTGTAAAAGAACTGAGTTGCGAGACTTGGTTTTTTTAATAAGTTATGTTGTTGATGGCATAATGTTATTCTTAATAATTGATATTGAAGTCGGTTGAACAATATTTTTATTTTTTAATTATTGTTGAAAACAACTTCGCTATAATGTTCACTATATATCGAAATTATAACATAAAACGCAATTTTCGCACATTTGACTTTGTGGAATATGAAAATTTGTGTTAATTACACATGATTTGTAGTGATAATTCACACTTTATATTTAATTTTCAGTTAATTCTGACTATTAAATATAATGATACGTGAACGACACAGTATTTGAAATGGCAATTTTATAAAGTGTATGGCAATTTTATAAAGTGTATAAAATTATTACGAAGCAAAATATAAGGAATAAACTTTTAAAAATAGTCTAATTACTTACCTTTTATATAAAAACTAAGAAGAAACTTTCTATTGTACCCACTTCATTTTTTTTTTATTTGTATTTGCCTCTTACACTCACGCGGCGACGAAAATAAGACTACAGTATGTGACGAGAAACCCGACGCGTAGGTAAAGGCGGAAACTCGTCATTTTAAGTAAATTCTGTTAAGATAGAGAAGCGTTATTTAGTAACGAAACTAATTCTAATAAAATATTAATTTTATAATTCATATAAATAAAATTTAAAAAATAATTGTTCAGAGCACTCACACAGATCATTTACTCTTTGGTTCTGAGTGGTCGTTTCTAAATATTACCATACTCTTTGGAGCGTTCTACAAAGGTGACATTTGACTGCCCCATGTGTACTTCAAATATGGAGTGTAGAGTAAAAGGAGAACCATCTTATAAGGTGCGAAAGTTAAAAGTGTCCCAATATATACTGAAAATAGAGGTTCCAAAACCTACCACAATAGCGCTGGCGTCTGAAAAACTACGATATGAATATAGCTGTTGTAGACGGAGTGAAGTCAGCTGAATTAAAATATTAAAAAAATTTCATGACTAGAGTAGTTAGTAAAATGCCAGTATACAAAACCTCAACTATTTACGTAGTCGGTCCTTGTTTATTTCTCCATCTTATTCTAATAAATTTTGGCGCTTTTTTTATAATTTATCCTATGCTACTGCGGCGCCACCCTTATTGGACGCGTTTTTAGGGACACTTTTCATATACAGAGATGGTCCTCCTTCTACTCTACACTCCATAACTTCAAAGATTTGAATTGTGACTGACAATTTATCAAATAGTGCCTTACCATAACCTACCCCTACATGTGTTTATGTGCTGTCAGAAACGATCCAGGTTAAGGTGTAAAACATTAATATTACTTATAATCAACATAACTATTGACTAATTTCTAACTTACATCATTTTATGGTTTTAGTAACTTATAATTTACAACCACATTTTAATTATCTTAATAGCTCCAACTTAGTAATAATTTAATTTGGATAAACTTTCCAATATGGACCATCGATTTAAATGCCCATATTTTTTTTACTAAAAGAAAGCGTTTTGCAAAGTTTCAATATGCGGAAACGCGTACTTTTTGAGAAAAAAATTATTGAATATGAATTATTTTTGCAATATTTATGTATGGAGTGTAGAGTAGAAGGAGAACCATCTTATAAGGTGCGAAAGTTAAAAGTGTCCCAATATATACTGAAAATAGAGGTTCCAAAACCTACCACAATAGCGCTGGCGTCTGAAAAACTACGATATGAATATAGCTGTTGTAGACGGAGTGAAGTCAGCTGAATTAAAATATTTAAAAAATTTCATGACTAGAGTAGTTAGTAAAATGCCAGTATACAAAACCTCAACTATTTACGTAGTACAAAACCAAGCGGATTGGTCGGTCCTTGTTTATTTCTCCATCTTATTTTAATAAATTTTGGCGCTTTTTTTTAATTTATCCTATGCTACTGCAGCGCCACCCTTATTGGACGCGTTTTTAGGGACACTTTTCATATACAGAGATGGTCCTCCTTCTACTCTACACTCCATATATTTATGTCAATTCCTATGGTAAAACTGGGTAAAACTGAAACTATTTTGTATTGTCATTGTCATCTTCGGTAGGGATGTCGATTCTTTCCGAAAAATATCGATTTTTAAATGGATTCGAATCGTAAGCTGAGGTATCGATTCACAAAAACATCTATTTCTAAAATATCGATATTTTTTCATGTTTGCATTTATATTGTAAATATAAATCCATTTTATGAAAAACCAGAAAGATACCATAGTAAATAATCTCTTATTGAAATTTGTTTTATTTTAATTAATTTTAATTTTTAAATATTATTTCATTAATAAAACCATAGACAAATCGTCCAGTGATCTAAAGACAGTTTTATCGACATTTGATTATAAGAATTGCATGGAAACTTTAGACAAACGTGAAACAACTAAATACAATGAATGCAAAAATAAACATATAGATAAATACCAAAAACTAACAACCAAATCAAATGTCCAACGCCAATGTCAACGTAATAACGGAACGCAATCATTGACAACAGACGCGAGTAATAAACAACGTGCGGTCTATAACCTGTCAAAACAATCTCTAGACGACGCGACAATAAAAGTTTTGGCCAAAGGTATGAATTTCGCTATAACACCGCAAAAAATTCCGTATGAAAACATTATCTGTAGTGTTGAGGACTGTCTGTATAAAAATAATATTGGTAAAGAAGATTTAGAGGCTATACGTCAAGACATTTCGTCCTTGTTACGTCGAAGCTCAGCGCCGAAATTAAATCTTCCCAAAGATGAATTTATTGCATTGAAAAACTTACGCAACAGACCAGATCTTACGATTCTCCGCGCAGATAAAGGTAATGCTACGGTTATAATGGATACGTCGGATTACAATTTTAAAATACAACAACTTTTATCGGATGAAAGTACGTACGTGAAGGTCAAAACAGACCCTACAACTAATACGCTTAAAACAACTAGCGATCTAATAAAGAAATACTCCGAGGAACTGAATCTAGACGTAAATTCGATAATACCTACGTGTGCCAAACCGCCGAAGTTGTATGGGTTACCAAAAATACACAAACCGAACGCTCCATTACGTCCAATAGTTAGTCAGATCGATTCGCCAACTTACAGATTGGCTCAACACTTAGCAAAAGTACTATCACCACTCAGAGGACATACAAGAGCACACACTAAGGATTCATACCATTTTGTCAGTGAGATAAAAGACCTATGTCTTACTGACAATGAAACTATGGTCAGTTTTGATGTTCAGTCTCTATTTACATGCCTACCTGTTGAAGACTGCATCTCAATTGTAACTAGGAAACTAGAGGAAAACAACATGCCAGCAGAATATGCAGTATTACTCAGACATTGCCTTACATCTGGCTACCTATTGTGGAAGGAACAGTTTTACAAGCAAGTAGATGGTGTTGCGATGGGCTCACCGGTATCTCCCAGTGTCGCCGATATTTTCATGGAGGACTTTGAGGAGAAAGCCCTGCTTACTGCACCAGTAACTCCAAGTTTCTACAAGCGGTACGTAGACGATACTTTCACAATTTTACCATCAGACAAAGTAACTGCATTTTTAGAACATCTTAATTCCATAAACTCTAAAATTCAATTTACTATGGAGTTAGAGGCAAATAATTCTTTAGCTTTCCTAGATGTGTTAGTCATTCGAAATCCTAATAACACCGTAGGTCACACTGTGTATAGAAAAAAGACCCATACAAACCGATACTTAAACGGTGAATCCCACCATCACCCTTCACAGTTAGCTACCGTGGGCAAATCTTTGTTGCAGAGAGCACGAGGTATCTGTGACAGCAAACACCTGGCCGCCGAGCTTCAGCACGTCAAGCAGGTTCTGCACGACAACAAGCTTCGGATTCCGCGCCTACGTCACAGTGACCGAGTGAAGCCGGCTACAGTCGAGCGTGTGCCTGCTGTACTACCATATGTCAGAGGTGTCACAGACAAGATTGGCTACATCTTGAAGCGAGCTTCCATTAAAACGTACTTCAAGCCGCCGAAGGAGATTAGTCAATTCTTACCATCCGTCAAGTGCAATATTCCTCTACAAGATGCAGGAGTATACAAGCTTGATTGTGAGTGTGGTCTCTCATATATAGGGCAAACAAAACGATCAATAAAAACCCGCGTAAAAGAACACATAGCTGACGTGAAGCACCAACGTTCCGGGAAGTCTGCAGTTTGTGATCATATCCTAGACGGCCCCCGTCATTACATTAGATTTGATAAACCACAAGTCCTCGCGAAAGAACATCGATTCCTGCCAAGGATGATACGTGAGGCTATTGAAATTAAAAAACATCCTAATTTCAATAGAGAGGGAGGCTGGGTACTACCACCTGCTTGGGATCCTGTAATTCATAAAATTAAAACTAAACCCAAGCATACCACTGTAAGACTTCAAGACACAGTTAGTTCATTCTGCGTAGATCGGACCAAACTTAATAATTAAAAAGCTGAAGGTACTCCGGGTTAACTTTGACATCGGGACGTCAATCACCTCAGTCCCCCGTGACCACGGTTTGCTGGAAAGCAAACGAAACGTCGGGAATATAAAATAAGTTAATTAAACGCGATAAAATCCGTAAAAATAGTTTTATTCAATAATTTATTTTTATTAGGGCAGATAACAAATAAAATAGGTTAGGTTCAATTTATGTCAAAGAATCGAATTGATTGACCCCGACTCCTCCTGGTATGAGTTTGTCCTACCCCTAGAGTGGTTATATAGAGCCGGAGGCGTGTAGGGGGAGTAGCCTCCACCTGCTGTAACAAATTGTAGGCATTGGACGAGCCGGAGCGGCTGAGGCTGGTCGCCTTGAAGCTGTGGAGGCGAGGAGGGATGCCTGCGATTTGTTACGCAAAGGCGTAGAGGCTGCTCTTCCCGCAGCGCCGGAGACGTTGCAGTCTCAAAATAGATACAGAAACCCCTTTTAATCAGTCCCCCTATTTTACGTCTGATGAAGGGGATTTTGTTCTCATAAAATGGATTTATATTTCCATTATAAATGCAAACATCACAAAATATTAAAATTTTAGAAATTGACTTTTTTGTGAATCGATACATCAGCTTCCGATTCGAATCGATTTATAAAATCGATCTTTTTCGGATAGAATCGACATCCCTACTGACGATGACAATGACAATACAAAATAGCGTCAGTTTTACCGTAGGAATTGACATAAATTTACAAAAATAATTGATTTTCAATAATTTTTTCTCAAAAAGTACGCGTTTTCGCGTATTGAAACTTTGCAAAATACTTTCTTTTAGTGAGTACTATCTACAAAAAAATATGGGCATTTAAATCGATGGTCCATATTGGAAATTTTAACCTTTAATTTTTATGAAAGCTATTTAATAATAACTTGCCTTTTGTATAAAGTTCTCTCTAATATAGAACATAACTTAAGACTGCATATAAATTATAGCCATTAATTAAGTTCAAACTATAAGCATTATATATGCTTGCTTTACCAACTAAATGACTTAACAAGTTTTTATAACAATTTTATTATTTACTGACAAGTCAAGTAATTAGGATACTATTAAACTTTAATTAAAATCATCTGCATATTATGTTGTGATGCCTTAACATTATTTTGTGTATGTTTTAAAGTATATTATGTTCTGTATATGTTTTAAATAGTGATTCAATGTAAACACATTACCTTAGAACATAGTGTATTCCTTTTAATTATAAGTATTTGTACTTAAATTTAAGGAATATTTTAATAAGATATGATTATTAATATTAAGTTTGATTGTATAATAAGTATTCTGTTACCATGGAGAATATGGGTGATAACATAGATAATGCATCTACTAGCCAAGAAAATATCGTAGTAAACAGAGTAACTATTCGTTCTCCTCCTTTCTTTCCTGACCGTCCCGCACTTTGGTTTGCTGGTCTCGAAGCCCAGTTCCATATAAATGGTGTTACACAAGAAAACACTAGATACTTTTATGCTATATCCCAACTAGACACCAAGTGGGCAGTACAAGTGGAGGACATTATTACTGATCCACCAAAGACAACCATATTCGACGTTAAAAAATGCACTAATTTCACGATTTTCAGAGTCCTATGATGAAAAGGTTAGAAGATTGTTAGAAAAAGAGGAGATAGGCGACAGGAAGCCATCGTCCTTCCTTCGACATCTTAAAACACTTGCAGGCTCATCATTTCCAGAGCAACTGCTGAAATCTATATGGATGAGCAGGCTGCCTCATCAAGTGCAGGGCATTTTAGTTGCTTAAAAACAAGCTTCTCTGGAAGATCTTGGAGATTTAGCCGATAAACTTCATGAAATTAATCCCCAATTAACATCGGCATACGAGGTCAGTGCTATCGATCAATCTCTTGGCACAGCTTTATCTGTTCCTTCGACATCTCATGAAATTAAGATGCTCCACCAGAAGTTAGACTAATTAACCCGCATCGTCGCTAGTCTCACAGTAGGTACGGGTAAAATTAAACGTTACCAGAGCCGTAGCAGAAGCCGTTCACAGTCTAGAACGAGAG
Source organism: Parnassius mnemosyne (assembly GCA_963668995.1). NCBI lineage: Eukaryota > Metazoa > Arthropoda > Insecta > Lepidoptera > Papilionidae > Parnassius > Parnassius mnemosyne. The sequence goes on along the minus strand of CAVLGL010000013.1, from coordinate 21,865,689 downwards.
ACAAGCAGCTCTTTTGGTATCACACCGTCTTTTCGTTAAAGACCCCTGCACCAAGCGTCAATTCCTGATTGACACAGGTTCAGACTTATGTTGTATACCTCGACAACATGTGCAAGGTCCGAAACAGCCGCAACCATATGAATTAATTGCAGCAAACGGCACCAATATAAAAACTTATGGCCTAGTACAACTAAGCTTAGACTTAGGTCTAAGAAGAGATTTTAAATGGAGTTTCGTTATTGCAGATGTCACTACTGGTATCATCGGATCCGACTTTCTGGCATATTACCATTTATTGCCAGACTGCTCCGAAGGTAAACTACGGGATGGGAAGACTGGACTGTCTGCTCCCGCTGTTATTTCGAGCCTTGATCAACCAAGTGTTAAAGTGGTTGCGCTTTCTGACTCGCCGTTTGCCAATGTTTTAGCAGAATTTTCTAGCATCTGTAGACCTCCAGGAGCACCTCGAAATCTGAAGCATTCTACAGTGTACTATATTAATACCACTGACGGTCCTCCGGTTATTGATCGCGCACGTCGTCTGGCACCTCAAAAACTTCTTGTTGCAAAAAAAGAATTTGAGGAGATGATTCGTGTAGGAACAGCAAGACCATCCAGTAGCTCATGGGCGTCACCACTACACTTAGCACTGAAAAAGGATTCCACCTGGCGTCCTTGCGGAGACTACCGTGCTCTGAATGCCAGGACCATTCCAGATGGATACCCAGTTCGTCATTTAGGGGATTTTTGCCAGAACTTAGCAGGATCCAGCATTTTTAGCACCATCGATCTCGTAAAGGCATATCAGGAGATACCTGTCAATACTACCGATGTGTGCAAAACCACTATAATAACTCCCTTCGGTCTATTTGAGTTTCCTTACATGACCTTTGGACTTTGGAACGCTGGACAGACATTTCAAAGGTTTATTGATGAAGTTGTGCGTGGACTCGATTTCTGTTTTCCGTATGTTGATGATATACTCGTATACTCAAGAGACCGAGATCAACATGAGCAGCATTTAAGGGCATTGTTCCAAAGACTACACGAATACGGCACCGTTATCAATCCAAGCAAATGCATCTTCGGTGCAGAAGAAGTAACCTTTTAGGCTGTAAGATTAGCGCAACAGGTACACGACCACCCGAAGAAAGAATCCGTGCCTTAGTGGAATATCCACCGCCTAAAACAGTGCAAGGCATGCGAAGATTCTTGGGGATGATAAACTATTACCGACGTTTTCTTCCCGACGCAGCCAAACACCAAGCACCGCTTATCAATGCCGTGACCTCTACAAACAGTAAAGGTGCTAAACCATTTCCATGGACATCTAAGCTGGAGGAAAGTTTTGAAGACTGCAAAAAGAGCCTGTCCCAAGCAAATGTCCTAGTACACCCTGATTGCAACGCAGAGTTAGGTCTTTTTACGGATGCCTCAAATACCCACATAGGTGCATGTCTTCATCAGAAAAAAGAAGGAGACGATTGGCATCCTCTCGCTTATTTTAGCAAGAAATGAACTGCTAAACAGTCGGGGTGGCCCGCGTATTACCGCGAACTCCTTGCTGTGTATGAGAGTGTACAACATTTTAGGTATATATTAGAAGTCCAACATGCGATATATACCGACCATAAACCTTTGGTGTACGCTTTCATTCAGCGTCGAGAGAAATTACCTCCCACACAGCTAAATCAGTTGTCTTTTATAAGTAATTATTCGACTGATATCAGACACATAAAGGGAGATAACAACATCGTGGCAGACACGATGTCTCGAATCGAGTCGATATCCCTCAATCCCTCAAAGAGGACTATATAGCATTATCAGTTTCTCAGGAAGGGGATCCAGAATTAGAGAAACATGAGATGAATTCATCACTGAGACTAAAAAAAGTCACCATCCCTGGCACTTCGGTAACAGTCATATGCGACACCTCGACTGGCCGACCAAGACCATTTCTCACACATCCTTTTCGTCGTGCAGCTTTTAATAAATTGCACAACTTAAGTCACCCTGGCTTTCGAGCTACACTTAAATTAGTGTCGGAGCGCTATGTTTGGCCAAATATGAAAAAGGAATGCCGTGTGAGGGCTCGCTCATGTCTAAACTGCCAGCGTAGTAAAGTGACGCGCCATATAATTTCACCCACTGATCATTTCAACGGTCCTTCTGGAAGTTTAGGCATGTACATATTGACATCATAGGGCCGCTTGCACATTCACACGGTCACGTCTATTGTCTTACTGAGATCGACAGGTTCACGCGATGGCGGGAAGCATGGCCTATAACATCAATAACTGCTGAAGAAGTTGGAAAAACTTTTGTTGCAGGCTGAATATCGAGTTTTGGAGTACCCAATATTGTGACCACTGACCAAGGAAGACAGTTCAAATCTGCATTGTTCTTGCGTCTAATGAACCTCTGCGCAACGAAACGTATTCGAACCACTGGTTACCATCCATGTGCCAATAGCATGGTCGAAAGGATGCATCGACAATTAAAGGCTGCGCTAATGTGTCACTCTAATACTTGGACGAAAGCATTACCGCTCGTCCTTCTAGGAATGAGAAGCACTCTCAAGGAGGATACAAAAACCTCGGCAGCAGAACTGGTGTATGGAGAACCGCTGCGTTTACCAGGTGAGCTAATCGCGCCTCAAAAAATTACAAATAATCCTGCACACGTAATGGACTACGTAGCAGATTTAAAAAGGAAAATGGAAATAATACGTCCAATTTCTGCATCTCACCACACGCGGTCGTCTACATTTATTTTCAAGGATCTCGCATCGGCTACTCACGTTTTCCTTCGTGATGATACAGTAAGGCGCCCTCTACAACCACCGTATACGGGTCCTCACGCAATTCTTCAGAGAAGAGACAAAACGCTGACCTTAGACGTCAATGATAGAAAGGTCACTGTAAGCATTGATCGTGTGAAGCCGGCTTACATTGAAAATAATGAATCAGGCAAACAAACTACTACTCCTGTGACCCCAGCAACCGCCAATACTTCTCCTCCTATAGTCCAACCTACCCGTAATAACACAGTTACGCCATCCGATACTAGAGTACTTAAAACAAGATCTGGCAGATGCGTAAGATTTAGAAATATTTTAGATATTTAGAACTTATTTTATGATTTTTTTTAACCTTTATTTAGCCTTATTATTCTCCGTAAGGGGGTGGTGTGGCGAAACGCCAAGCCGCCTAAGCATTAAAAGAGCATATTAGCCTTTGGACATAGAGCATTATATCTATGGCTACCCACGCTAACAAGTTACAACGCAGTTTTATAAAATTGATAGAATTCTACTTAATGTTAAATTTTTAAGCAGTTCTGTTAATCTGTTATTGCGCACTATCTTTTATTTGTATTACTTTGGTGATGGCATACCAATATAAAGTTAATCACTATTAATGCCGTTTTAAAAAGAGAATGAATACCCCAGAACTACAACACGATACCAGCTTAACCTCCGTAGGAGTAATAGTGTTCTGTGAGCATAACCCCATAAGTTCATCATAAAGAATCCCTATTGCTCCATGAAGTCGGCCAGCTGCTGGCCCCTTGGGTTCTGTTGCTCTATTCCGAATTTCCCTACTTTCAGTTCACCGTTCTCTCTTTTGCCTAGTTTTGCATTGAAGTCTCCCATTTACACCGTATAGTGGGTTTCGGAGGAATGCATGGCTCTAGAGATATCCTCATACATTTCCTCCACCTCCTCATCGGGGTGTGCCGAGGTTGGTGCATAAACCTGTATGACCTTCAGCGAATACCGTTTGGTGATTCTGAGTATATGGTACGCAACCCTCGTTGACACACTCCCAATCTTTACAACGTTGTTTACGAGAGACTTGTGGGCGATAAATCCGACACCTCCTTGGGACAGATGGTCGCCCTCCCGGTGATAGAACAAGTTACCGGATTCGAGGATTACCGTATCCTCACCCCCTCTTCGGCCCTCGGATAATCCTATAATGTCCCAGCGCAACTTGTCTATCTCTTCTTCCAGCTCCAGAATCTTCTCGTCAGTCCTCAGGCTGCGTGCGTTACAAGTTCTTATTATAAAGGTTAATTTCTTCGTCATTTCTATTGCCCCAGCGAAATCCTAATAACGACTTATCCTCTGTATACAAAATATTATGTATACATAATATTTTTTTACTTCACACATTAATAAGAGCGCAGAACATACGCAAATAGAATAGAATTCTGCTAATATTTAAAAATGTAATTTTAATCAATTAATATGTAAATTAATTGTGCTAATCTCAGAGTAATATGCATATAATTATATTCTAAGGACCAAACCAAAAAATTTTAACACATTATTTTTTTTTAATAGGACAAGGATGACAAACGAGTACACATTCCACCTGATGGTAAGTGGCATGGAGTATAGCCATGGTAAGTAGTTGCTGCGGCCCATAGACATCTACATCTATCCTCTATTACAAATCAAAATGCAGATGCGTTGTCACCCGTGAGGACTAAGATGGAATGCCTCATTTCCAGTAAAAAGGGTCTCCAGTTCTCTACACTTACCATACGAAACACAGCAGTGTTAAACAGATATTTTACGCTGGTACTCTGTGAGAGCGTGGTCCTTTACCGGTCGAGCCGACCCATTCGTGCTACAACTATACTACTAATATAGCTGAAGCATGGCTCTACTACGTAAAGAAAATAATATATTCAGTTTCTTCCGTTTTATTATGTATTTTTGTATCTAATTTTTAAAATGGCAATCTGAAGCAATGCGAAGGAAAGAAACAGCGATATCTTTTTTTCGCTTTATCTTTATACATCCAACTCACCCTAGACAAAATTATGATTGTTAGCAAGTTTCTCGGATTTAATACAAAGATGTAATACCCCGCACCAGGGTGATTCAACTCTGTATGATATTGACTATAAATTAATTTATTATTTAAAAAAATGACGCACGATTTGTGATCAGATCGAAAGTAAATTAAGCGTTGTGCAAACAAAAGCACACAATCATATGATCACTATCTGACAATTTAAGAAGAAAAACTTTTGACAATATTGTGGTAAGTATTTAAGCATTTTGAATTTATTGATCGGTATTTTGTAGGGATTATTACTATATTAACTCAAATTTTATCTATTTCAGATCATGTATTTGACATGAGTTAAGTTCTCTGCATGAAAATTTTGCTGATTTAAATTTACGTTGACGCTCTGTGAAGAATAACTCTCACGATAACATATGTTATAAATCATTATTACGCGTGGAAATATTTTCTGTAAAAGCAATAAAAGACATCAATAATAATAATAATATATAGTGTATTAAACAATCTCTTCCAAAAATAAAATTACAGAACTACCTATTTTTACTTTTACTATATCCCACATACTCCTCTAAAGTAAATTTTGGTGTAACCTCTCAAATGTATGGGAATTCACCCAATAGGTCTTTGACGTTCGAGCCAAAATTACTCTTTGTCTTAAATAAACAAAAAGTTTAAACGTTACCTAATACAAGGTTTGAAATTCCCGCTAAAAATGTTTTATATAGGCACCCACCGTGGCGCTTTTAGTGTACACTCATAAACACGTATTTCCTTTTGTTAGTACGAAGTTGGCGTACTTCTCTCGGCAAAGAGTAATTGTGTTCTGTGCCCTGGTGCAATTACTCTTTATCTGTGCGTACAAATTAACAAATTATATACAGGGAGTTTTGGCGGGAAATTGACCGGCGGCGGTTTGCTGCTCCTGTATTATTGTTTAAATAATGGTTTGAAGTGGACTTTGATATGTAAAAGTGTTGCGATTTTGTGTATTAAGTGTCTACGCATGTGAACTATTAGTGGAAACAGTGAAACAAGTGCTCTGATGGTGATGGATTCTCAAGATAAGCTGTTTGTTTGCATAGGCACCTTTAGATACCATCGCCAACTATCAGCTGTCTGCTGGATCAAGTTGCCGCCAAAATCTTCCAGGAACTGCACAATGTGACGCATCAACATATTGTGAAGCAGTATACTATGAAGGAGTGGGGAAATTACAATAAACCGAATAAAAATACTTAAGACTTGGCCTAAAGGTCTAGATACCAGGCCATAAACTCCAAAAAAAAAATTATATACAGGGCGGGAACTTCAAACGAGGCGGTCGATTTAATTTTTATATTTATCGTTAAAATATCCTGTTCGGTGTAAATAATTGTACATTTTATTAATTGTTAAAATGAATGAACCGGAGGATCCAGGTGGAACCCCGAAACGATCCAAAATTGTTCGTAAAAGAGGTACGAAGGAAAGTGGACCTGAAGTAGGCGGCGGTGAGGATGACTTTATTCCGTTTTTTAAGCCAGGTTATCTGAGACTTTATCCTGAACATTGTACAAATACGGACTTCAAAGTTTTTGTTGAAAGCCAGGACAAACAGGTTAAACTTGGAAATAAAAGCCCAGTTTACTTAAATCATATTTTTACTTCGGAGGTGAAAGGTGTGGTAGCTTTACATAGAGTCAATGCCAACAAAATTGCGGTTGTTTTTAAACAATACAACACTGCAAATAATTTCATCACAAATACAGACTTTTTAACAAAGCACAAATTGAAGGCGCATATTCCTGCAGCGCAGATAGAAAAAACTGGAATCATCCGATATGTGCCTACCAACATTTCGAACAAGGAATTATATACGAAACTGTCTTCGATTTACGAAATTATTTTAGTGAGAAGATTCACGAAAAAAGTCGGTCAAAGTACTGTAGGTCTCGAGACGGTCAGTATAACTTTCCTATCAAATGTTCTGCCCGACAACATCCAATATGACCTATTTTCGTTCAGGGTGTTTGAATATGTCCCACCGTTACAACAATGCTTCCGGTGCTTCAAGTTCAACCACCCTGCGAAAATTTGTAATGGTAAACAACGTTGCTCGATATGTGCTGGGGAACATAATTTCAGAGACTGTGATAAAAAAGAAAACCTGTGTTGTGTCAATTGCAGTGGTCCCCACCTGGCCATTTCCAAATCTTGCCCAATAAAAATGAAAAAAATACTTGAAAAAAAGGGTAAAATTACTTATGCCTCTGTAGCTAATACAATTAAGTCATCTGATTTTCCGTCTTTACCTGCACAGTCGAGCAGCATTGTTAAGACCCTACCATCAATAAACCAAAATGTACATAAATTAAATAAAAATGTAAAAATTGTAAATAATGTAAATAAAACAGTGCCTGAACCCAACTTGAACCAAACTCAACTTAAGGCTCAAATTGCAAACAATAAGAATATTTTGATGGCAATGGTCCAAACTTTAGTCGAATTAGGTAATAAAACAGATGATGAACCTGTGACTACACTGTTCATTAAAGACTTACTTTTAAAAAATCTGTCACAATAATGGACAGTACAGTACAGAACATACAGCAGTTATGTATAGCTCAGTACAATATTCAAAGTATACATAGGAAAAAATCCTTATTGTCTAAATTTTTAGATGAGCAAAATGTTGATATCTGTCTACTCAATGAAACTTGGCTGAAAGATACTCAGCATTTTAACATTTCGGGATATAATTTCCACTATCATAATGCCCAAAATGAGCATGGTGGAGTAGCAATTTTGATCAAACCGTATTTTAAATATAATATTATTCAAACCAGATTTTACCAAGACATTCAGACTGTGGCATTATTGTTATATGTAAGTGGTAAACAATTAACGATTTTATGTGTATACTGCCCTCCATCGAATGGTAACTTCAGAATAAGTAAACTGCGTGATATAATTAGAGATTTGCCTAAGCCAATATATGTGGCTGGAGATTTCAACGCTCACCATGTGGCATTTGGGTGTATGACCACGAAAAGTCGGGGTCATCAGTTATACGATTTAATTGATGAATTTGATCTATGTGTCCTCAACAATGGTAGCTTCACTACTATTAATTATCCTAACCGAAATCCATCGGCTATTGATGTCAGCTTTTGTAGTGCTTCAATCACTCCACTATGCGAATGGTGGGTGCATGATGATTGTATGGGGAGCTATCATTTTCCCACGCTTACTCGTGTTTTATTGTCAGTTGATAGATACCAAATTAATCCTCCCATTGAAAAATTCTTATACAACAAGACAGACTGGACAAAATACAATGAGCTGTCTATAACTGCTTTTTCTAATTTTGAAGTTAATAATGAGAATCCATTACAGTCATATGATGAATTTATTGAAAGGCTTGATACACTTAGGAGAGATACTGTGCCAAAGTTTGTCAAAGCAAACAACTATCGTTGCAAACCTCCAACACCTTGGTGGAGTGACACATGTGAACAGAGTGTTATTAAAACTTATGAAGCTTTAAAACTGTACAGAAGAGATCCAACCATTGATAATTACATTAATTACAAAAGACTTAATGCTGTTAAGAAAAAGACTATTTCAGAACATAAACGCAATGGTTGGGCTAACATCTGTAATACTTTTAACAGAACTACACCTGTTAGTATTATTTGGAAATACATCAAGTTATTTAAACGAATAAAATGCAATAATAGAACATATAAAAACGAATTTGTAGTCCCTCTTTTAGACAAATTATCTCAAAATGGATGTAGGGTTATTGATAATCTAGAAAGTTATTTTCAAATTAATAATAGTCTTCAGAAGTCCAGTTTCCTCATAGAACCCTTTACTTGGAGTGAGTTTTGTACAAGTTTACAATCCAGACGAAACACAACCCCTGGTTTAGATAATTGTCCATACATTTTGATCAAAAACCTAAATCAGTCCGTTCAAAAAAACTATTAGCTAATCTTAATGCTCTTTGGCACTTAAAAAAAATTCCTGAATCTTGGAAAACACAGTGTGTAATCCCTCTACTTAAGCTTGACAAGCCACCTGAAGATCCTAATTCATATCGTCCTATATCTTTGTCATCTTGTGTTGGAAAGCTTAATGAAAACATGATAAAGATGCGTCTTGAGTGTTATGTAGAGGCGAACAACATCATTCCACATGTTCAATATGGCTTCCGGAGAGGCAGAAGTTGTGCTGACAGCTTCATCTCTCTTGTCAGATCTGAAATATGCCAATAATAATAATAAGTCCAGTGTTTGTGTTTTTCTGGATATTGAAGATGCGTTTGATAATGTAGATCCTGGCATTTTGGTTCAAGTTCTTTCTGACATTGGTATACCAGGCATACTTTGCCATTGGTTATTTAATTTTTTAATAGATAGAACTTTGTATATAAGGCATAATAATATTCTCCATGGTCCCAGAAGGGTCTCCAAAGGTACAATGCAGGGGGCTACATTATCTCCATTGTTGTACAACATATACACTAGTCAAATTCTTAATTTTGTAAATATAGAAGGTGTAAATATTTTACAATTTGCGGATGATCTTGTAATATATTGTACAGACCATAATGTAGATAGAGCTGTAAATAGTATAAATAATGCTTTAGAGCAATTGTACATATATTATAATGACAAGTTGGCTCTACAGATTAACCCTAACAAAAGCAAGGCCATGATTTTTAGTAAAGATTTTCCCTCTAATGGCATACGCTACAATAATCATCCAATTTCAGTTGTATCTAACCATAAATTCCTGGGTGTTGTCATTGATAACAAACTTTGTTTTAATTTACACATCAATCACATTATAACTAACTCTCTTAAGGGCTTAAATATTATAAGATGTTTAGCTGGTGTGACTTGGGGTGCAGACCCCAAAGTTTTAAGTATGCTATATAAATCTATAGTCAGAAGCCATTTCGACTACAGTTGTTTAGCCTACTCAAATAGTAGTTGTGTAAAAAAACTAGACATAATTCAAAACAAAGCTCTGCGAATTATTTCTGGGGCTATGTGTTCAACTCCCATACGAGCTATGGAAGTTGAAACCAAAATAATGCCACTGTGTCTTAGAAGACTTCTGCTAATAGAGAGATATTTACTAAAGCTGGTATCTGGTAATGATAATGTTCTCAAAAAAATAGTACCTTTTCCTTTACAATGCTCGGTCCAGCAGACTTCGGGAGGTGAGCTTTTACAAGGTTATTTTCCAGTTTTGCCTCTCATTGTACAGCAAATGAATGAAGATTTTAAAAATGTAATTAAACAATCAAAGTGGACATGATACACATACCCATATTCCTGTATTATATTTGAGACCAATATTGTTACCAAAAACTTTTTTAATAATTGTGAATTATTAAGTTTTATTTCCGACAATAACTACTATACTTTGTATACAGATGGTAGCAAAAGTGAGCTCTTTGTGCGCAGTGCCCTTTATGATCCACAATGCAAGTTTGGTCAAAGTTTTCTTCTGGACCCTAAATGCAGTGTTTTCACTGCAGAGGTATATGCAGCCCTCGAGGCCCTGAAGAGGATTGCACATATAAATAGTTTTAATAATTTTTTAATTTTAACAGACAGTTTAAGTATGGTCCAAAGTTTAACTAATCTCAGATTTGACTTTAAAAAAAACTATATTTTGTATAATATTAAAAAAATATTATTTAGTTATGCAAAAAAGGGTATACAGGTCTCTTTCATGTGGATTCCATCACATAGGGGCATAACAGGAAATGAGATAGTAGATAAAATTGCACGTGATGGAACCAACATGTTGGATGTTAGCTCCATAGTAAAAGTACCTTTGACCGACTGTTATCAATCTATTGACAACCAGGTCAATAGCTTATGGGTCGAATTTTGGAAACAAGATCAAGAACAGAAGGGTAAATGGTATGGAACTGTTCAAGAAAAACTACCTGTAGCACCATGGTATAACAAACTGAAAATGGCCAGTCGGGACTTTATTACCACTATAAATAGACTGCGCTTTGGTCACTCCACCGTCCCGGCCCACCTGGCTCGATTGGGCATAGTGGAGAGCAGTTACTGCACCTTCTGCAATAATTCTGTTGGTGATATCGAACATTTCATATTTACATGTGAGTGCTTTTCATTTAACAGATTGATTCTTGTCAGTGAAATTAGTGACATAGTGCAAAATCAAGTGACAGTGCAAGATCCCGCCCGCCGCCTGAGTGATATGTTAAAAAATAGATCCTATTACGTGCCTCTATATAAATTCATCAAAAATACAGTGGGGAAATTATAATAAACCGAATAAAAATACTCAAGACTTGGCCTAAAGGTCTAGATGCCAGGCCATAAATTCCAAAAAAAAATTATATTCATATTCTATTTTATTATCTACTATAGGTAGAATCGATGTTGTAGAAACATCGATGATGACATCGACAGCTCAACATCGATGTTCGATGTTTATCCTACTCAAAACATCGATGTTTGCCATTATCGATGTTTTATTGCACATGTATTTAATAGGTTGGAATTAAATGAATAAAAAAATTGTCATGTTGTTTATGGTTTATAATTAATGAAATAAAAGAAATTAATAAACAATGTAGTATAAACAGTAGTTAAAAAAAATGGAAGAAGCTTACAATTATCTAATTCATTTGTTATATTGTCCAATATTTTTGCCGATTGATTGAAGAAATAGTAATTTTGACAAAGAAGTACCTTTCAATCTGTTTCTTTGTTGCTAAAGAGTTGAGCCAGCTATTGAAAATAATTTAAAAATTTTGTATAACTGACTCAAGGATAACTCAAAAACTATTGGTCAGACTTATATGGGTTTAATTTATATGGGACCATATGTGAAGCACCAAATTTCAAATAAAAAAAGAATCATCGAAATCGGTTCACTCAGAAAAAAGTTATGAGGTAACACACATTTTTAAAAAGAACATACAGTGGAATTGAGTACCTTCTCCTTTTTGAAGTCGCTAGATAACCGCTCATATGGCGCTGATGTAGCGATTGTGGTCAAATATCCCACCGCAAGTTTTCTTTTTAATTTTAGATAGGTAGTACCGATAACATTGTTCTAAATGTGCATTGCATCGTGTTTAAGATCAACCATCGGATTTTTTTTAAAACAATCGATAAAGAAACAGATAACCAACAACGACACAAATAACAAACGAAATCAGTGACAATTGCGACATTACAGTTGACACTCGACAGTTAAATTTGATACCCTATAATGATATATTTTTAAGTTATCGATGCGTTCGAGCATTCTGAATTATTCAAAATTTTAAATATTTTAGAGGAGATGCAAGATTTAGTAGATATTTGTTTCGCGGACTCGCAGGTACCCAATAATCGATTATGGGTTTATTGACATCGATGTTTCGATGTTTGATATGTGGCAATATCAATGTTAAAACATCGATGTTTTCATTCTTGACATCGATGATCATCGAACATCGACGATCATCGATCATCCCTAAACTACTAGTACCAGTTAGCAAAGAGAAGATAATATAAATATAATCACTACGCTAGGTAGTCTGTGAATTATATCGGCGGCGTGCTAAAGTGAAAACTGTCACGAATCCAGAATATTACACGACATATTTTTGGAAATTGCCGTGAATATTAATAAATGTTAGTTTAACTTGTGTAAATACTTCAGCGTAAATTTGGCAATTAATAGTATCTTTTTTATCATAAACGTCAATTTGAATCCGCAGTCTTGGATAAATACTACAAAATGGTAAGCTAAATTTTACATTATTGCACATTTTTGAGAACTATAATTAAAATAATTATAACTGTCTTATTGTAATAATATAATTACGAATTCTTTACAAGTTATGATTCGCTAGAATTCACCGGTATGTAGCCATATTGCGGGCACGGTAATGGCTGGCCCGGCGCCATGTCATTTACCCAATCACGTTTTTCATTTGAGATAATAATTATTGTAATGTTATATAGTTTTATCTATATTTTTTGGATCGCAATGAACACCACATATTGAATAAAATTAATTAATTTTATTTGTTTTTACCCGACCGCCTTAGAAGGATGGTAATGTTTTTCTAGAGTATGTATTAAAGATGAGACGTATTTACGCTACTAGGTTTTAAAACTAGGTATTCACTTCAAAGTACGGCGCCCTGGTACGAGCAAAAAATACTTGCAAGTATGAAAGTATGTGTTGTTGGTTGCTCGAAGAATTTGAACACTATACATGAAAATACTTGCATAGGAAAATGATCCATATCTCAATAGTAACGAGTTGAATGTAAATTCAAGAAAAACAACTTCCTTCTGCTAGAATCCCATATCTCTGGTGCCCTTTGACCTACAGGACCCAAATTCAAACTCGACCGAGCTACTACCTCAAGGTATCCACATACCAAATTTAAAGTCAATCGGTCCAGTGGAACGGAAGTTATCGTGTCGGCATACAGACTAACAGACTGCCAGCTAAAACCATTAACTTCCTTTCAATGCTACGCAGAAGGAAGTTAATAAGAAACTAATCGTATTTGTGAATGGAAAATTCTTTGAACTTCAAAGTATTTTTATTTATATGACTTTGCTCCTTATTCATATTGGGATAACATGGAATATGGGTCAAATTCCTATGCAAGTATTTTCAAATTTTGACACCACGGCTGGACACGTCGCTCGCGTCGCAATGAGACGTATTTACACTACCAGGTTTTCTCTTCAAAGTACGGCGCCCATTTACGAGCAAAAAAAACACTTGCAAGTATGAAAGTAAAGTATGTGTTGTCAAGTCAGATGCTGGAAGAACTTGAGCACTACAAATGAAAATACTTGCATAGGAAGATAATCCATATCTTGATAATTAATTTAATAAGGAATTTAATCGTAATTCAAGTATTTTTAAAACCTGGTTTTTGACCCTGGTATTTTTCCATACTCGTACTTAGAAGCCCTGGTATTAAATTTTGCAAGTATGTCTTATCTCTAGTATGTATATGCGTATACACACACTAGAAATATATATATATATATATATATATATATATATATATATGTGTATATATATATATATATATATATATATGTGTATATATACCCGACACTGCAGCACCCATGGTCATGGAGGGGACTGAGGTGTTCGAAGTGCCAGTATCGTAGTTAACTATGGCTAGCCTCAGATTAAAATTAATAATATTTGGTCCAATCTAGTAGCAGTATGAAGTTATAGTACAAACAGACAGTGAGACAGACAGACAGAAAAAAAATATTTAAAAATTTATTAAGAATAACTCAAAATTTTAAAAATGTCTTTTTGTTGTTAAGTACCATATTTACTTTCATACGCATTTAGTAAGCTGTTATTTTACATTACAAACAGACACATCAATTCTATTTATTTGTATAGATAGAATCCCAAACCGATGGTATCCAGCAACCAGCCATCTTGTGGTCTATCAAATCTGATATTGTGATGGGGGCGGTCCTGTACATATTCACACACTGCAGGTTTTCTTTAACACATGTTTAATTGACCTTTTAGTTTGTCCTATGTAAGAGAGATCACTTTCACAATCAAGCTTGTACACTCCTGCATCTTGCAGAGAGATATTACACATGACTGATAGTTAAAACTGATCTTCTTGGGCAGCTTGAAGTAAGTTTTAATGGAAGCATGCTTCAAGATGTATCTAATTTTGTCGGTGACACCTCTGACATATTATGTCAGCACAGCTGACACAAGCTTGACTATGGCAGACTTCACTCGTTCACTGTGATGTAGTCATGGGACCTGAAACTTGTTGTCGTGCAAAACTTGCTTGACCTGTTTGAGCTCGGAGGCCAGGTGTTCACTGTTACAGATCCCTCGTGCCCTCTGAAACTAAGATTTTTTGATGGTAGTCAACCGTAAAGTATGTTGGGAGAATAATTTATCTGTATGGGTCTTTTTTTTGTACACAGTGTGGCTCAAGGTGTTATGAGGATTCTGAATTACTAATACATCTAGAAAAGCTAAAAAATTATTTGGCTTTAACTCCATTGTGTTAACACAATGAAATAATTTATTATAAATAGATATGCACTTATAACACAATATATGTATTGTATTCAATTAATATTTGTACAGAGCACTCAATATTTACAGTTTTTGTAATCACAACACTTAATTACACTTTGACTAATTCGACGTGTGTTCTCAAAACAGAATGCCTAAGAATCATGATGCACCCTATTTTATAACATTTCCCTTTCCACTTCTCTTCCGTTGTGCACGAAGGGGGGGGGCGGACGATGTTGCCAGTAATAAAGTTGCCAACAATTGTGAACTGGATTTTGGAATTTATGGAGTTAGAGATGGTCTAAAAATGCCTTAACTACAGGTAGAATTGTAATAATTTAAAATTAAAAATTTTGTACAACCAACTTCAATATAAATTATTAAGAATAACTCAAAAACTATTGGTCAGACCTTGATTAAATTTATATGGGACCACATGTTAAGCACTAGCTTTCAAATAAAAATAAGCATCAAAATCGGTTCACCCAGAAAAAAAATATGACGTAACACACATAAAAAAACACAATCGAATTGAGTACCCTGTAAGTCGGTAGAAAATGCATGAAATGTCGGCAATATATAACAAGTTAAAATATATGTTAAAATCCATAAAAACCAGTTCTATTTTAATGTGTAGTGTTCATGTAAACATAGTTATCCATCACCCAAGTTGTAAAATGAAAAACATTTTTATTTTGGGTACCTCCCAAACATGATTCTTTTACCTGTCTTTTTATCTGTAAGGTGTTGTTGGATACTTATAGGTGCTAGAAAGCTGTAATTTGGCATAGTTGTACATATAAATTACATGGACAAAACGATATTATGAATTGAAAAACATTTTTATTTTAGGTACCTCCCAAACAGATAATTTTTATTACTTGTTTATTCCATCATGTGGGGTGTAGTTACAAATTTAAATATTTGGGGTCTGGAACAAAATTTCCATCCCTTATATACATATGAGGGCTGCACTAAAAATATTGGGAATAGAATATTTCTACTGTTCCTGTCATATTAAAATCTTTTTAATTGAAAACTCCTTGGTTTTAAAAATCGAATACCATTTATTTATTTAAAAAAAGATTCTCGGTCTTGCCACAAGGTTTTATCAAACTTGTTTAGTTGTTGAGAAAATGGAATTGACTCGAGAAAATTCAAGAGCCATGATTTATTATGACATTCGAAGTGGTTTAACACAAAAATAGTGTGTTGACCGGATGATTTCTGCATTTGGTGATGAAGCCCCATCCAAAACCACAATTTATCGCTGGTTTGCTGAATTTCAACGTGGACGGGTCAAGCTCAGTGATGATCCCCGTCAAGGTCGTCCAAAAACTGCAGTCACCCAAGAAAACGTTGATGCTGTGCGTAAGCTGATTGAGGAAGATCGACATGTGACATACCGCGAAATTCAGGCAACTTTAGACATTGGCATGAGTCATATACAAATAATCTTGCATGAACAATTAGGTGTGAAAAAGTTGTTTTCCCGGTGGATACCGCATTCGCTCTGTGAAGAGCAAAAAGCGGCTCGCGTTACTTGGTGCGTCAGAACTCTCGAAAGATTCCACACAGGATTCTCAAATGCTGTATACAACATCGTATCAGGTGACGAATCCTGGATATACGAGTACGAACCCAAAACAAAAAACCAGTCACGAGTTTGGGTGTTCGAAAATGAGTTAAAGCCAACAAAAATTGTTCGTTCACGGAGTGTTGCAAAAAAAATGGTGGCCACGTTTGTCTCCAAAACCGGCCATGTTACGACTATTCCTCTTGAGGGACAAAGAACGGTTAATGAAGAATGGTATGCTAGCATTTGTTTGCCACAGGTCGTTTCTGAACTCCGTAAAGAGAACTGCAACCGCCGCATCATTCTCCATCACGACAATGCGAGTTCTCACACCGCACACAGAACAAAAGAGTTTTTAGAGCAAGAAAACATAGAATTATTAGACCATCCGCCGTACAGCCCCGACCTAAGCCCTAAGGATTTCTATACTTTCCCTAAAGTAAAGAATAAATTGCGTGGACAGAGATTTTCATCACCTGAAGAAGCTGTGGACGCCTACAAAAAGGCCATTTTGGAGACCCCAACTTCCGAATGGAATGGTTGCTTCAATGATTGGTTCCATCGTATCGAAAAATGTGTCAAATTTCGTGGAGAATACTTCAAAAAGCAATAAATATATTTTTAAATAGTAATGTTGTGTCACTTCCTTGATTCCCGAAATTTTCAGTGCCGCCCTCGTATTTTGCTTTAAAGTGGTATTTTTTATTAGTCATGTGTTCCCTCTCTACCAATGTGAAATGTGAAAAGTATACAGTATACGTGATGGTAGAATTTGGCACTTAGATTAGTGAAATTTCACTACAAACGGTTAAAACACAAGATTATTTAACTTAAAGCCAGTTATTTTAATAATATTATAGACAGACAAATCAATTTTATTTAAATGTATGTATATGTAAGGAGGATGACTCCAGTACAATAGTAACAATCTTTCTTCTCATCTCATGACATACTCAAGAAGAGAGAGATTGCAAGTGATTTTCACTATTTGGAAGTCCTTAATGCCAACGCCTACAAACTAAACTATGTGATAACTAGGCTCAGCGAATTGAACTAAGCTAACCTGGAAAATCATTGCACGTCCACCGAAATATAAGCTAAAATAAACAACACTAAGCGAAAGGCGCCAGAGGAATAAGGTAAGGGGATGAGAGGTGCTTAGCTTAGTATGTGTAGTTACAGATCGGCCTGCACAACTTAGTTTGGCTATTTTACCTAGATTAGCTGGCATAGTATGCAGTGGACGCACATGTAAAAACTGGCTCAGCTATGCAAGCTAAGATAAACTAAGTTACTTTAGTTTGTGGTGGACATTCAGCTTTATTCTTAGTTAAAATCTGTAATCATTACCATTCTGAAATATGAGAAAGTTTCCATGTGATAGCTTGAGCTGTCTTGAATATTATGCAATCTCATTATAAATATGGGACATTTCCACTTGGATGTGGGTAGCACTGCAGGGCGACAAGCTCGTTATGGAATAATTAACAGTGATACAACAGGTAAGAAATAATTTTTTAAGGGATCTTTTAGTGAGTTCTTTGGTCTAAAATTGTATACAGCACAAATAGCTCTTTTCATTAGTCATAGCTTAAAAAGTGTTAATAGACTATTAAATAATACAAGATTGATAATGTTACCTGGGAATTGATGGCTATCATGCAGTTTTTAATTGTACAACATATTGATTTTAATGTAATTTAATATTTAGGAAAAGTCTTGCTGGGATTCTTAATAATTCTTCCCACCATAGAGGTGTTTTTTTAAACTGGTAATATACAAGAACTATTCTAGTAAATCTATCTATACATCTATACAAATAAATAAAATCGAAGTGTCTGTTGTAATGTCAAAATAACAGGTTTTGGTTAAACTAAAATTTCTAAATGCATATGAAAGTATGTACGGTACCTATAACACAAAAACACAATATTTAAAATTTTTGTCTCTGTCTGTTTGTACCGGTTAATCTCCGAAACGGCTGGACCGATTTCGATGGGACTTTAACTGAACGATAGCTGATGTTATAAGGAGTAACTTAGGCTACTTATATTTTAGAAAAAGAATTAGGGTTCCGCGCAACATAATTAAAACCCTATATTAAACGCGGCCGAAGTCGCAGGGAACAGCTTGTATTGAATAAAAATTATATCTTCTATTCATTGATATTGATTATATCCTTTTAACTATTTAAGTTTTGTCTCAAAATTAATTTCAAAACAGTTGGACGGTGGTGTGATCCATCCACACCCAGGGGTGGTCCATGGTGGAGTACCCGGAGTTGTGCACGGCATGCCGGTACATGGTGCAGGACCGGACGGCGAGCATGTGCCGCATGGCCCGCGTCGTCGCTACCCGAATCGCCCTAAGCCGCCCAACAACTTAGAACGCTTGCCATTGGATGAAGCCGCTAAAAGGGTTTGTAGTAATTATGGTGTATTTTTTATGGTAATATCATTTTAAAGTAATTATTTATAAATATTGTTTAACTTTATGTCATCATCATCATTACAGACCTTCACAAATCCACTGCTGATCATAGGCCTCCCCCAAGGAATGCCACAAAGCATGGTCCTGAGCCACTGGCATCCATCGACTTCCTGCTTGTCTTACCAGGTTGTCACTCCATCTAGAAGGTTAACCAAAGTTAACTTTATTTGGTTACATATAATTTTAAACTGATAAAATTAATAATTAATAAAAGGCCCAATAGAATGTCCAATTCATGTCATGCTCAGTGAGTGTTTGCTAAAAAAATATATTTTTCATCCCTTTCAATCCATATGATAACATACATATACATCATAAACTGTCCTGCCTGTCAGTCTGGGTGAGGGTAGGCAGCGATTACAGACTTCCATTTGGCATAATTCTGAACCACCTCTCACTTCTTTCACATCGATAAATCTGTGCATAAATGTGCATCCGTTAAGGGTAATTTTAATTTGGCCCTTGTTCAATATCCCAATTCGATTAATAAATTTCTATCTCAACTTGCATAAATTTGCTTTATCACTCTTATCTCATTAATTCTTTCTGTGTCCAAACCACACTTCTTTTCTGTTCCCTTACTCAGTGGGACAGCTTTGCACCTGTCTCCCAATACTTGCTTTAGTAACAAAAATTAAATAAAGCCTGAATTCTTGGACATTTATGTAAAAATATCCCAATAACTGTTAATTTAATCCATAAAGATAAAATATAGAATAACAGATAAAGATTCAATAAATGTTTTTCATGGAATAAAAATGTATTTTTGTCAACCCCACTTTTTTTTTTTTCAAAAAAAAAAGACCAATGAATACCTATTTTTATCATAATTTCACAAAATTTCGCCAAAACGACACAAGCTCTTTAGTAAGTTTTTACAGAAAAGAAAGGTCTTAGAAATATTAATGTTCTTAATTGAGAGTTTTACTCTGCATTTTACTGTTGAGAATATTATTTTCCCCCCAAATTTAATGTGGCTTTTTTCTGTGATTGTAGATGGATGCAGATTTTTTACGCCTCCACAACACAGAAAATATAATACAATATAAATTTGCTTTGTATTCAGGAAATGGAGTCCCTCCCAACCAAAACTCCTGTATCAGTCTTACAAGAACTATTGGCTCGTCGTGGCACAGTGCCTAAATATGAGCTGGTACAAATTGAGGGCATGATTCATGAACCAACATTCCGTTACAGAGTCACTGTTGCAGACTTAGTAGGTAAGAAATTTTTGCTTTTTCAATACTACATCCAAATTGATACGAGATATAGATTCAATGTCTCAACTTTCAAGACTCATCCATCAGCACTTTAATCACATTGCATAAGTTTCCCCAGATTGGGAAAGTTAAAGCTGGTTAAATTTACACAATTTAATGAATTATAAATGTATAATAATAATAATAACATTTTTAATGCATTCTTAAGATTAAGTACACATGATAAACAATAAAAACCAAACTAAGCTTATAATTATATGTAAGTATTCTTACAATTATTATGAAGTTACTGATATCTAAGCTAATCAGAGCCTGTATTTTAGATGTTAGGGGTGTGTGTGTGATTTATTTGTATGTGACATTATAATTATGACATACATTGATGTTATATAATATATGTTATATCTATATCTTTTACATACATAACAATATTTTATAATTATTCTGGGAATAGAAATTGCAATGAAATTTTTTATTCATTACATAAAAAAATTAAGATATATAAACTAATGTTTACAGCAATGGGAACAGGCCGCTCTAAGAAAGAAGCAAAACACTCTGCAGCCAAGGCTTTGCTTGATAGGTTGACTGGTGCGGCTCCCGTTGATCAATCTGCTAATGGCAATGTGCCTGAAACGTGAGTTGAACAAATCTTATTCACTTCGTTTTAATAGTAATTGAAATCTCCAGTGAAAATTAATTTTTACTATTATTCAATAAAACTTCATTCTATGTTTTTTTTTTATTGTTAAACTCATTTTAGTAAGCTTTGTTTATTAATTTTTAAGGGGGACAGTAGTGTCACTGTTTGAAGATAAGCTTATGGGCAACCCTGTGGGTTGGCTACAAGAATTATGCATGTCTCGCTTTTGGCCTCCACCTTCCTATCATGCAGAAAATGATGATAATGTGAATAGACGTAAGTAACATTTATGTGTATTACTTTACTGTTGAAACTCAAATGCAAGTAAACTGTTAGTAATTAAAGAATAACTATTAAAGAAATCTCATCTAAAAACTTAGTTTTACCAGGCCTGTCTCACTCCGCGCTTTAGGCATGAAAATATACCTACGCTGCGCGGCCTTCATGAGGTTAATTCCGTGAAGTTGTCACGCACACGGAAGAGCTGGACGCGCGCCTTACGTTAACATAAAAATTATTTTTCTCTAATAAGTATTTAGGCACTTTTGATATAATTTATTTTTGAGTTTTTATTCAAGTATGGCCTCTCAAAAAGCCAAAAGGTACGACTTTACATTCTTTTCTGTTCCTAAGGATACCGAAAGGTAATATATTTATAGGTAGATCTAGATAATATTATTATTTATAGGTAGATCTAGATAATTAGGTACTTAGTTACTGAAGCCATAGTTACAGATTTATTATTTCATTAGTGACCCGACCACAGCTTTGCAGTTATCGAGTTTCTTTTTTTTAATATAGGATAAGGGTGACAAACGAGCACACAGTCCACCTGATGGTAAGTGGTTGCTGTGGCCCATGGACATCTACATTTATCCTCGATTACGAATCGAAATGCAGATGTGTTATCACCCGTGAGGACTAAGATGGAATGCCTCGTTTCCAGTAGAAAGGGTCTCCAGTTCTCTACACTCACCATACGAAACACAGCAGCATTAAGCTGCTATTTTACGCTGGTATTCTGTGAGAGCGTGGTTCTTCCCCGGTCGAGCTGACCCATTCGTGTTACAACTGTATCAGAAATATAGCTGCAGCATGACTCTACCACATATAAAAAAGTTTTTCACGTATAATGCCAATGACCTTAAAAAAACATTCAGTGTAAGTAGACCTCCCAGTACTAGTGACTGCCTTCTAATGCAAGATCAGCATATAATGGTTAATAGTTTAATACTTGGTCGATAAAAGAAAGATTGAAAGGAGCGGCACTTCTCGATGCCACTCTTTCATTAATAATGAAGTCGCGTGTCGCATGTTTGTAAATGGCAAAAAATGTGAAACAGACAAGTGGCGGCTCCGTGGCGCAAGTGGGTTAGTAATGAGTTGCAGCGCTAAATGCCGCGGGTTCGAATCTCGGACGGAACTATTATTTGTATACCCTACAAATAATTGTTCTGGGTCTGTTCTATGTATGTAAACTGTCCCTGCGATACAGGAGAAAATCCTAGTGTGGAGGTAAGGTTCTTAAAAAGAGAGGAAGAGAGACAAATAATGAAATTAAAAATTTTGTTCCACCGACTTCAATACTAATACGCATTATTCAGAAGCTCATTTCATTCCGTCCTCCATGGTGGCACTACACCGGAGGCGTGGAGCAGAAGTGCGGTGGTCTTATTCTTCAAGAAAGTTGACAACGCTCTCTTGAAGAACTACAGACGGATTTCCCTTCTGAGCCGCGTCTATGTGCTGTTTTCGAGAGTCATTACGAATCGTCTCTCGCGCAGACTTGACGACTTCCAGCCTCCCGAACAAGCCGGTTTCCGAAAAGGCTTTAGCACCATAGACCACATACATACTCTTCGGCAAATTTTACAGAAGTCCGAGGAGTACAATTTGCCACTATGTCTGGCTTATGTG
Organism: Parnassius mnemosyne; assembly: GCA_963668995.1. Lineage (NCBI taxonomy): Eukaryota > Metazoa > Arthropoda > Insecta > Lepidoptera > Papilionidae > Parnassius > Parnassius mnemosyne. The sequence goes on along the minus strand of CAVLGL010000013.1, from coordinate 21,842,946 downwards.
GACTATGAGAAAGCCTTTGAGTCCGTCGAAATTTGGGCGGTGCTGCAGTCCCGTCAGCGATGCCAAATTGACTGTCGATATATCGAAGTGCTGAAGTGCTTGTACAGTAGAGCTACGATGGCTATCCGAGTACAGAACCAGAGTACGAAATCTATCCAATTGCAGACAGGTGTAACACAGGCTGACGTGATATCCCCGAAACTCTTCACTGCTACATTGGAAGACGTTTTCAAGCTTCTGGATTGGAAAGGATACGGCATTAACATCAATGGCGAGTACATCACTCACCTTCGATTTGCCGACGATATAGTTCTTATGGCAGAATCGCTGGAGGACCTAAGCACTATGCTCAATGACCTCAATAGTGTTTCCCAACGGATAGGTCTTAAGATGAACATGGACAAAACAAAGATCATGTTTAATGTCCATGTCACACCTATGCCGGTAGATGTTGGGGACGCTAAGCTCGAAGTTGTTGACGAGTATGTTTACCTGGGACAAATAGTCCGACTAGGTAAGTCCAACTTCGTCTAACTTCAATCGGCGGATTGAACTCGGTTGGGCAGCGTTCGGGAAATTAAGGCACATCTTCTCGTCAGATATACCTCAAAACTTGAAAACTAGACTGTACAACCAGTGCGTGTTGCCAGTGATGACCTATGGTCCTTCACTGCTGGCCGGATGAGGAAGCTCAAGGTCGCTCAGCGAGCTATGGAGAGGGCTATGCTCGGGGTATCTCTGCGTGATAAACTTAGAAATGAGGATATCCGCAGTAGAACCAGAGTGACCGACATAGCCTAACGGATTAGTAAGCTGAAGTGGCAATGGGCCGGCCATATAGCTCGAAGAACCGACGACCGTTGGGGAAAAAAGGTTCCCGAGTGGCGGCCTCGTACCGGCGGAAGAAGTTTAGGGCGTCCCCCCACTAGATGGAGTGACAACCTGGTAAGATATGCAGGAAGTCGATGGATGCATTATTAAGGATAATTCCAAAAACTACTGGTCAGATCTTGATCAAATTTATATGGGATGCTTATATTTTTTAGCACCAGCTTTCAAATAAAAATAGAATCATCAAAATCGATTCATGTAGAAAAAAGTTCTGAGGTAACATAAAAAAACAGTCGAATTGAATACCTTATCCTTTTTTTTTTGAAGTCGGTTAAAATTGTAAGTAGGTAAATTATCTGAGTTTCAAAGACGTTCACGATGTTATAATCTTAATTTTCCTCGATGTTGCATATTAACATTCCTCACATTGAACAATAAAGTTTTTACTATTAGCAAATTGATGGCTCCGTGGCGCAGTGACTTAGCAATGAGTTGCAACGCTTGGGGCGCGGGTTCGAATCCCACATAGAAGAAGTATTTGTATGGCCTACAAATAATTGTTCCGGGTCTCTAGATGTTTGTTAATTGCCTCCACGATACAGGAGAAAATCCTAGTGTGGGGTAACGTTTTTTTTAACAAAACACAAAAATACTAATACATTGCATAACACCTCGGTGTATTCTACTATATACCAATTAATATCAAAGGATTAAATTTGTTTTCTCACAACACCTAACCCTACAGTAGAAGCAGTCTTAACAAAGCAGCGTAACGGGCTAAGTGATACAGACACTCGCACGCGGACGTAAGGTGCATTTTGATTTAATACGCGTGCCACATGTTGTTGTTCATGTGATGTTCTTGTCGCTCCATATAAATATTATGTAACAAATGGATTAAAATAAAAATTAGAAATTAGATTACACTGCAAGTAAAAGGGCCAAAAATCATAACATTTTAATTTAATTTTATTGATTGATTATGGCATAGTAAAAATAACATCACTAGGCGAAAGTGAAATATGTATTTCGTGGAACCATTTAATATATTATTTATTCACAGGTCTACCTCATGAGCGCCAATTCACGATTGTTTGCACGTTGCTGAAACGCCGCGAAGTGGGTACTGGCAAGTCGAAGAAACTTGCAAAACGGCAAGCTGCATACAAGATGTGGCAAGCACTAAAGGATAACCCACCCGAAGCCTTCCAAAACGAGGAAGAGGTAAATTCTATCACTTATCAGTTAGATTTCTCTAATAAATCAGACTATAAATGGTTGGTGGATTTTGCTGAAAAGCATTTTAAGGTTTATTTTTTTTTCACTAAGGCATCTTATATACTTATCATGGCCTTGGCAACTGTTACACAGTGGTTAGAGAACAATAGACAATGGTAGGTTGTGTGGGTGACCTTACATTAATGCAATGTAATGATAATTTTACCTCTTCCCCCCTCCGACACCAGAATTTTTTCTATTAAAATGATTTTTTTAAATACATAAATTGCACATGGACAAACATCCCATCTAATTTTCAACCAAGCCAGCAACTTTTGTATAATTAATTGTTATAATCTTAGTTCATTTGTATCTCTAAATTGTTAACTGAATAAAACTATAATAATAATAGGTAGGAATTTTGTAATGTAGGATATTTGTAATACCCTTAATTGAGTTACATAATGCATGTTGTGCATTGTGAGTACTGAGGACTAATATGAATTAGTTTATAAGTTGAAGCGGTTCTCTGATTCTCGCCATGTACTGGTATTCTGTGTGTGTGGTCTGTTCAAGCCAATCCATTCATGCTGCAGCACATGACTACCTAAATTAAATAAACACCCACTTGTCTAGTCTTCCTGATGATACACCATAAAAATATCAGGCAATTGTATCTTATTTGAGTTTTACAATGGGTGAGCTTATTGCTGAAAGCAAGCTCTCTTAGGCAACCTTAACAATAACTAAAAATCATCCCTTTGGGGTATTATACATAATGGATTCACTTTTTACAATGTGTACTGTACAATGTCAGGTTAAAATGTACTATGTGCTTGGCACTTAAAATTGCAATTCATTATTTTATATGTGTCAATTGGGATTCAAATCTGGTTCCTAGTTTACCATAAATTTTATATACTATACATATTATATAGAGAATATTATTAGATATATTAAATCTTCACATTCCTAGTTCAAAACTGGTTATTTTGAATTGTTGCACATAATATGCCCAAAGCAAAATTTTTATAAAAATATGTATTTAAAATTTAATTTGCATTATAATGAAATATATGTAGTTGCAATAATTTAATTCAAAAGAGACAATTTGTCGCTAATAAATGTGTATTTATTCTGTTTTCCAAAGGACATTCCTCATGTATTTTTGTATGAAGACTTGAGTATCGTGGCTAGTATATTTTGCAAATTAAAACAAAGTCAATGTGAGGTTAGCGGTTCTTTTATAACATTCTCTAGGAAGGTTGATAGCACTTGGCCAGGTATTTTACTATCTTTCGGTCGGCTATTACAAGTTTGGATGGAACACAAGGGTCACATTAATAAATCGGGTATATTCTTAATAATTCGTGTTGTGTTTTAGGGCGGAGTTGCGGCCCGATATGCCGATTTGAAAGATAGTAAAATCTCCACACTCACTACAAGCCACAGCCACAAGGTGTCGCAGTTTCACAAACATCTCAAACAATCAGTGGGCCCTAACCTGGCCAAGTTGCAGGTATGGTAAATTGGAATTTAATCACATATATTTTTCACATTGATATCAAATTACACAGTATAAAACATGTTTTACACATTACTTCAAAATCTTAGAATAAGTGCAATTTTTTATTTATTTATTATTCACAGGTAACTCCACTGAACAATAAGGACTTTAACTTTGTCCAGTTTCTACAAGAGATAGCCTCGGAACAGTCCTTTGAAGTAACTTATGTGGATATTGAAGAGAAATCTATGACGGGACGCTGCCAGTGTCTTGTACAGTTGTCTACATTGCCTGTGGCCGTTTGCTATGGATCTGGTTCCACAAGCAAGGATGCCCAGTCTTCGGCTGCTCAAAACGCACTAGAGTATCTAAAAATTATGACAAAGAAGTGAAACATCTCCTTCCCGCGACATCAGTATTCATGCTTAGTGGCAAGCTAGGCTATTGATCGTGATTCCATTCCAGTCCCAGTGCATGATTTCAGTGTTAGTTTTAAAAATAAGTTTGCCATGTGCAGAATACATTGAGCAAAAGCGTAGAGTGCCACTGTAATGGATTGTAATTGATGTCGCCAGGTTTGAGTCTAATGTAACTTCATTACCACTTCCTATTTGAATTTGGCTGTATGCCAACATGCTGGCATCACTTCGGGCTATGCTATATAACTGGCATATTTGCAGTGTACTGACAATGAGATATGTCAATGAAATATATACCTGACAGGCGTATATTGGAAACATTTAATTATAATAGTGCTTGTGGCGATTTATATTGCAATAAGCATTTTCATATTTATGATAAGCTTTGGTGATTTTAATCAGTGGAGGCCGACAATACTACAGCATGCTCTGTTTAAATATTAGCAATGATGTGGAATCCAAAGCAAGTTTTATTTTAGTAAACTTTTATTGGATTTTATTGAGTATTCTCTACTCGCGTCGAATACGAGTCAAAGTATTTTTTATTTATACCAGTAGCTAAATAAACTCGCTTGGCCGCTTGACTTACATTTTGCAGGGTTTGCAAAATGCTTGTGTACATTTCACGACTCAAAATTATATTTCCATCTGGTCTTGAGGAAATGTTTGCTGTTCCTCTCAAAGTATTTGTCTTCATTGCAGACAATCTTCCGAACTCTCCCATAAAAAGCAGCGCCTCGTTTACTAATTTTGAAGCAGTCAGTGAGATAACAAATAACAAAAACAGATAACAACAAATTTAACAATCAGAATTATCAAAACGAAGCACATTGACATCGACAAGATGGCGTCCTCTTTGTTTTTTTTTTTTGGTGAAACGTTGCTGACAATGAAAATAGAAAAGAAAATCAGTTTTAAATTACTTTTAAAACTAATTATGACTTAAAAGATTCATAGTACAAAGACAAGCCTCTGTCACTCTTGCTACCTGCGTGAAATAATTATCTACAATTTCGAGGTGTCCCGTCTACATAGGCAGTTGGAGCTAGCGCGTTCTAGGCGATTGAACGTTAAATTTTCTTAATGCTGTTTACGTAAATAGTTTTTTTTTTGTAAATACCTGTAGAAATGGCGAAACAATATTAAGTAATTAAACTACAGAAGTAAGTAGAATGATCATATTGCTGTTAGGAATCGTATTTCGGGTTTATATATTGTTTCCACTACCTACCTTTTCTTCTGAGGCAGGCATCGCGATTCACGACGAATGGCCTTGCAAGTTGCGTCCGTTGGGCATCACAGAACTCGCATAGTAGCGAAAATGTGGTCAGGCGATCATAGTCAGAATAGGTACCTTATCTAACTAACCATTTCGCAATATATTTTTTTTTTACTCTTTATTGACAGCCCTTAGTAACCACGGAAAATCTGTCGTGACGTAGGAAGGGGAGAAGATGCAAAATAATACGGACACTGGCGCGCAGCGACATAGATTTATTTGGCTTGCGTGTGCGATTTATCTAATTAATAATAAAATTAATAATGTACACGCCCCTAGTTGCCCCTTTGTAGGGGCAACTCGATTGTCCCGGGGCCCATCAGCGGAAGTCGCGACGGACAACCAACGGAGGGGCCCAATGGCCTATGGATAAATGTTCAAAAACGGCTGACAAATAAGCAAGCACTTGACCACAGGGTACCAGTCAGGTGATAAGTGAGATGTATGTAAAGTGGTGTGCGAAAGTGTATATACATGTAACCTGACGGTCCGATGTAATCGGAGAGAAGATCCACAGGCGCTGCTGCTCCAAATGTGCGCTCCCTCCAGTCGTAGTTCACCAATTGAAAACTACTTCTTTTCACTATTTCAGTTTATCAACTTTATTGTACATTTAATTAACTTCAAAGTCAACCAACGCAACGTTCATCGAAATTAAACCAAGTGGCACACGACACAAGTAACGAACAGTAGGTCAAAGTTCCCGGTTCACTCAGCACAGGATTACAAAAACGGGAACGAACGCGGTCTCTTCTTGAGTCACAAAGTTCAGTGTTCTCCCGAACAAGCCAAATTCTTTCGTACGATATAAAATGCCACAAAGCAACTAGTCGAATCAAATTAACGTCAATCAAAGTTAAGTTAATAATTCAAACCCAATACAAGCCTCCCGTCACGAAACGTACAATTCAGACAAATCAATTCGAGGCGGTCTACACGAGACCCAATTCAATAGTAAATTAGGCGCGCACAATTTACTCAAATTCTAGACCGTCAAAAAATCTAAACCGGCCACGCAACCAACCCAGCGGTCGCTAAAACATACTATACCATGGCCCGCGCGTCGAGCTACTGTCGTGGCGTTCGACGCCTCGGCAAAACCAGTCCCGTTAATCGCCACATCAGGTGACCGGGCGTGTTACTATGGACGCGAGCGCTCGTAATGCAGTTTTAAAAATTAACATTTAGCGCAAACAATAATAGCCTACCTAAGACTGTTATACCGTCGGCAAGCAGTCAACATCAAAGGGGTGCAACTTTTGTACGTAGTATTATTATTTATTCTGTGCTAAGACTCAGATATATAAAGGCGGGAAATTAATTTTCTTTGCTAACCTTACTTTTCAAGTGACAATTGACAAATCGTGGTCATTCGAGGTCATTGACGTTTCTATTCTTATTTGAATCGCATTGTAGAAAAGATATTGATTTTTGAAATTTGATTACCTATCACTCTTTTTACATTTCACGGTATTGCAGTTTGCAAAACTAATTAAAATAAGATTCGAGTAATACCACAAGCGTTCAATAACATTCCTCTGCATTCTGCGGGCAACTCAACACCTTAACACCTTTCGAATTAACCAGTCCTGCGCTGTGCGCCCTACACATGTTGAAGAAATGAGTTGGCGCAGCGCATTGACACATTATGTCTAATTCATTGCTCATCTTCTCATACTTAGAGAAAATCAGCAAAGGGGGAATTAAAAAAAATTACAGAATTGACGCTAAATAAGTGAATTTTAAGATTTATATAAAAAAATTACAAGTCTTAGGAGGTTACTTAAGGTTAAAAACAAGCCCTGAAACCTATAGAGAGACTATTATTATTGTGTATTTGGATCATTAAATAATTACACCATGTGCTTTAATAATACGTTCTTGCCGCACGTGATTACCTGAAGGTTTATTCTACACGTTGGTGTTACTTAACTATTTGTTGCCAAAAAAGTCCAGAAGATCATCGCACGGACTTATTCTTATGGGTTTCTATTTCCCTTGTTAGTTAAAACTTAAGTAGAAAAATAATAAACAACAAATAAGCAAGGCAATATAAATCGATAAAATCAGGAAACACCTAATAAATTACACAACATTGACAACATTTTGCGTAAAAAATCTTGTGGTTGTTTTTGCTGACTGTACATCTAGCCTCCTTCCGATTTTGTTACATAGGCAGGCATTAGCGGCTTAAAATTAGTAAAAGCTTCGGTGTTTGCGGTTTTACTTGTGCCACCATTAGTTTCTGTGCAGTTTATACCTTTCCGATTATTCGGAAGACTTCGCCGTGGTAACGGCCTGGAGACTACCATCAAAACAAAAGTGAAATCGATATTCGCCTTTTAACATTTCCCTGAAGGCTACCTAGCACAAACTTCGGGAAATAATGGCATATCTTTTGAAGGTATAACTAGTAACACTTCACTATTTCAGCACTATTATAATTGTTTTGTGATAACGCCTCAATAATTACTAATTCAATTTTTTTTTTGTACTGGTCATTGCCAATGTGCGAGTGAATAGCATAGCCCGTAAACTTCAAGAAACAAAGTATGGAGTGGTCGTATAACAAAATACAAGCTATACTTTGCATAGAATTAGTGTAATTTTCCCAGCGTGGAAATTACTCAATAAATAATAAAAATGTAAAAAAAAATATAAAATATTTAAAAATGAATAAAAAAAATATGTGTGGATTATTTCCAGTTTAATATTCAGCATTAATTAGCATGTTTTGCATTCATAATTAAACTAAATTATTATCTACTTATCCAAATTTTAAATCTTAGCTTTTAATGTATATTTATAATGATGGAATAGCCAATCGTATTTTAGTTGAACAGTCACTTTCTTATAATACTTTTGTTTAGTCTGGTGTGTTAAGGATTTTCTAACATGCTGAGCATTAAACGGAAACAAAATTCTCAGCTGATTTAGTCTTGTTGACGAACTGCCCGACCTTTGCTTTGTAACGAGCTCAGTGTTGTAGTCAAATTTACAAAGTGCAAGGGTTGGAACTTGCAGGTGACAAAAGTAGCACTTGCGGAGTGGCAGGGTTGTAAATTGTTTCATTTGGATTAAAGCCAGTGAATACATGGTTTTCTTTTGAATACATGATGGAAAACTTTGCAGGGAAGCTGAGAACTACGCGTTAGAATGGAATATATTACTGGAATTAATGGTTGCGAAGTTAGGATCCCTTGCCTGTGAAAATGGGCATTATTTTAATGCAAAGTATAGAGGTTGTAACATTTTCTACCTGTACAGTATCGTCGTCTTGCTGTCGCTCGCCCGCAATGACGAGGGTCCTGCACGCACCCAGTTTCTTTTAAATTGAATGGTGTGAGTTCAGCCTGCCCTTGTAAAACATCGCACTGTTCAAGTTAGAAAAGACTAATTGGAGTAAAGGAATGGAGTTCTGTTCAACCAAGACCAACTAAATAAAATTATAATGTCCGACCATCGAGACATCGTAGCTCACATATTATGTTTATGTTTAGTCAGTCTTGGTTTTACTTAAATATATTATAAGAAATACGTCGTCGTAGTTGACACTTTCAATATCGCTTTTTGCTAGTTGTATATTTATATTATTTAAAATGTAATAATAAAAGTTTTTGCTCGCATTATTTGTTTTCGCTCTTGCATAATAAAGTTTGGTGTTGCTTGAAAAATGATTTTTAATTATTATTTTCTTTACTTCTTGTTTTATGAGCCAAATGATCCAAACCATTTTTAATGACTTCAAGACGAGAGTGAATAGGTTTTTGTAAAAAGTCCTGGCATTGATATATTATGTTCCTCTACTCTATGGAGGGATGCTACAAGTACATAAAGCGCCTACATTATACTTCACTGTCCTACTTTTCTTGTTGTCACGGACATAATTTAATCAATGAGTAGTGATAAATCTTCCCTCACCATTCGTTAGTTGAGACACTTAATTATATTTGTAGTTTGGTTTATTCATTTCTGATCTAATATAAAATATGATTAATATTTTAGAAAGAAACATTTAAACTAAATTAAAACCTTCACAACAAAGACAATATAATCACTACGTTTACCTCACATTTTTGTAAAAAAAATATTTCTCCGTGAAATCTATCAAATGTTTTGCCTCGTTCCTAAGTGGCGCCGCCTTATTGCAGAAAAAGTGGATAGCATCCATGTGCATTGATACGCTGAGTTACATACTGAGTACTTAGTTGAATCTTCCGGGAGACACGTACGTCATTGTCTGATCATGACCACACATAGCAACATTAAGCTAAGACCACAGATGCATGTTCATTACTAGAGACTACTATAACACCTCACGGACCCTGTCCACGGCCTGTAATTATATTTGCTCTATAATTACCCTTCCAAACAGAACATTGCATTGAATGAACAGAAACAGGCAATAGAGTAGTACCAAGCCAAACGCTCTCCTCGACAGAAAAGGAGCCCGTGCCACCTCTTATTCAAATAAAGTCATTATTTAAGTCTACCACCGATCTTATTGCACAGAGTTACCAGCACGTCTTGGTAGTCACAGTTATCTTCTGTTAAGAATCAATACGCAGATGCGTTGTCATCCCTGAGGAATAAGATGGAATGCCTCGTATCCAGTAAAAAGGAGTCTTCGGTTCTCTACACTCACCACACGAAACAGCAGTTAATGCTGCTAATTTACGCTGGTATTCTATGAGAGCGTGGTCCTTCTCCGGTCGAGCCATTCGAGCTACAACCATATTATAGCTGCAGCATGGCTCTACCCCGTTGACGTTACGATCGCCAATGTACATTATTTAGATATGATCGCCAATACCTAACAAAAGTAGCGATTAAATCAAATCCTTCAAATAATAAGAGTTCTATTTTCAGTTAAGTTAACGGGCTGAAGAAGATAATTTAATGTAGGTAAATACGTTATGTCACATTTTAATTGAACCTTTAAACAAATAACTTTTACCGATCAAATCGCTTTTAATTTAAATGAATTTATTTAATCGAAGTATTTACCTCCATCATCTATAGTTAGGAAGATAATTTACCTATATATTAATTTAATTTTTAATTTATGGTATAACAACCTGTAATTCCCAGAATAGTACCGTCATCTACATCCGACCTCAATAATCTTTCAGCACCTAATTAGCACTTAATATTTAGGCACTGATAAAGAACAAAAAATGTCGTTCATACCTTATGGTAAGGTAATGGTGGTCGTGGACCCTATAATTCCCAGAATAATATCTTAATCTGCATCGGGCCTCGATAATCTCAGCACTTAATTCCTTGCTATTAATATAATTTATTAAGTGGCGAAGCTTGCGAAGTCACTTATTGATTTCACGATGTCTGTCCGTCTGTCCCACGATTATCTCGAGAACGGTTTCGAATTTTAAATTCTGTTTTCAGCAATCGATTACTGATCACCCATGCATCTGAAATTTTGAAACTGATTGCTCAACGGCAACCGTTAGAAACCGCTACAAAGCTGATTGCTTCGTCACTGCTATGCTGTTAGCTTGCTAGGTTTATTATATCTGATAACGTCACTGCGTTGCTAGCGATACGCTTTGCCAGAAAAGCAAATTTCAAAAGTTCGTTGCGGTGAAAATTTTAGAGCACCTAATTTTTAAAATTGGCACCTAATTAGCACCTAAACAGCCCCTAATTTAGACTTTTTCTAAATGCATGCATATATACATACATACATACCGAGAATTTGTGCTGCCATTCTGGTATTTAGAGGAGGTATTTAGGCGCACTGGGAAGATCAGATTGTATCAATAAGTTAATTGAGTTGAGCATGTCCTGAGGTGAAGTGGCTCCGCGGAGTTTGCAAGCCAAGGAGGACAACTCAGCACCGTTAATGTTGCTGATAAAGCCGCAGACTAGCGAGAAGTCAGCGGCAGAGAAGGACGCGCCTTGTGGGACAGGCTTCGGTTTAGGGGCTTGGGGAGGGGACACTGGCAGTGAGGCGACTAGTGCCGGTGTTTTCATCCAAGCGTTTGGTTTTGGCGCGGAAGGCGCGGGAAGGCTATCACCTTGCTCGTCCGCCCCGACAACTGGGGCGGGCTTGGTGGCGACTTGAGGCGAGGGTGTGGGCACCGAAGACGGTGCGGGTTTGGAAGCAGGCAGCCGAGAGCGAGACACACTGGCCTGTCACCCAGAGGGGTAGGCAGAGACGAGACTACGGACTTCCATTTGGCACGATCCTGACAGACCTCTCTCGCCTCCTTTACATCCATATATCTACGCATACACGCTTATCGGTTAAGAGTACTCCTAATCTGGCCCATTTTCAATATATTGCCAATTTGGTCGATCAACCTTAGACTAGGGCGTCCCTTCCCGACTGCTCTTCACTTCTGAAACATAAATTAGCTTTGTCACTCTTTCCTCGTTCATCCTTTCTACATGACCAAACCACCGAAGCATTCCTTTCTTAATCCTGGTCACAACGTCATCTTGCAAACCACACTTTTCACTTACCACACTATTTTATGAGATGTTAAAAATTAATTTAAAAAAATTCTAAATGTAATTTTGATTATATTCTGATTTTCAGAAAACTTGATATTCGCTTTGTTCTGAATAACGACATTATTTTTATTTAGGGGCGCCTTGTCATTGCCCATAATTGAAGCACTTAATTCCTTGCTATTAATATTTATCGTATATCTAATAACGTCACTGAGTTGCTAGTTATACGTTTTGTCAGTAACGCAAATTTCAACCGTTCGTTGCGGTGAAAATTTTAGAGCATCTATTTTTTAAACTTGGCACCTAATTAGCACTTAAAAAGCCGTAAATATTGGCTTTTGCTAAATGCAAATTCCTAACTGCGTTGCAGTACAATTTTATACAGCTTTGTGGGAGCCAATATATTTTGCATTGCAGAAAATTATTATTTTATTATTGTCTAATGGGCCAGCAGTTGCAACAACTGATATAAGCCTGTATCCTAATTCCAAATGTGTAATTGTTCTATTTTAGTTGTTTATCCAATCTGTTCTTTAATTGGTTAATAGTTTGTGCAAATATCACTTCTGATGGCAGCTTGTTCCATGCTTCAACCTTTTTGGCTAAAAAAGTGCTTGTGTGGATTATTATGTGACACGGCTTTAGTTAATTTGAGGTGATGCCCCCTATGATGTGTGTTTTTGAGTACTGGAATAATAGTTGTCGAAATTTTCTAGATCGTAGTGTCCATGTGTATAATTTTATATGTTTCGATCAAGTCTCCGCGTTCTCTGCGATCTTTCAAAACTGTCCAAATTGCGAAAAAATTGTAATCGATTGGGGCTACATATACGTACGAAAAAATTATAATCGATTGGGGGCGACTACGGAGAATGACGTATGGTTTCTAACTGCGGGTCTTGTAATGTTAAAACGGTGTATCGAGCAGTGTGAAGTTTTGCGTTATTATTTATTATGGAGCAATAATGGCGAAAATTGATTGACTAGTTGGGGTTGCTTGTCTAAAGCCGGCTATACATGTTGGCCGAGCGAAGGCGAGCACCAACGTATAGACAGCCCATTTTGTTTAGCCTCGCCATTGCTCGTCGACGCTCGCCTAGCTGCAGGGCCGGATTAACCTTTAGGTAGAGTAGGCAACTGCCTAGGGGCCCCGCATCGGGTAGCCCCGTGCGCACACAAATATAATGGAAAATGTTTCATACAGAGAAAATTTTATTGGAAAATTTGTAACCTCAGTGACAATAGGTATTATTACGTTTTAGCGACGCATACTGTCAGTTGATGAAATACTTCATACTTACAGAACAAAACTATCTAATATCAAGTAGTAGAACTAATAATATGGACACGTTACATCCCTTTATGCTGGCTGCAAAAGGGCTCCGAGAATTCCATTGCCTAAGGGCCCCGACATGGTTAATCCGGCCCTGCCTAGCTGGCCGAGTACAGGCGAGCGCCAACGTGTATACGGTTCGTTTGGGGTGCCTTGCCTCAGGGTCGCTCGCTACGACTCGTCCACTTCGGAACAGTGTCGGTTTTTCTGCACAAATCAAATGTGCTCGCCTGCACTCGGCAAGTCGCGTCCACCACATGTTAGTCGGCCATGTCTGTTACAGCTTGGCAACTTGGCGTCCGTCCCGGTGAGATGTTATGTTTTAATTAAGCCTCACGCCTGTCACCCAGAGGGGTAGGCAGAGAGTATGGACTTCCATTTGACACGATCCTGACACACCTCTCTCGCTTCTTCCACATCCATAAATCCATATGCATACACACTCGTCGGTTAAAGGTACTCTTGATTTGGCCCTTTTTCAATATAATATATATAGTATATTGAAAACTTCAAAATAATTTCGAAAATGTCACTGCTTCTTCTTTTTTACAACTTTACTGCGGAGTACACTGACATGATAATTATATGCACCCATTAAATAAATAGCATAAGCTGCAATAACTTCTACGCATTGAGTTGTATGTACTACGCAGAATACCAGCGTAAAATAGCAGCTAAACACTATTGTGTTTCGTATGGTGAGTGTAGAGAACCGGATACTCTTTTTTACTGGAAAGGAGGCATTCCATCTTAGTCCTCACGGGAGACAACGCATCTGCATTTTGATTCGCAAACGAGGATGGATGTAGATGTTTATGGGCCACAGCAACCACTAACCATCAGGTGGACTGTGTGCTCGTTTGTCACCCTATCCTATAAAAAAACGTACTAGAGAAGCTATTCCAAACAAAAATTGTGCACTACTCATCATAGACTAACTAGTAGATTCTAACCGATACAGACCGACATCTCACGAACTAAACTTACTCGACGTAGCATCTGCGTCCTGATTGGTTGTAGCAAAATGATATATGACATTTCTTTTTTTATTTGAAGCAGCTATACCAGGCAAAGGACGTCTCAAATAATAGCCACTTGAAAAATTAATTTTATTATATTGAAAATAAAACGAGGTAAATACAAATGAAAAAAATGTTGAATTTTTTTTATAGGTATTAATATTTACTTTACAATAATTTTGTTTACAACTTTAATAATTAACTTATTAATATATACATTATTAAAAAACTATAACTTAATTATTATTATACAGTCCTCATTTTAACTTTACAATAATTTTGTTTACAATATAAGATTCACCAGTTTCACCACTTTCATTACTCACTTCCCTTTTATGTTCTTTAAACAGGCTCATTATTTTTAATAATTTTGCACTAACATCATCTTCACAATTAAAAGATGAGCGGTAAATCTTAATGAATTCTGTAATTAATAAAGATTTAAAAACATTTATGAAATAGTGGCAAGTCGGGTTATGGTTCCTAAAATTGTATGATCTTATTTGACTGAAAAAGTTTTCAATTGCATCCAAATTTATATAGCGACCTCGCTATATAAATTCGGATGAAATAACTTAATTTTTATGTTTTTCTTGGACAAAAACTGCCACAATTTCATAAAACTTTTTATGATACTCCTTCAGTTCTTTACGCTGGGCACTGTACAATCATGACCATTTTTATTAACAAATTTTAAATTTTGTAGTTTCAACAAAGCTTGCCCATGTCCAGTATTTTCTCTATTAAGATTACTGCTCATGCTACTCATAGACTTAGAATATACTTCTAAGTCTATGGCGCTACTCTATGTCTTCGCGAATGCGCGAAGACTTTAATTTGATATAAAATAAGATATTAATATAAAATAAATATAAGAATTTAATATAAAATATCTTAATTTAATCTAAACAAACATTATTCTAAATAAAATGTAATAATAATTATTTTATGGAATTCACAAATCTTCAATTTACGTAATATTTAGTTTGTACGGATTGCAGTACAGTTCAGTTGAACATAGTTAATGTTCGGAATGGCTTCTCTAGGGTTATACCTTAATTTTCTTTTCCAGGAATAACATGTTTGTCGTTAAGTTTGTGTAATAACCGTGTTTCTGTATGTTCACAGTCTTTCTTATCTGTCCATGTAGAAATCTTTTCTTGGTATTGTACATTTTTTGTTAAAAATTGTTTCGCATTCCTTTGATTAAATGTGGTGGATCAAATATATCACTCAGTGCTGTGACAATGACAAAAGAAACAAAAACAGTATGACATCGACAGCTAAACGTAGTGGTTATATTCTCTTTGTCGACAGCTTGCAATTGAGCTTCGAAGTATGGAGTATAGAGTAGTCTACTTTATACTCCATACTTAGAAGGGATGCCGAGAGGCGAGGGGGATGTTGGCTGTCATACGAGTATACATGGAAATATATGTACTTCGTACAAACTGGAACCCGCAGTCTCGAATGACATATAAAATACAAGAAAACGACCTTGAAATTTTTCATTACCCCTCAGTCTCTTTTAGGGCATCGGAACCGGTTTTTCCCGGTTCCAAAAGAACCGGGAATTCCCGGTTTCAGGGGTCACGAAAAGAACCGGTTCCAAAAATTTAAAACCCGGTTCTTTCGGTTCCTTTACAAAGTTTCTTAAAAGGTATATCATTGCAATGTAGTGTTATAAAAACGTGTTTATTGATCATTTCTGCTATTTATGGCAAACAGTAGGATTTGTAATAATTTGGTAAAAATTTTCAAGGCTTCCCCCATTAAAAGTGACGAAATTCTTCAAAAGCACTTCATAACTGATTTTGGACCAGAATATTGTTTAGTTTTAGATGTAAATACACGCTGGAGCAGCATAGTCGCGAAGTTAAGCCGATTTCTGAAGTTAAAAACGATCTCAAAAGCATTAATTGATTTTAAATCTGATATTGTAGGTATTTACTGAGGAAGACCGGACAAACATAGAAGAGTTAAATAAGATATTGGATGTTATTAAAACTATCGTAGAAGCTCTATTCCGTCGCGATACAACATTGAATACAGCCGATGTTTCTTTAAAATTTGCTATAAGAAAATTCGTTGAAATTAATATTTATCTTAGTAATAAAATGGTCACTGCATTGCGAAAACAATATAAAAAACATGCAAGCATCAATATTGCGATACTTAACCAACCCTGACAGTCATTTTGCCAGTATGGACGATGCAACTATCTTTTCCGGTCTACAAATGATGAAATGTTACACGGAATTGAAAATTTTTACGTGGTATAGCCATGCTGCTGCTATATTACTGGTATAGTATAGCACGAATGGGTTGGCTCGAAAGGGGTAGGACCACGCTCTCACAGAATACGCTGCTGCGTATGGTGAGTGTAGAAAACCGGATCCCCTTGTTACTGGAAACGAGGCATTCAATCTTAGTCCTCACGTGTGACAACACATCGGCATTTTGATTCGTCATCGAGGATAGATGTAGATGTCTATAGGCTACAGCAACCCCTTACCATCAGGTGCACTGTGTGCTCGCTTGTCATCCTCATTTTATAAACAAAATCGCACGAAAGCTAGACAAAAAGTATCCCTTGAATAAACAGCAATTGGAAAGTCAAAATCTGCAGGAAGTTGAATTACATGAATCCCCCTAACAAATGAAGAGGAATTTATTAGAGAGCTGTCTAAGGCTGTTAATACTGCCACTGAATCGACAGATCAAGAAAATGACTTAAATTGATTGAAATTATAATTGAGTTGAAATGGCTCTATTTGAAAATGATGGGCAAAGACAACGAGTACTACTTATCGATAGGTTATGAACATTTAAAAACTATTTCGCCCACCAGTGTAGAGCCAGAGCGAATATTGTTTTCGTCTGCAAAAGGCTGCGCTCGTCTTTGAGTGATAAAAATGTGCAGGCATTATTTTTCTACGTTTTTTATTTTATTTAAGTAAAATTAAGAAGTAATGTTTAATTAAAACTATTTTTTTCATAAGTGAGCTGATTTATGATTTGTTATACAATGATTTGTTACAGTCCGTAAAGTATATTCTATGATAGAATATTATAATGTTATAATAGAATAGAATCTTTCAAACTATTTTATGTAAGTAATGTGAAATAACTGTTAACGTGCATCGTGCAATTGTAAAATGAATGTTCCTACTTAGTGAGATGTTTGATTATATTTAATTAGAAAGAAACTATTGCAATTATTACTTGAATAATTACTTTAACCCACGATTTGCAATAAACTGTTTTCTTTATGAATATTATTATCGTTATTCACATTGAACGAAATAGCCTCCAACCTAAAAGAAAGAAAAGAACCGAAAGAACCGGGTACCCGGTTCCGGCAAAATTTTAGAACCGAAAGAACCGGTTCCTGGAAAGGGACCGGTTCTCGATGCCCTAGTCTCTTTCTAATTAGGGTGAACACAAAATACAAGAATTTGGGATATTATGGGGAAAAATCAGTTTATTATTATTATATTCCCATATAAAATTTTATTTTAATAGAAAATAGTAGAGTTTCATTGAAACGCATGATATTAGAAAAATTCATAAGGACGAAGCTGCGGGCGGAAGTTTATTAATTAATATTATTTATTCGTGTACTTTTTTGTCAATAAACGAATAAACGAGGGAACGGGTTCAATATAAAAAACTTTAACCATGAACTCAGACCATCATCCTGAACAAAATCTAAAATAGTTTTTGTCCAAATATGAAAAAAATAATTCAAAATGTCACGTGACTAATTTTGTATGCGAAGCCAATTTTTTTTAAGTTCTGAGACGCATGGTCAAAAAAGAGTTTGAAATTCACAGCAACCACTTACCATCAGGAGGACTGTGTGCTCGCTTGTTACCCTATCCTATATAAAAAAAATATTTTTAAATTCTGGATTAATGAAATTCAGAGCAATTAATACTGTCATCCATAGGCTGTTGCAGTTCACCTGATGGTAAGTGATTGCTGCGGCCCATAGACATCTGCATCTATTCTCTATTACAAATCAAAATGCAGATGCGTTGTCACCCGTGAGAACTAAGATGGAATGCCTCATTTCCAGTAAAAAGGGTCTCCGGTACTCTACACTCACCATACGAAACACAACAGCGTTAGGCTGCTATTTTACGCTGGTATTCTGTTGAAGGTGTGGTCCTTCCCCGGTCGAGCTGTTTATATTCCCATTCATGATAAAACTATACTACTAATATAGCTGCAGCATGGCTCTACCACGTATATAATACACTATATATATAAATAAACCATTGGTCGCAACTGTGGTGTGAAGTGTTGAATAATAATATTGATTAATACATTTTTAATAAGAGGTTGACTCAGACTATTCATATTTGATGCCCTTTTAAATATTTTATCCGCAAAAAGGACAATTTTGTACACCTCTGCGGATGGAATAAGCAATTTACCTCTATTTACAAATGTTGTAGATATTGATATTTATTTACATTCAAAACGTATAAATGATCGGTTTGTAAATGATCTGCAGCAATTAGCAAATTTTTACAATCGTTACATTTGAGCTGTTTGACTATATTTTTATTATATAACCATTAACATAATAAAGAATAGTTTTCTGATAATCCGTATGGGTGTTTTGTGATTCCAAAGCCTGCAAGTGGTTTTCGATTTCATCATTAGTATCTGTATCATCAGTATTTGAGATCGGATTCGGATTGGAAAGCCCCACAATGCAATTAAAAAAGGCCAAAGACCGTCTTAAGATCTCAACGTTTGGCAAAGTTGCATATTGTATAATAAATTAGAAGTACATTTAAAAACATTAAAACAAAAATTGTTTTTTTTATATTTATATCTTTATTTATAGCAATAGCACTTATATACGTGTAACAAAATTGTCAAAAAATTGATTTCCTGAGACCGCAATTTTGATTAAATGTGTAAATTTTCATTTAAAAAATTAAATACAATTAAATACTTAGCAAAATATTGTACAAAAATAGCTTGTAATTATTTTTACAAAGTATAGCCTAGTGATATAACATATTAAGCTGTTCCTATTTTCTAGGTAACAGAATGCATTTTTCTTTCTTTCTCAGAAATTTTTTTTTAAATTACTTTTCTTCCCTGGAAACAAAACTTCGCTTTGAAATAAGAAATAACAAGTACCTAACTAAAGTTCATGCCTGTACCACAGAACAATCTGCTATTTCATTTAAAAACGGTGTGACTCCTTGACTCAGTTGTTTCCCAGTAATCATGTAATTGGTTGATATGAAAAAGATTACAAATCTTTGCTTTTTCAAAAAAGGGTATTTTAGGCTCCACATTATTTAAACATTTATTACGTTCTGTTAGATTGGAAGGAAACCTGCAAAAAATTAAGTAATAAAATATATAAATTTATTTTAATTTTGATGTTTCAGTGTATCGTCATTCGTGTAAACAACGTTTCGAAATTTCACGCAAATCGAGCAGAGATTCCATTCGAAAAAATCTATTCCGTTTGTAATTAAAATGAAAATACATTACAATGTATGGTCACACTAGTCGAAATTATAATACAAACATGAAACATTAATTATTAAGCAAATAGCGAAGTAAAATTGGAAATACCGAATAAAAATTAACATCTAAACCAAAATAACCATATTTCTATATAGAAATAATAACAATTAAAGTCGAAATATCACTAAAAATCAGTTCGACATGACGCGCAGTATTTGTATGGTATTTTGTACTTAAGAATGAAATATAATATTACATTCTGGATGCCACTCACTTTTGCAACCGCGCACAATAAATTTAATGACCATTTTACTAGTTTTGCCTCTGCATTATTCCAAAATTCAAAAAACAAACTTGCGAAATGAACATAAACATCCGCCATGTACAGTAAAAATTATTTGACAAATAGATTTTGGGTTGTCATATAACGGCTTTTAAGAATAAATCTAAAGTAGGGGAAATATGTAGGAAGTTAGGCAAATAGTTCATCGTAAATCTTTATTAAGTGTTTAAAAGAAATAGCAAACATTTAAGTGAAAATCGTTTTTGACAAGTTTCGTTATCATTTTTTACTTAAAATTCTTGCCATACTGAGAATTAAACTTACACTGAAATTCTTGATGGCTGTCAATGGGGTAATATCATTCGTCACGTTGGCTATTCTGTAGGGAAAACAGGGGTTACTCAAGGTCATTTGATTTTTCCTAATGTTGATATTAGGAGTGTGGGTTCCAGTTTGTCTATACTTCCGTGCGAGTATATCATCTTTTTTTTATAGGAGAGGGGGCAAACGAGCACGCGGCTCACCTGATGGTAAGTGACTACCGCCGCCCATGAACAACTGCGATACCAGGGGAATTGCAGATGCGTTGCCGGCCTTTTAAAAAGGAGTAGGCTCTTCTTGAAGGTCCCTAAGTCGTATCGGTCCGGAAAAATCGCTGGTGGTAATCGATTGCACAAGGACGTTGTGCGAGGAAGAAAACTTCTTCTAAATAGCACAGTGGTGGACCGCCAATCATCCAGATGATATGGATGATATCGCGAGTTTTGTCGTTTTTTTTTCATCTTGCTATGACGTTTCCCATGTCCAGTATTTTCTCTATGAAGATTACTGCTCGTGCTACTCATAGACTTAGAATATACTTCTAAGTTTATGTCGCTACTCTATGTCTTCGCGAATGCGCGACGACTTTAATTTAATATAAAATAAATATAATTATTTTTATAAAAAAAAACTCTTATTTTAATCTAAACAAACATATTTCTAAATAAAATGTATTAATAATTATGTTATGGAATTCACAAATCTTCAATTTACGCAATGTTAAGTTTAGTGTACGGATTACAGTACAGTTCAGTTGAACATAGTCAATGTTCGGAATGCGAAATCTAGTGCGTACTACATATATATCGATGCTTTTACTTCTATCGTTTCAATTCTCAATGAAAACTAATTACGGCCAACATGTGGATAGCCCCAAAAAAACTCGTGAACATTGGCTGTTGGCATTGGTCTCTTTCCAACTTGACCAACGTGTAGACTAGCACTCGCCTTGTATCAATTTGTCTACGCTCGCGTTGGCTGAGGCTTGGCCAACATGTATTGTCGGGGTAAGAGTCGCTCGATTTTTTATTTTATTTTACCAATTTGGTGCATATGACTCAATATTGTGGGTAAACGATATTAAAAAATGACACTAATCCCTTGATTGTTAGTTAAGGATCGGCTTCCACAATTACTATTAATTCTATTCCACCATTACTTAGTTTTCCTTGTGGTTCATTCTTCAAGTAGAGATTTCTACTACGAAAGTAATTTTACCAAAACCGCACAGTACGTTCGTTCGTCATATCCTCTACAAATGCAGCATTGATATTGTGAGATGTGGTATTATTAGAACCACGTTGGAACTTGTTTTAATGGACAGTGCATTAATTTTAATTTAATGTGGCTATTTTATTAAAACGGAAATTTTATGTTCATACTTTAGCCCCTATTATTTCATTTATTCTTCATTATAACCCATTTAAAGTTCACTGCTGATCATAGGACATCTCCACAATTGCCTCGTAGGGGTAGGGGTAACATTTACCGTAATTGCCACGTTTGGAGTTGGTAACTGCAGTTCATTGTTATTTTGGGTTATTGTCAGATGCTGCTGCGCATTTTTTGTATCACCCTCTGTCGCCTGTTACAAAAAGGCTTGCATTTTGCACGTTATGTTACTGAAGCAGACATTGTAGTATAGACGGGACCAAAGTTTTTGAATGACAATCTAATCTCAGTACACTATACGTACTTAGTAATCTAATGTATCTGTGCCTACATTAGATTACTAAGTACAAGATCAAAGTTCTTGTATGAAAATGATCCCAATGGCAGCTTTAAACATATTTAAATCATTGATAATATAAACCATTGAATCTCTTTGCACTGTTGCAAAACGATGTGAATGGTAGAGACTACCTACTAAAGATCAAGGCTAACATTCGCCTTACAGGTGTATCAGAAAGTAAAGTTACAGCCTATGTACGTTCCACTGTTGGACACTTGTCTTCCCTCATTATCTGAAATTATGAAATAATTAATCCGCCGCGTTGCTGTAAATATTACACATACAATTGCAATTTTATTGGTGCCGACGGGAGCCGAAACCGGGTGAAATTTAAGGCGAGCGCTTGGTTCCTAGCTACCACGGCTTTTACCGTATGCTGTGCCGTACAGCTTACTATCCGTACCGTCAACATACAGTCTATCAAAAATCCATTATAGGTGAGATATTAAACATAGTTGCCACTCTTGGCAAGCGGGTTGGCAAGGGCAGTTTTTTACTGCTGTTAAGAAGACACTGCTGCCTATCCTCTGGTTTGTATCCCTCTGGATAACGTCGAAGGAGTGACGTCCTGGTAAGACATTCCAGGAAGTGGATGGATGCAGGTGTCTCGGGACCGTGTATTGTGGCATTACTTAGGGGCGGCCATACAGGCATACAGGAATTGGGCACATCTAAAAGAAAACTAGTTAATTATGTATTAAATACACATATTTTTATTAATTTTAGTATTAATCACATAAGAATAGTACATAGAACAAACGGTTGACAAATTATTTCCGACATTTAAAAACATTTTTACGCGTGAATTTGAATTCATTCAACTTCGCTTTTCTTGTAGGAAGTACACGCGGATCAAAGTTTACTGCATTATTGTTTCGTATCATGGTGAAAGATTTAAAAGGATTGGTATACAATGCATCATCTTTTGACAATGTCCATGTTTCTATTTCTTTATTAGGAGTTAGTAGCATGTCTTTGTTTTCTGCAAAATCGTTACTGTCCAGATTCAGTGTATTATTTTGTGAAAGGTGCTGCCTAGAAATGTAATATTGATCAGGCGGTGTATAAACATCATTTAAAATTTCAGCGTTTTGATTAGGAGAGCTAATTTTCTCTTCATCGCGGAATGGTGAGGGTGGAGGAATAATTTCGTCTTCTTTGAGACATTCTAAAAGAGCTTTTGGATCGAACATTGTTTGACTTATATCAAAATCGTCATTTAACAAATCTGTTTGCTCAAATTTAAGACCTTCAATGTCAGCTATAGGTGACAACTGGTCAGGTGTCTTTATATCGAATATTTCTTTGTATTCATCAACTTCGGTATCCATTGTTACTTTAATGTGATTTTCCTTGTATTGCTTTGCTTCTTTATTTTGTTCTGTCTTACTATCAGATTTTCTTGCTTCACAAACACGATACGTAGGTTGTGAAATTGTTTGGCTATTGTTAATTTGATTGTTTGATTGTAGTAGAGATGGCAAGTCTGTTATTTTGTACGGTCTCTTTACTTTTTTATTCTGAGGTATTCCTTTATTGCCAGTAGCTGAACATGGTTTTTGATGCTCTAGTTGTCTATTCGCGTTGAATTTACTGAAAATTATGTTAACATATAATTATTGACATTTTGCGAGAAATTATTTACATTTAAAAAAATTACCTTGATATAATATCTTTGTATTTATTAATAATGTCTTTTACAGTGGGATTATTGTGTTTAGAAGTAGTTGAATCTTGTAAAGAATACGTTTTCAAGAATTCAATAGGTTTATTTAGGAACAATGAGTCATTAGGTAGTTGTAAATCTGTTTGTTGCTCTTCATAATTGTTATTTTGTATTTTATACGCCGTGGATTCTTCTGAAGGGGGAAGCATTTTCAATGAAGTATCGTAATTTGTCTTAAGCGGCTCTATAATCGGGTAATTTAGTTCATTTTGATTGTCATTATGAATATTGTATGTCGTGGATTCTTTTGAGCGAGCAACTTCATTAAAATAACTTTCGCAATTAGGTCTAGACTCTAAATTCGGATTATTTTTATGTTGAATCACTTCCTGGTGTTCATTTTTAAGGATATTGACACTATTTTCATTTTTCCCATATCTAGTTTCAATTATGTTCAAATCTATGTTCAGTTTGCTAATGAAAAAGTAATTAAATTCAGGAGTACTTTTAGAGTAAAAGTTAAGATGAGTTTTCGTAAAGGAAATTTTTTTGGAATAATCTGATTTTTCTGTCTTTCTACTGTCTACACATTTATTAATATAAGGTTGGGTAATATTATGGTTAGTATTTGCTACTGGGATAATATCAACATCACATACTTGTGACCACAGTTTCGTTTCTTTACTATTTTGTCGGTTATCAATTTTGTTCAATGTATCGCTTTCTTTAATAGTGCTATTTGTAGTTAAATTTGGTAATAAAGATTTTGAATTAAAACACGTATTTGTTAGCGGAATATTTGCTCTATAGATCCTTTCATTTATGTTTGATTTTACATTATTGTTTGAAATGCAAGGAAATCTCATTAAACTTGTCTTAAAATCGGATATCGGTTCTAGATTGTAATTTTGCTTCATACTGTTAGTAAATAAACCTTGATGTGTATTCGAGGGCATTAAGATGTCGCTGTTTACTT
This sequence comes from Parnassius mnemosyne, assembly GCA_963668995.1. Classification (NCBI taxonomy): domain Eukaryota; kingdom Metazoa; phylum Arthropoda; class Insecta; order Lepidoptera; family Papilionidae; genus Parnassius; species Parnassius mnemosyne. The sequence goes on along the minus strand of CAVLGL010000013.1, from coordinate 21,818,383 downwards.
TTTCAATAGCATCACATTCGTTATCATTACCTTTCTTAAATTTCTGTGCTTTTTGTGGAACTGTAGTTTCTTGGTCATTACGTTCAATAGCAGTTTTGCTTTGAGGTTTTGTTATTTCATTAACAACTTTAATTTTACATAACACATCATCAATACATGAGATTACAATATCATTTACCATTTTTGTTTTCTCAGGACTTGATAACATGTTATTAGTGCTTAAAATTGAATTTGATGTATTCTGAGTTATGTTATCCTTGTGTTTTATTTCTGACAAATGTATTATATTTTTTAATTTAGCTTTATCGTTTTGTTTGATGTTATCGCTGTTTATTTTCTCAATAGATTCCAATTTGTTATCATTACTTTTCTTATATTCCAGTACTTTTTGTGGTACTGTAGGTTCTAGGTCTAGACTTTCTATTGCAGTTTTGCCTTGAAGTTTAGTTACCTCATCAACAACTTTAATTTTACTTAACATGTTACTATTGCTTATAATTAAACTTGATGTATCCTGAGTTATGCTATCGTTGTGTTTTATTTCTAACAAATGCATAATATTTTTTTCTTTGATTCTATCGTTTTGTTTGATTTTTTCTAAAAAATCATCAATATGGTTTTTGACGGTATCTATAAACGTATTTTTAGAATTGCACATAGTTATTTCATCACTATTGTTATTGTTTGCTTTCTTTTCTATGATATCAATAACATTAAAATTAGATTTTTCCTTTTTAATAATTTTGTTTCTTATTTCATTATAAGGTTTGACTTTAATATTACCAGCATTATTTGCCCTTTCGATGGTGTTCAATTTAATTAAGTTGTTTAATTTTGGTTGGGATTTTTTGCTTAACAAATCATTTCCATGTATTTCTTTTTCTATTTCGTTTAAAATACTATTTATTTGTTCATCATCTTCAATATTTTCTACAACGATTTCCCCGTTATTTTGATGACTTTCTTGTAGCACAATATCTTTTATGTTTGTTTCATCTATCTTCCCTAGTTCCCTTAACTCGTTGTTTTCTGTTACATCAAATATAGAATTTTTATAATGCATAATATTTAAATCTGGAGATATTTGTTTAGCTTCTTTATCCATGGGTTGTTTAAAAGATTGCATTTTTTCTATAATAGGATAGTTACGTTTTCTTTTTTCCATGGAACGTGTTTCACCAATATCAGAGGTTTTTCGTTTACGTATTTTAAAAGTATCAGTAATGGCAGCTTGTTTGACATGTTTTGCCTTCGTTGGTGTGCCTAGTTGAGAAACTGTATTATTATTTCTTGCAGACAATGTATGTAAGTCGTTAAATACATATTCACACTGAACGTCAATTCCCGCTGAAAAAAAATACTTGATTTAAATTTGCATTATTTAAAAAAAGTTTTTAATCTAATTTAATTAGTCTCATATCACGGTAAGTTTACTAAAGTTGAAAGTTCGAGTGGCGGCCTCGTACCGGCGGACGAAGTGTAGGGCGTCCCCTCACTAGAAGGATTGATAATCTGGTAAGACGTGCAGGAGGTCGATGGATACAGGTGGCTCAGGACCGTGTTTTGTGGCATTCCTTGGGGGAGGCCTATGTTCAGCAGTACACTTGTGAAGGGCTGTAATGATGATAATTACTAAAGTTTCTGAAACTTCAACAGATATCATGAACAATCTCTAAAGAAATTATTAAATAAATGGTAATAAAATCATGATCATCATAAACCTGCAGAACATTCTGTAGTAATTATTTTTTTTCTTCGAATGTCATCAAGCCTCAAGGCAAGTATTTTAATTTTAAATAATATTGTGCCTACTGTAGCGTACCAAAAATTGTTCATAGAGATTAGTTATCTTGTTTATTTGAATATCATTAGCATCATTAAGAAACTTTTGAAAACGAGGCACTCCAAACGCATGCGGATTAACGATCTCAACCAGAAGTCAGATATCTTAGGCAGGTATTCAGCGACAATCTCCGGTTTATACTCAAACTCCACAATGTCACAATTTGAATCTAGGTCATAGATTTACGTATATTATAAACTCAAAATGTTTTCTGGTCCTGGACGCCAAGCCTCGTCGCAGCGGTTTAATTTTTATCAGCTGTTATTTCAATTACCTTCGAAACTTTTATTTTAAACACTCATGCCAGATTTGACTAGGTACTTTTTAAACACTTCTTACTATTCTTTAATATAAGAAATTCGAGAACATCTAAAATATCTAACCAATCTGAATAATATGATTTAAGAGGATTGTGAAGAGGAAAAAATATATCGTCATCAACATAATATTGTTATTATTCTGTCAAGGATTGTGACACATTCTTTGCATATTATATAATAATATGCGACGCGCATTGAATACGGCGGCGGTGGCTTGTACAGGGTAGTGCAGTGTACAAGTGTATCTGTAACGTTTCAGCCGTAACGATATTATATATAACGTAACGAAAAATATTTTTCTACGAAAATGTTGTTCTTGAACGTTATTTTTTATAACGTTATTGATAATTTTAGGTTTTAGTCATCGATCACATTAGTGATCGATGTTTTAGTATCATTACAAGCTTTGGAACCTTATGAGATAACATTTAGTGTAACGAAATGAAATTCATTTCATTTTCAAGTCCCTGTTTTCAAGACTTGTTACAAGAGTTGCACTCTCTCTATCGCACGATACGGTATCTACGGAGCGAGCGGTATGAAACATAAAACATTTTTGAAAATACCTACTAACGCCGCGTATCGGCATTTCAAAATCATCTTAAATATTAAACTTTAGTACTTACCAAAATTTGAGCTAATGCATTGTGCAATAATCTTATGTCCAAAGTGATGTCTCCTCATTATTTCGTATGTGATTTGCCCATCATAAACGCTTATCAAATCTTTGTCTCTAGAAGAGTATTATTGAATTACATTAAAAAAATTGTGTAAAATAAATAAAAAAAAGTGGCGCTAAGGATATCCACTACCCCATATTTTCCCGTGGGTGTTGTGAGAGGCGACAGTGGAAAACAGGCAGGATGTGAGCAGCAGCATCTGCCTGATAACAGCAATACAACAATAAAAAACTGCGGTTGCCAACCCGCTCGCCTAGCGGGGCAACTATGGCAAACATCCCCCATGATGAAAGTTACGAAGGCCCCGGCGACCCCGCTATTCCTGGCCACGTTGGCCACTATGGTAACGGCGGGGCAGTGGTTGCTAAGAATCTCCGGAGGAGGTTCGTTGCCACCTAAGACGACTCGACCTGGCAATATACAACGCACGCACGCTGAGGACTAACGCGAAGATACTGGAGCTGGAATAAGAGATAGACAAGTTGCGCTGGGATATTATAGGATTACCTGAAGTCCCAAGAGAGGGAGAAGGCACGGTAATCCTCGAACCTGGAAACTTGTTATATCACCGGGAGGGCGAACATCTGTCCCAAGGAGGTGTCGAATTTATCCTCCTCCTCTCTCGTTAACAACGTTGTAAGGATTGTGAATGTGTCGACGAGGGTTGCGTACCTTATGCTCAGAATCACCAAACGGCATTCGTTGAAGGTCATGCAGGCAACGCACCAACCTCGTCATATCCCGATGAAAAAACGCCTCTAAAACGCACTATACTGTGTTAATGGGAGACTTCAACGCAAAACTATGCACAAGAGAGAACGGTGAGCCGAAGGTAGGGAAATTGGGAATAGAGGGGAAATGAAGCTGCAGTCTTCAACAAATTTGACAACATACAGGCGACTGAACAGACAGATCTCCAAATGCATGCGGCGTGACTTACGCAACTTCAATACAGCTCGAAAAAGCAATCGAGCTGAATCAAGGCTCCAAAGTATTTGCCAGAGATCTGTCTACCAGAAAAAGCCAACTGTCAAAGCTGAATACTGAGTGTGGCAACATCGTTTCCGGGACACCTGAGATTTGAGATGTCGTTGGAGCCACACGCAAGTGTGAATAACAATCCAAAAGCAACTCCTATCCGATACTATTCCGATGGTATCCCGGACGTCAGTCTGACCGAGATTAGAATGGCTCTCCAGCACCTTAAAAACGGCATGACCCCGGGTGAGGACAGAATTACAATGAAGCTTCTGAAAACGGGTGAAAAACCAGTACTTGAATTCTGTTCTGAATTCAATTCCGTCCTCCATGGTGACACTACTACGAAGGCGTGAAGCAGAAGTGTCTTGTTTTTCAAGAAGGGCGACAACCCGCGAATTGATTTCCCTTCTGAGCCGCGTCTACGTGCTGTTTTCGAGAGTCATTATGAATCGTCTAGCACGCAGACTCGACGAATTCCAGCCTCCCGAACAAGCCGGTTTCTGAAAAGGCTTTAGTACTCTGGTACTAAACCATACCCTTTGGCAAATTGTACAGAATAACGAAGAGTACAAACTGCCACTGCCTTGCGTATGTGTCTATGAGATAGCCTTTGATTCCGTCGAAATTCGTGCGGTGCTACAATCTCATCAGCGATGCCAAGTTGACTTTCGCTATATCAAGATGCTGAAGTATTTGTACTGTAGGGCTACGATGGTTATACGAGTATAGAACCAGAGTACGAAACCAATCCAACTACAGAGAGGTGTAAGACCGAAGACTTTATATCCCCGAAACTCTTCATCTTTGCATTGGAAGATGTTTTCAAGCTACTGGACTGGAAAGGATACGGTATTAACATCAATAGCGAGTACATCACTCACCTTCAATTTGCCGACGATGTAGTCCTTATGGCAGAATCACTGGAGGATCTAAGCACCTCAATAGTGTCTCCCAATGGATAGGTCTTAAGATGAACATGGACAAAACAAAGATCATGTGTAATGTCCATGTCACTAGCTCTAAGGAGCACTAAGCTCGAAGTTGTTGACGAGTATGTTTACCTGGGACAAATACTCCAACTAGGTAAGTCCAACTTCAACTGAGAGGTCGATCGACGGATTCAACTCGGCTGGGCTGCGTTCGGGAAATTACGGCACATCTTCTCGTCAGGTATACCTCAAAATGTATGTGCGTGTTGTCAGTAATGACTTATGGATCTGAGACGTGGTCCTTCGCCGCTGGCCGTATGAGGACGCTCAATATCGTTCAGCGAGCTATGGAGAGGGCTATGCTTGGAGTTACTCTGCGTGATAAACTTAGAAATAAGGATATCCACAGTAGAAACAGAGTGACTGACATTGCCCAACGGATTAGTAAACTGAAGTGGCGATTTGCCGGCCATATAGCTCAAAAAACCGACAACCCATGGGCAGAAAAGGTTCTCGAGTGGCAGCCTCGTACCGGTGGGCGGAGTGTAGGGCGACACATCTAAGGTGGAGTGACAACCTGGTAAGACATGCAGGAAGTCGATGGATGAAGGTGGCTCAGGACCGTGCTCTGTTCTTCGGGGGAGGCCTATGTTCAGCAGTGGACTTGTGAAGGGCTGTAATGATAATAATGATGATGAATCATTTACACTAATTTAAGGTACTTTTCTAATCGCAAATCAGCAAAAAAAAACCTATGCTTTGACAATGTTTGTGATCTTGTAATTGAGTAATCCTAAAAAGTTATGTGATAGAGTACAATAATATATTTTAAAAAAACTGTATTATGTAGGCAAGGTAGGTATTTCAACATGTGATTTTTTATATTTACGCAAACCTGCCTCATCTACGAATGTTAGTAATATATAATTATTCAAATGAAACTCTGTATAAAAATCATCATCACTTCTCGAAGAAAGGATTTGCCTTAATCATCACGCTTGACAGGCGGATTGAAGATCACAATACCAGACGTCTTACACCTTGGACCTTTAGATCGCTGGTTTGGGTAATCAGTCGCTACTTTCGTCCCCCATGGGACGAAATGGGTGATCGATTGCTTATTCATTTTGAATACATACAATAAAATGGACCGTGTAGTAAAGACATTTTTCATTCAACCCACACAAACATAAAGTAATTCAGCTTTGAAAGATGCATTCTTCTTGTGGTAGAATCCCTGTTCTAAAAATGTTATGTATAAAATTTTAAAGAAAATTGGAAGTCGATGTTAGGATAGCTTGTAAATGAACTGAAAAACGAGCCTCTGGATCATCATTAAGGCCAAGTTTTTAACTAAAGAACCACTGAACAAATACAGATGAAGTAAATGTAAATTCTTTACAATAGCGCTGGCGGAAGAAAAGCTAAAGATTTAATAAAGATTAATATTTTGTTTTATACTCGATTTTTTACAATAGCAGACTCTAGTATCAAACCTATATCAAATATTACTTGTGCACTTTGGACCTCGGGCGTACCCGAGACGTAAATTGGCATATCTTTATTGTTTGCCAACTATTTTAAATGAAATTAATATAAAATGTATAGATTTATACTGAATAACATATTGCGGTGTATGACTTTTTCTGCCCAGGATAGGTCTGTCTGGATAGGTACCACTCTCTTACCTCTTTCTGAACACATCAGTGCGTGCACTGCTGCGTTCTGTTCCGAAGAGAACAGAGAGCCAGAATTATCATTACAGGCTGTGTGAGGAGACAGAGTGTAAGTCCTCATAGATGATAATGCATTTGTGCATGTGCCTTCTTTGTTTGAAACAAAGAAGGCGTCCGTTTCTTTTTGTTTCTTGTTTCTTTTTAAAAAACGTTACCCCACACTAGGATTTTCTCCTGTATTGTGGAGGCAGTTTACAAAGACAAATTGTACAAGGACAAACATCCAGACCCGGAACAATTATTTGTAGGCCATACAAATACTTGTTCCGTGCGGGATTCGAACCCGCGGCCCTCATGGCAGCAACTCATTGCTAAGCCACTGCGCCACGGAGCCGTTGGCTGCTGTACGACTATAACTCTCAGGTGAGCTGTACGTTCGTTTGTCACTTTAGCATAAAAATAAACTATACAGTAAAAATAAATGGAGGCATTTTGTACGTGGTAGAGCAATAATATAGCTGCAGCGTACACAGCTATATTATTGTTCGCTCTCACAGAATCACAATACCGGCCCAAAATAGCAGTTTAATGCTGCTGTTTTGTATGGTGAGTTTAGAGAACCGGAGACCCTTTTTACTGGAAACGCGGCATTCCATCTTAGTCCTCAGGGATGGCAACGCATCTACATTTTGATTCTTAATTGAGGATGTATGTAGATGTCCATGGGCGACAGCATCCCTCATCAGGTGGACTGTGTGCTCGTTTGTCACACTTATTCTATAATATAATTTTATAAAAAAAAGTTAGATCGCAGAGCGGTACTACATACTTTCAGCTGCTTTTTATCCGGTTTTACCAAAAAACGTTTGAAAAGCTGGAGTTTTGAAGGATAAAATAACACTATTTAAATTTTGAACGTATGTTAAGGTAGAGGAAAACTTTATGACCTGGCTACATAAAATTTACTGTTTCAAAAATCCTAACGTTGTATAGGTATGTCGCATGACGACCTAGTCAATAATAACAAAATTTAATATTCATAATGTATGACAACATTCTTGAGGTGGCCTTAACGTTAATATTTATTAATATGCTTATGACATATTTTATCCTATTATTATTTAACAATTATAAGCATTTTACGATCAGTAAACTCAATTATAGAGCATTGCGGTAGTAATATATTTGTTACGTATACATAAATAATTACTTTGTAAGGTACATAATTGTTAACATATTATGCCAAATGCAATGAATAACTATACAAATTATATATTATGTACTCGTAAAATGTGCCGAGCGGTGCCGATACAGAATATTTCAACACCTCATCATAAAATTATCGAACCAATAATTTAAACGAAACGAAACGAAGTTAGGTTAGTCTTGTATTGCACTTAGCAAACTGCCTTTTAATTTTCATTATGGGGCAAACAGAGCTAGTAATTATTTACCGCTCAACAGATGTCGCTAGTTGGAACCTTGCATTATTTATTCTGTGCCTTGGAACTGAGTGACGATAATTGTTACACATTGTTACTTTAAGAAAAGCGGCGTTTTAAATAATAGAGTTTCGGTTTCTAATGTGTATACCAATATGAACAGAACAATGCTAGTGGTTTACTCGTAATTTTTTTGCACAGTTCAACTCTCGCTCTTGATTCATCCAATTTATCTAATTAATTAAAAATGCAACTAATATTTCAGATAAAAACATTAAACTTGATATTTTTTTAACAATTTAACTTTCCCTTTATGAAATCTGTCGAATAGTCCACTTTATTCCAAAGTGGCTCCGTCCTGGCGGCAGAAAAAGTTTTGGATGTCCTTATCAACTTAACAGAAATCTATGTCAGTCAGTTGTCGGTTACACAGTGATAAGGAAATGAAGAGAACAATTATAACGTAAGCCGCCATAATTATTTACAGGACACGCATATTTTCCGTCTAAGTATCGGGCATGCGTACCTAACAATGACTCTCAATGCTGTTTGTCTGTACAATTGAACGCCTCTTTGTTCTAGTGGCCGCAAACGAAGATGTAGATCATGAGGTGGTCACCTGGTTAGTCCTGGCTCGGCTTATAATCAGTTATAGGATTTTTTTGTGAAGAAATTCTCAATAAAAACCCAGAGTCAGGCAGTTGGAGGCGTTACACCCCATGCCTCGGAAAGCAAGTAAAGCGGTTGTTCCTGCGCCTGATCTCTCTCTGATCGTGTCGGATTATCCTCCCATCGGACTATAAAAGGGAAATATATAGAGAGTGCACCTTCGTTTACTACCAAGTTTGGTGGCCGTGACGGACATTTTGTCTGGAGGTCATTATTATTTATATAAAAAAATAATCATACAATACACAAAATTATTTTAGGACATTTAAAATACCAATATAAAACTAAAAAGCGTGAGCATTGAAATAAATGAATGAAATAAAGCTATTGTTAACCTTATTATACTTACTTAAAAGATGTAAATAACAAGAGATAGTTCTCAGTATCACCAATAATAATATAACTCTTGTGGTTGGCTCCAGCCGTTAAATGTTCTATATTTTCCAGTAGATGCATCTGGTTTAATAATGTCAACTGTATCTTCACGCTGTTTTCATTAACGGGTGTCATTGTAAGCTGATATTTCGGCAACAAACTAATTTGTTTACGTAGGATATTACCTGCTGGTGGGCCTTTGTTCATTATCTAAAAGTGGAAAAGTGTAAAAAATTATTTTACACGAATTATAATTATCCATATCGACGCGTGGTTGTTTTAGAAATGCCAGAAAAATCTTTTACTTGATGGTGGTATTATAATAACCCCCCCCCCCCCCCCCCTGACTTCTGTAGAGCAATATTGCCGGATCAGGCTATTTTTTTGTTTGTGGTAATGATTTGATTGTATGTCGATAAATAATTGTTCGTTCTTATGAAAAAAGCATGTTATTTAGGAGTCTCGCTCCGCGCTCGTATGACTTTGAGTTTCAGGACACGTTATATACTTACCTACATTTTTTAACAAATAATATCAAATAATCTCTCTGTTGATACATTGCACACGTTTAGAATCTGACAAGAGCTTTTTATTATTTATAAAAATTAGAAATAAAATAAAAAATATTTAGAGGAGGATCTGTTCTAAGTACTAAACGGTCTCTCTGGTCAAGTGAAGTACCTGTTCTGAGTATGTGTGTGTGAATAAGGCCAGTAAAACATTTATATATTGCAGTATACTTACCCTTTCCAAATCTCTAGGATGACTTTCTTCTAATAACATGAAGTTGAATTTACCGGCAGTTGCAAGTAAACCACTAAACGTAGGTCCGATACCTTTCAGTTGCTTGCTCACGTATATAGAATTTTCCCAAAGGTGACTTTCAATGCATTTATTTAATACAATAGAATTTAACACAGCCTGATAATGTTGTGCACACTCCCTTAAAACGTTCGGTCGTGTCACGTAAGCCACTAAACCTAAAATTATAATGTATTTTTATGCAAGTATAATGGTGACAAACGAGCACACAGTCCACCTGATATTATATGAATATAATTTAAAATTAAAAATTTTGTACAGCCGACTTCAATATAAGTTATTTAAGAATAACTTAAAAACTATTGGTCTGACCTTGATCAAATTCATATGGGACCACACGAGAAGTACCAGCTTTCAAATAAAAAAAGAATCATCGAAATCGGTTCACCCAGAAAAAAATTCTGAGGTAACACACATAAAAAAAAAACGAAAAAAAAAAACATACAGTCGAATTGAGTACCGGCTCCTTTTTGGAAGTCGGCAGAAAATGGAAATGTAGATGCGTCGTCAACCCCGAGGACCAAGACGCAACGCTACGACTTCGAACAAATATTGGCCTGTAATCAAATCCTGAACCCATAATATCGGAACCTTCTACCATGAATTTACTGTTTATATTATTACATTTATAAATGGACAAAATATTGTTTCGCTCATTTTTAAGAAATTATCATAATCGTAGCTATAATCTATTTCGTCATAAGGTGTTATGAAGCGGGAAAAGTTCTGAATGGAATATCTAAAAACTAAAAAGTACATATTGTTAACTTGTAATAATCATTTTATTAACTGAAAAATAATTGTTATGCGATAGACAACACACATTACTATACATATAGGTACTCAATTTTCATTGGATCTCTATTTTACGCGTATGTATTGTGACAAGGTTAATAAATCATTGCTTTACGTGGTAGAGGTACGCTGCAGCTATTATAGCTGCAGCACGAATGGGTCGCCTCGACTGGGGTAGGACCACGCTCTCACAGAATACCAGAGTGAAACAACAGAGTAGTCCTCAAGGGTAACAATGCATTCTACTTCTTAATCGATGATAGATGTAGATGTCTATGGGCTACAGCATCCACTTACCATCAAGTGGTCTTTTGTGCTCGTAATCCTATAAAAATAACATATTATACTCCTTTAATTTAATTATTCTCGGCCGTTGGTAGCACCGTAAATTTCATATTCAAATTTCATCAGTACACGTCGCACGAGCAACCTGGGTTCGATCTACGCTGGCACAATGAAATTGTTAATTACAATTTTAAGTGATGATTTGCCACGCGGCTGCCGGTAAAATAAAACATCGTGAGGAAACCTGCATGTCTGAAAAGTAAATTATATCAAGAACGTTTGATATTCGCCAACACGCACTGGAGCAGCGTGGTTAATCGCTCCATAGTCCTCTCACAATTTTTTACAAGACTAGAATTTTTTTATTTCACTTTATTGATAGTTGCTCTTTGATACGTACATTTGCAGATGCGATCAGCGATTCTCATTATCTTCATAGCTTCTTGATTTAACGAAGGCTCCAGGATGGGAAGGCAACCAAGGACAGCCTGAATTAAGCTAAATACATGATATTTTAATACACTGCTACTACACAGCTTCTTACTACTTCAAAGAAGTACTTACTACATTATTTTATCTAATATATAAAACATTATATTTGTTTGTTCGTATTTTATGCGCTGCCATACCGTTCATCAGATTGTGGTAAAACTTTGTCAACTTATTGCTTACACTTGCGCGAAGATTATAATTAGTAGGTGGCGCGCATATCGTACCGACAATTTATTTGAAAGTTTTAGATCATTCAATTTGATTCAAAAAGATTGTATTATCATCTTCGAATTATCATATCTAATTAAACAATATAACTCTTCCAAATTTAAAACGATATTATCACAATTATTTCTTGTGCAGCATCAATGCGCCGGGTACCAGCTAGTATCTAATAATTTTTACATACATACATATAATCACACCTTTTTCCCGTAGGGGTAGGCAGAGACCACTTCTTTCCACTTGCTACGATCCTTACATACTTGTTTCGCTTCGTCCACTTTCATTATTCTCTTCATACATGCTCTACGCTTTAAGGTGCTCTTGACCTGGCCTTTTTTCAAGACGTCCCTGATTTGGTCTTGAAATGTCCGCCTAGGTCTATCCCTTCCAGCACTTTCATTCACACTCGCCTTATACACGTTTTTCGTCAATCGTTCTTCATTCATTCTCTCGACATGGCCAAACCATCTCAGCATACCTTTTTCAATTTTTGTCACTACATCTTCTTTCAGACCACAACGTTTCCTTATCTCACTATTTCTAATCCTGTCACTCAGTTTATTCTTAAACTGAATAATTTTTAATACTGATATATTACAGGCAGGCAGGTACAAGTATTTGTATAACATGAATGTAACTTAGTTATAAAATGATAAGAAAGAAATAAAAAAGATTGTGTCAGTTAAATAATTAATTATTTTATATATTAGATGTTTCATATCAAAGAGTACAGAGAACACTATATTATCGAAAGGGTTGCTAAAATTGTAAGATTTCAGTTTTGGATAAATTTTAAATACTCCTGCAGCACAACAAACTATCATTGTTTATTTACAGGTGTAACATTTTTTTAAAATTTATATACGAAACAGTCTATTGAAAACCATAAGGTCTATCTTTACGGTCTATGGCGATGGATTATTACCCTACGCCACAATCAAAGAGCGAACTTTATAATAGATTAATACATAATATATATAATTATACTCTCATCTTCATACAATAATAATATACACATAGACTCCCAGAATTTTTTTTTAACTTTTTTACCCTCAATAAGAAATTAATGACAACTACGTAGTAAGCCCATCGAGTCAGCATTCGTTCATACTAAAATTTATCAATAACTACAAATCATTGTAATGTTTTCGAGGTCGCATCCGAACCTTCTATTTTGTTTTTTATAACATTAGGTTCGGGAAGATAAGAACGAGTGCCTTTGAATTAGCTTTAATTAATGGCATTATAATTTGTCCTGTGAATGTGATAAGTTCATTGTATGCCAAAACATTTATTAACTATATAATATAAACTCTTTATTCATTGACATTATATCTGCCCATCACATGTCCATTGTTGATCATAAGCATCTACATATATTGCCACAAAGCGCGATCCTGAGTCACTTAGATTCATCGACTATCTTCGTGTACCGGTACAGCCTATCGAAAGTCCATTGCTAAACATAGTCCTCCCAATATATCCTCATGAGGGCGATATTTTACATAGTTGCCCCGCTTCGTAGACGGGTCGGCAACCGCAGTTTTTTTTATTTGTTATTAGGAAGACGCTACTGCTCAGCCCCTGGTTTGTTTCCCTCTGTCGCTTCTTACGACACCCACTGGGCGATATGGGGTAGTAGATATTCTTACACCGCCACTGCACGACTATCTGCATGTTTCGTTGGATTGTCACTCCGTCTCGTTAGACACTGCATTTGCAAATGTTCGAGTGCCTTTCTTCTCCATTGGTTGTTGCCTTTTTTTATAGGAGAGGGGGCAAACGAGCACCTGATGGTAAGTGACTACCGCCGCTCATGAACAACTGCAACACCAAGGGAACCAGGGGAATTTCAGATGCGTTGCCGGCTTTTTAAAAAGGAGTAGGCTCTTTTCTTGAAGGTCGTATCGGACCGGAAAAATCGCTGGTGGTAGTCGATTCCACAAGAAAGTTGTGCGAGGAAGAAAACTTCATCTAAATCGCATAGTGGTGGACCGCCAATCATTCAGATGGTATGGATGGTATCAGGAGTTCTGCCGCGATGTGAAATTTGGCGGCTGGGATTAATCCCAATTACTGTTCGGATTAATCCCAGCCATTTTAATTAAAAAAATAGTGTTCATTTAGAAATACTTTTAACATACTATACAATATCTTACCAGTTGAGTTTCATTTGTCTTGTATTTATTTTGCCCTTCAGGGGAAACCGTATAGTTGCACCGGTGTTATTTCTATTGAGTGCGTTAAGACATCTGCGTTCGTCTACACGTAGGTGCATATCAGATAGCTCGTGACTCTCGCACACTATCCATAATAACTGTTCTAACGACTCGTTGCCTTTTATCTACGCGAAAATATATGTCAAGATTGTAGAAACGAACGGGATTTGCGTAGTAGTTTTATGACATTTGATACAAGGATAAAAGTACGGCCCTCGTCTCGGAAGTCAACGAACTTGAGACCGAATAAAACTTGAGCTGGCTTTTAAATGTGTGTTAGCCAATTGAGTCAACATCTTTGAAAATGATTCCAGCACGTCTTGATTTATGTTTGATGATGACAAAAATGGTGATGATGTTACTTGCCAGAATTGGAAAACGTTGATAACTTCCGGATATTTAATATCGTAATCTATCAACTGTGCGAGACGATATGACAGTGCTACTTATTTTCCGTTGTTGTGTTTTGCTTTTTTTTTTTAAACGTTACCCCTACACTAGGATTTCCCCTATATCGTGAAGGCAGTTTACAAACATAAATTGCACGAGGACAAACATCTAGACCCCGAAAAATTATTTGTAGGCCATACAAATACTAGTTCCGTGCGGGATTTGAACCCGCAGCCCCCAGCGCAACAACTAATTGCTAAGCCATTGCGCCACGGAGCTACTTTGAAGTGTATAAAGTCAATATAATTATTACCTACTTAGGTCTTATGGGTGACAACCTGCAGCATTCTTTATTTTAAATTGCAATGTCCATAATCTGCTATAGTTATTATCCTTATCATCACGTAGACTTGTTTCTCAATCTTAAGGTATAAAAATATGATCGCATTTCCTTGCATTCGGGTAGTGAGGACGAGAAAATGCATCTTTGTATGTGCAAACAGTTTCTCATCAATGCCATCACTACAGTGACCATAAAGACAGAAAAGCACGGTCCTGAGCCGCTAGTAGGAGGCCTTCACTGGTTAGCTGACAACCAAAATATTACGAGATTGTATGTCCCTGTAATTTGTAATTTGTGATGGCGGCGTCAGATTCTCACGCGTAATTTTCGCAAGGCACTACAAGAAAATCCAGAAAAGACTAGTGGCACCCAATAAATGACGAATACTGTTAAGAATTATATCCAAAAAAATGTGGAAACCTTCCGTGGAAAAGCCTTTTTGGGTATAAAAGCTTGGTGGAGCATATACAGAATAACTATTCGCATAATATATGCATAGAATTAGTTCGCAAAAAAATGCACACAATTTATCTACAGGTCTGTTTGCTGATAAAAAACAAAAGAAGTTTTATTTTGTATTCAAATATAAAGTTTTACCTAAATAAACTACAGTTTAGGTTGTTTAAAATATTTTTTTTTTTTATTTAAGTGTCTTAAATAAGTCACCTAAAGGTTTGGGTTACAATGCAAATATTGCTAACATTTTAACGCACTAAAAATAAAAAGAGGATGAGACCTTCCAGTATACGGATCCTAAAAGCTTTTTAATTAATGGGATCTTTTTATCAGGTTAAACTTAATACTTTCAAACAAAATAAATAGCATAATCAATGATATGTTAAAAGTCGACTTCTAAAATCTAAACAACAATTTGTAAACTATGGTTTCATAACTTTATATAAACTATGATATAAAAAACACTTTATATAATACTGTTAACAGACCACCTATTGGTAAGTGAATGCTGTGGCCCATAAACATCATCATTTATCCACGATTAAGAATCAAAATGCGGATTGTCACCTTTGAGGAGTAAGATGAAATGGCTCGTTTCCAGTAAGATGGGTCTCCGGTTCTCTACACTCACGAAACGCAGACACATTAAGCTAAGACCGCAGAGGTGTCTTCATCACTAAACACTAAGATACGAATACAACACCTCACGGACCCTGTCCACGGCCTGTAATTCTACTTGCTCTATATTACCCTACCAAACAGAATACTGCATTGAATGCATACAAGCTAGGCTACGTAGTACTATTTTTTATTCTGTGGCTAGGCGTCAAAAACATGCAAAGGTGGTACCAGGCCAAACGGACTCCGTACGGAAAAGGAGCCCGTGTCACCACTTAGTCATATAGTTAATTCATGTTTACCACCGATCTTATTGCATAAAGTTACCAGCAACTCTTAGGGGTCAAGTCCAAGGCCCACAGTACACAGCAGTCAGCGCATAGATTACTGTATAAGTCAGCGTCTCTGACCTGGTGGTCAGAGACTTCACGGTGAAATTTATGTCTATATGGTGTAAGATGCATGGAAATGTTGATAACATCTTTCATCATCATCATTATTAGTCCTTCACAAGTCCGCTGGTGAACATAGGCCTCCCCCAAGGAATACCACAAAGCACGGTACTAGGTCACCTGCATCCATCGACTTCCTGCATGTCTTACCTGGTCGTCACTTCGTCTCGTGGACTTCACTCGACTTCACTAGCCTACCGTTAAGGGGCTCAATGCCACTTCAGCTTACTAATTCCGTTGGGCTATGCTGGTTACTCTGGTTCTACTGCGGACATCCTCATTTCTAAGTTTATCTCGCAGAGAAACCCCGAGCATAGCCTTCTCCATAGCTCATAGAGTGACCATGAGCTTCCTCATCCAGCCAGCACTGAAGGAGCACGTCTCAGATCTATAAGTAATCACTGGCAACACGTACTGATTATACAATCTTGTTTTCAAGTTTTGAGTTATACCTGACGAGAAGAGGTGCCGTAATTTTCCGAACGCTGCTCAGCCGCGTTCAATCCGTCGATTGACCTCTCGGTCGAAGTTGGACTTACTTAGTCGGACTATTTGTCGTATGTAAACATACTCATCAACAATTTCGAGCTTAGTGCTCCCAACAGCTACCGGTATAGGTGTGACATGGACGTTAAATATGATTTTTGTTTTGTCCATGTTCATCTTAAAACCTATCCGTTAGGAGACACTATTGAGGTCATTGAGCATAGTGCTTAAGTCCTCCAGCGATTCTGCCATAAGGACTATATCGTCGGCAAATCGAAGATCCAGTACAGTAGCTTGAAAACGTCTTTCATCAATATATTATTTAAGTAATCTTACTTATTACTAATTATTAATATCATAGGCAAATTTTTACACTTACTTTCATTATATGTTTCATAGTTTCTAAATCCAAATAATATATAGACATAAGCCGGCCAGCCTCTGTCGACTCAATGCAACTCGCTTCATCCATCGTTATTAAGCCCGAACTTGCCAAGCCGTTCATTGCTTTTACGCAGAGTTCTGTCAGTGTATAATGTTATAATATTTTAAACCGACTTCAAAGAAAAAGAGAGTAGCCAATTCGTCGGAATATTTTTATGTATATACCTTTATAGTCTTTAAAAGTCCACTGCTGAAGATAGGCTAAAGATTGCTTGAAGGGTGGTTCCATATACATTTAGTCAAGATCTAATGATGGAACCAAATCGTGCCGTGGTTTCGTAAGAGGCGACAGAGATACACTGAGACAGGAGATGGGTAGTAGTATCTTCATAATAACAACTCAAAATACAAATAAAACTGCGGTTGCCAATGCACCTGCGTGGCAAATATGGCAAAATATCTATGCGGCATTGTATGAGGGAGGCCTATGGTCAGCAGTGGAATTCTATAGACTGTAATGAATAATAGATGATGATTTGAACCATTTAAAAATTATCAAACTTTTCAATTTGCATTTAAAAGCACCCTCCCTTCGTGTTTTAAGACACATTTAGTATCAAAAAAAAAGAGATATATGAAATTTCAAAATTTTCAATCCATTAAATTCTATTACGGATCAATTTGTAAGATCCTTTCAAGGCCCAGACCTTGGGGACACATCTAATCTTAACCAATTCGAATTCTATGTAACGTGTACCTACTGTACATCAGCGTAATATTATGATCTGCCCCTCCATTATTGAAAGCTGCTGTTCGCTGTTCCAGCATGCAATCTTCGAGTACTCGCTTTGACAGTACATATTATACTTAAATTGGAACACGCACTGCATATTTTTTATTTAAGATATAAGAAGTTTTATACATTACGGGTGTTCTTCTTTGGGTGCGTAGTTAACACTTTAAATTGCAATTAATAATTTGATTGTTAATAATGTTAGTGACTGGAAACTTTAATTAATTCTCTTGTTTTCTTATTAGTATATATCTAGTACTTATTCTTAGAGAGTGTGTTCCTGATCCGATCGATCCGACCCATTCGTGCTACAACTATAATATAGCTATATTCTTTTCCATGAAAAGAGACTACCTATATTATTTTAATATAAGTGATTTTTTAAACATACGCCAATAGATCTATTTTTTAAAGATTTAGTCATACTCACTTCGCTTGACAGACTAGTTGATGAGCTCACAGTATAAATATGTATAATATAAGTAATTATCGGAAGAGGCGACTGTGTAATTCTAGAAAGATCTTATGATCATCGATATATGACTTTATAAGTATAACCATACTGTTTACGCCAGACAAAAAAAAACCCAGAACATCTTGTACTGCAATCGTAATCGAGTGCCAAGCGTGGCGATTATAGCCATTCCTCTCTTTAACGAAAGAAACCTCTGTCCAACAGTTAGCCTTTTACGGACTGATGAAAAGTATAAGAACTAGAAAAAGAATAAATTTCGCTTGTAACCCCATTACAACTTCTATGAGATATCATCATCATCATCGACACCACTGCTGAATATAGCAAATAAATTCAACAACGCACAGTCCTGAGCTACCTACATGACCTCCATGACTTGTATCATATATACAAATAAATAAAATTGAAGTGTCTGTGTGTAATGTCAAAATAACAGCTTTTTAGTAAACGCATATGAACTTATATATGGCATTTATAACAAAAACACAATTTTTTAAATTTTAGTCCATCTGTCTGTCTGTCTGTTTGTTCCGGCTAATCTCCGAAATGGCTGGACCGATTTTGATGGGACTTTCACTGGCAGATAGCTGATGTTATTAGGAGTAACTTAGTCTACTTTTATTTAAAAAAAAATAAGGGTTTCGCGCAAAACAAAAACCCTAAGTTACACGCGGGCGAAGTCGCGGGGAACAGCTAGTGTGGTATAAATTGTGACAATATTTTATTAGTTTGTGGTTATGATACACACGCTCGTTAAAGCGTCGTCAATGACATTTTAGAATTAATAGGTAAAGTGTATGCAAAAGGAACTAGTAGTATATAAATAACCATAAATGTTAAACGACAAGCGATATTAATTATTATTGTAATAATTAATTACTTTGCAAATTCAAACACATTTAATTTTTAATTTCAAATACATTTTAAAGAGATGCCTACTAGATATTTTTTACAAAATTGGTTTTATTCGTCATATTTTAGAGCGACGTTTTTATTTACTAATAATATGGAAATCTAAGTAAACAACCAATAACTATTAATAATAATCTAAGTATAAAACAATAATATTAATATTACAAAAGTCCCTTGATCCCTATCGACCTTTTGGTGTCTTTTTAGTCTTAAAATTTAACTATCGAAGTTCGAGAAAAATCTCACATAAATAGATATAAGGATTTCGTATATGTCAGAAGTTGATGTTCAGAGAGGCGATGGGTAGCGTGAAGTAGTGTCAAAAGCGAAACATCTGGTAAAGCAAACATCCTGCGTGCCAGATGACTGCACTGAACAGTCCAGACGCTTCATTCCTTTTACTTAAACCTAAGGTTCTGAGATCGCGTCGCTCGATGATTCTACTTAACACACATTTATCGTGATCCGGAGCTAGTAGCGGATTTATAAACTACACTATACATTGATATTTGATTAATATGTATGTGTATTGATGTTTTGAACGTGGTAGAGCCATGCTGCAGCTATATTAGTAGTATAGTTGAAGCACGAATGGGTCGGCTCGACCGAGGAAGGACCACTCTCTCACAGAATACCAGCGTAAAATAGCAGTTTAACACTGCTGTATTTCGTATGGTGAGTGTAGAGAACCGGAGACCCTTTTACTGGAAAAGAGGCATTCCATCTTAGTTCTCACGGGTGACAACGCATCTGCATTCTGATTCAAAAAGGAGGATAGATGTAGATGTCCATGGGCCACAGCAACCACTTACCATCAGGTGGACTATGTGCGCGTTTGTCACCCTAACCAATAAAAAAAACTAAACAATGTACTTCATTGGCCTAATAGCCGTAAGCGCAACTGCTGATCATGTGATCTCGGGTCGAACCAAAATTAGTTATTGAGTTTTTCAGTTAATAAATTTTCAATAGCAGCCCGTATGAAGGATGGTGGTATTTCACTCCTGTGCCTCAGAAAACACGTAAAGTCGTTTGTCCTGCACGTGCTGGGCTAGCCAAGAAGACTTTTTACTACTGCCTTTGGATTGCCAGTAAGACGAGCAGTTACTATCAGCTGTCAGCTATGAACCCGATAGTGGCCTACCATACAGCCTTGCTCATGCTCACTCACTGATGCGCCAAAGAGAAGTTTTAATTAATTGACTACTTATTTTCAAACTATAGCTACGGCCAATTTGGTCTTTATCATTTAGTAAGTAAATTTTTCAAAAGGTTTTTTTAACATCGTCATCGTAGCATCGTCATTAACATCTTTCCCTTTAAGACATTAACATCAAAAACAAGCCAAGTGCGAGTCGGCCTCGCGCATGAAGGATTCCGTACTATCGTAATACACATTTCTAGTAAGGGAGCCCCCTTTAGTTTTTAATTTATTTAAATTTTTATTATTTGTTGTTATAGCGGCAATAGAAATATACATTCTGTGAAAATGTTAACTGTCTACCTATTACGGATCATGAGATACAGCTGACTGAGATACGCTGACAGACGGACGGACGGACAGCGGAGGCTTAGTAATAGGGTCCCGTTGGTTACCCTTTGGGTACGGCACCCTAAAAGATTTTTTTCGCAATTCATACAAATCAAACATTATTTTACCAAACGACCAAGATTCAACTTACCTTCAATCTTCTTCGATATAAGATGAGAAGGCGCAGTTTGAGGTAGGCCTAAGTATTTCCTGGGGTCGCGAGCAGCTCGAACAAACAGAAATGTAGAGCGCAGCCATTGCACGCACTGTGCCACGTCGTTCACTGTACCTAGGGCTGCTTCACTGTTCAGATTCTCTGCTAAACGCTTGTGTAGGTAGCTTTGCAATGGTTCGCAGCCACCGACAAGAGCTTGATATCTTGCCTAAACATTATAGATTACATGTAATATTACATTACATTACATTACAAGTTTGGGCTCCACGCACTTTCATGTAAGAAAAGTGCTGGTAGGTTTTCACGACATAGTTCTTTGAATGATGTCATCCGAAGGGCTCTTGTCTCTATAAATGTTCCCTCGGTTTTAGAGCCTTTTGGAATATTTAGAGACGATGGCAGGAGACCCGAACGGTATGGCGTTGGTCCCTTGGGAGAGAGGTAAAGCCCTAGTGTGGGATGCTACTTGCGTAGACACTCTGGCGGCCTCTCATCTCAGGGGTACCTCGTTTAGAGCCTGGGCGCTATCAGAGGCAGCTGAACTGAGTAAGTAGCGCAACTATAAGTATCTGAGAGATGACTACATATTTGTGCCATTTGCTGTAGAGTAAAGTGTAAGTGTAAAGTGTAAAGTTTCTAAAGGAACTCCATCCGTGGCTGGTCGTCGCTGCTGGTGATAAGAGGGCTGGTTCTTTTCTCGCTCAAAGGTTAAGTATAGCCATTCAGCGGGGAAACGCGGCCTTGGCACGATACCGCGGGGTGTATGCGATAATTAAGTTTCTTGATTTAGTTTTTTTTTATTATTATAGTTTTTAATATTGTATATAATAAAATATTGTATATTTTATAAATTTAATATTTGTCTTAATAATTTACTAATTACTAAAGTAAATTGTAAGTAACTGCTTATAACAAAAACACGATAATATGTTAGTGGTAGGCAAAGAGTATATAATCACTACGTTAGGTGGTAGGTACATAATGGCTGATTGTGTTAAATACATTAAATTTTTATGTTATATCAAATTTTGACAAATCACTTTTTATTTGTAATTATTTTGACGTTTTAAATTGTTTTAAGGTGGACTGATTTGTTTGAACTTATATAAATTGTTTTAAAATGGCCTTAAGTAAAGAAGAGAAAAAAGCTAAGAAAGAAGCCAAGAAATTACAGAAATTACGAGCCGAGGCCGAAGCAAGAAGAAAAATAAAACACGATGAACTTAAACGTGAAATGGCTGCACAAGCACGGAGGCGTGGTGAATTGGACAAGAAATGGCGTGAGATAATGCTTAAGATAAAAGAACCAATCTTCAGGCAAGATATTGAGGTAATGTTGCATACTTTTGAGAGAACATATGATAAGAAAAATCATCTTATAAAGCATATTATGAGTCTAATTGACGTAGCTAATGATCAGTATCAGCGAACAGTATCAAGCTTTTGCGATACGATAGATACAATGATTATAAATTTTTTATCTGGTATTGAAAAAATATCCAAGGAGAATGACGAAAGAACAGCTGAGTTACTAAAAATGGGTGAAAATGATGCGGCACGGATTAGAACAGATCACGATGCTGCCGAAACACATTTGCAATTATTAATTTACCATGGACATACTACAGCTGATTCTTTAGTTTGGACTACACGAGGAGAAAATTTAGTAAGAGAAGACGAGGAACGAAATAAATACACAAGTGAACGTGTAAACCTTCGTTCACTTCTTGAAAACTCATATAATTCTATGTGGGAGGATTATAAAGCTGTTCTTAAAGCATACGTTGTTAATACTGCCGCCAATCAAAAAGAGGTGCGTAAATTGCGCCGTAAAGAAAATTTAATGGCAGACATTATTGCTTCTCAAGCAAAGAAAATTGCAGATAACGATGGGTTACTAAAAAGGCTTCATTCAGAACTAGTAGCATATGAATCAGGCTCAAAACAAGCAGTTTTTCGAGATCGTCGTGATAGACATCGAGCAGCTTGTTTTCGGTTAAAAAAGACTTTAATGGACGGATGTGAAAAGGATACAAAGCAAATGGCTGACTTAGTACGAGCATCAGATAGTGCAATAGAATGGCTAGAAAATGCCCACAAAAAAGGAGAGAAAATTCTGCGTATGGCTGCACTATGTCGCAAATATGAGACACAACGCGAAAAAGTATTACCTTTCGGGTTAACCTTACCGCATTCTCCTACACATTCGAAGACAAACCTACGTAAACTACAATCAGACGACTCCTTGGTTTTAAAAGCGATATCAACAACATGCGGTTTAACGAGGCTTTGGCAACGAATTGCACATGCCGACTTAACACGTAAAGCCCTAGCACGAGAAAAAATGTTATTAGAAGAAGAAAACGCAATTCTAATGGATCAAATACAAGAGCGTAGTGAAAATAAGTTTGAACCTAAAACAACGCAATGTATATGTAACAAACCTGAGAGACAATATACTGTTTCAAAACCAGTACCGGTTGATGGTGTGTTGGAAATGTCTAAGTATGGCATCCATTAGAACAAATTTCGTACCCGTTTGTAATTTGCCTTGAACCACTTTAATCAATCTTTCAATTTGGTAGCACTATTCATTATTCCTTATTTAAATGGTGACATAATGTAGATTTACAGGGAGTCTCATGAGATATTCGTATTTCTTCTGTCGCATGACGAGAGTCTGCGCGAGCGTTGCATGTCGCAATGATGCGAGACCTACACGAGCCACAAACGATGCCACTATGACCTTACCCACTTCTAAAGCCGTGGGACAGGCAACGATCGATAAGCGTTTTGGAATGTGATTTAAATATTTTTGATGTTTTAAAGGTTTCGTAGTCTTATTTTTGTCTTTGACTTATGAATACAATAACTCCCAAAGTATTGCGAAACATATTTCTCACTTTAATACACGCTTGTATAAAAGCGTGGTGTACGCGATGTGATAGAGTTGACAAAATGATTTCTTAGTTTTATTTAAATGATAGAGTTGAGTTACAAAAACATATAAATTGAACCAATTTTTTGGATTAATAAGCAAAGCGGTTTTGTACGAGATAAAATTATAAAACAGACAATTAAAGAAATAAGAAAAGGTTCAAAGATTTTATCCAAATTTCATTAGAATTTCTAATTTAAAAGAATATCTATATACATATATATCATAGAAAGTACATATTACGTACCTATTACATAGTCATAAGCCGTAGCCTATACATTTTGTAAGAGTCTCTCCTGTAACTTTTTTTTTGAAAAGAAATTCGTAGAAATAAAAAAATAATTTACTGTAATTATCTCAAACACGAAATAATTAACTTGTCAACTACAACAGCGATAGTATATTTAAAGTAAAAACATGTTAAGCGTTAGTTTAGATATTTTTTTGTAGTCATAATGAGCTGTTGGTTTTACGATGAATACAAAAAAATGTATTGCAGGCCGCTTCTATTCTAGACCACTGGCTCATGTAACTTATTGGTAAATGCAAGTTCACGTGGTATTAAATTTTACATAGAAGATGCACAACATAAGGAGGACTATTGTTGCCACATTAACCTTGCCCTTTTGAATTCTAAGTATTAAATACACGTTCATGAAAATAGCAAATAAATGGAATTAGTGTGCATTATTTTAGTTAAAAACAAACTGTGGTGCATAATTAAAGAACAAAACGAATATTAATACAAAATGAACCCTTTAACATTTCGGTTTCTTTAAGCCTCTTCAACTAACATGTAATAGAAAACAGGTCTATGTCTCTCTAAGTACTCTGGGAGTTGAGAAGATTTATCGTCATTATCAGGGCAGGTAGTTATACCGCCGGCAATGGCAGAATCAACATCACTCGGTAGAGAGTAATAATGTTCTGTGGTAATCATACTTTAGAGGTCTCTGATTTGGTATTGCTTGAAGTTTTTTTTTATAGAATAAGGGTGACAAGCGAGCACATAGTCCACCTGATGGTAAGTGGATATAGTAAGTCATAGACATGTACGTTTTATCCTCGATTAAGAATCAAAATGCAGATGCGTTGCCACCCCTGAGGACTAAGATGAAATACCTCGTTTCCAGTAAAAAGGGTCTCCGGTTGTCTACACTTACCATACAAAACACAGCAGCTTTTAGCTTCAATTTTTCAGTGGTATTCTGTGAGAGTGTGATCCGTCCTAGGTCGAGCCGAGCCGTTCAGTATGGCGCTATCATGTTAAAAGTGTCCATTATATCATACATCATATTTATGTATACATTTTGCTAAGTCCATTTTACCTTAATTATTTCTAGGTTTTAGCACTAATTTATATGCAATTACCTCATTTCAATCAATTTAAAATTCCTGGGGTAATACATTAAAAATAAGAAAAACCTACGTACCTACTCAATTTCCTCAACTAACACTATTATAAATGGATGCATTTTGGAATTAGAATAGTAGCGTTTTTTTTATAGGATAAGGGTGACAAACGAGCACACAGTCCACCTGATGGTGGAATGATCTTACACAAATAATCACCGAAACACCCACATCTGGTAATTATCTGTGTAAGTTGGTAGGCAAGTCTTCCACTCAGTTGCTACATCTAGATCTCAAAGTGCGGTAGAGTTTGTTAGTAGTGTTGGATAGGACCTCTTCTTGTCGGCGATGCTCAGCTGAGGCTCCAGAAAGAGGCTGCTGAACGAAAACGAGAGAAAACAGTATTCGCTAATTTCGTTGAAATCAAAGTTATAGTCACTTTGTTGTACGTACATTGAACTTATATGAGATCCTATAAGAGCTACCACGGTGCAAATGACATACGTTTCAAAGCACAATAAAGTGCACCTTGTGTTATTATGATGTCAATAAAGTTAGCGAATAGGCCTGCAGATTCCGCATGTAGGTGGAACCACAAGAGTGCTAGAGTTTTCCGTTGCGGCCCGCCTATTACTGGTGATCCACTACCAATAATGGGTGGCTCAGGACTGTGTTTTATGGCATTTCTTAAGGGATGCCTTTGTTCAACAGTGGATTTGTGAAGGACTGTAATGATGATACCAAGAGAGTATAAGATATAAACGTGAGTAGTTCTAGTATTTGGTGTTTACTTAAGCTATTTATTAAAAATATCGTATAAATAAGGTACGGCATAATTTTTAAACAAAAAATATGTTAACTAATTCACATTAACACATTTAACCCGCTTATCAAACGAACTTGCAAATGTCAGGTGAATGGAGATTAGGGTACAGGTAATACAATAAATACGACCCTTATCAAAAAAGCACTGCGTGTCTTCGCAAATTCTCGAAATTTAGACGATTTATTAAATCTACTTTATTTTTATCAAAATACTAGTTTTTTCCTGCAGTTTTCCTCGGGTAGACAAAATGAAAAAGATGCTTATAATGAACGGTTCCATTATCAGTTCCGTTAGGAGCATCATTTTGAATGTCAATTATAGCGAGTATAGGTTAAAAAAAAGACATTTAAAATAGAATAATTATGGATGGATGTATATGGATGATTTACCGCAAATACCAAGGTTGCAAAATGACTAACTTATAATCCGTACGGGTATTGAATTGTAGATATTAATAATAATAATATTAATTAATATCTACAATTCAATACCCGTTTGAATTTAGTTGAATTGTAGATATTAATAATATAATAATAAATAATATTATTATAGGGATTAGAAATGGCAGCACTTCGAGTTCGTACCATCAACATGCATGGTATATCGTTATAACGTTATTTTATTCGGTTAATTGATTTTTTTTAATAATGGGAAAATATTTCAAAAGAATTGTATACGCAATCAGGTACATTAATCTATATTAATATAATAAAGCGGAAGAGTCTTTTTGTTTGTTTAAACGCGCTAATCTCTGGAACTACCAGTTCGATTTGAATAATTATTTTTGTAAGTATATAATAGCCAGATTAATGAGGAATAGTATAGAATATCTATTCCTCATTAACCTGGCTATTATATACATATATTAGCCTATAACTCTCAGCTAGCCTTAAAATATTGATTTTTGTTAAGCAAGTCGGAAGAAAAGGCGCTCTCTAACTGCTTTATCCGCGTGCTCTGGCGTAACGTTTAGTAATACATTGTTTAGTATACAATGTTCTACAAAAATATCGTATAGCCGTTCGATTACAAGATATGGCAACACTTGGAGGAAAAGGCGTGCTCAAAGCCTCATCCCAATTTGGAGTCACTCAAGACATCCTTGATTAAGGCAGCCGCCGATATTGACATGGACCGCGTTCGTGCTGCGATAGACGACTGGCCGCGCAGATTGAAGGCCTGTATTCAAAATCACGAAGGTCATTTTGAATAAACTTAAGTGTCATAAGAATCTATGTTTTGTTAAGTTCATTTTGGTATATAAATGGTTACATAATGAATAAACTTGTTTCAATTATTTTATATTAAATATGTGATGTGTTATAGAATGTGCGAAAAACGCATATCGAAACGTAATTTTTTTGCAGTCTTTACCAGTGGGTGTGAGTATAGATGGCGACACTATGCGGGCGAGAGGCGAATAGAGGCAACGCCATTTTCAATCCCATTCTTTATCCGCACGGGTAGTAAATATTTTATATTGGATATGTGAAGGTATATAAAATTGTAATTGGGAGAGAAGCCCTTTAGTCGAGTGTATTCGGTGTTCATTGGCATAACAAGCATTTCACCAACTTCTTTTGGTATCAGGTAAGTGCACTGTGAAATCTCTAGGTATCTCTATATGATGGATTAGTTAGTGGCTTCGTTGGATGACTAATTACTTTAGTATAATGTTGGCTACAATCGTGCAAAAGCTTCCCTTTCATTTTTTATGAATTTTATTTAAGCAAGAGCTAAGAGTGTAGTTCGCAGTGAGTAAAACGTGTACGATTCCCATGACAAATGAAACTGTTATTACTGTAACGGTTATAGGTGCTGATTTATCACGTGTTTGACGGTGAAGTCGTTAAGTATAACATCGTGGGGGAACCTAGATGTCTGAGATGATAAAAAAAAAATCGTGGACATGAAAGCATAAAACACGCATGGAGCATTACGCCAGACTTTTTTCTGCCTTCAAAACACTATAGGTAGGTAGTGAGTAGGCTTGTGTACAGCCGTGATAAGTATATATGTAGGCTGCTACCTACTTTACTTTTTTCGCCTTTAATGAGACTATAAAACACAAAACACACAACAACACAAACACTCACACCTGTCACCCAGAGGGGTAGGCAGAGACTACGGACTTCCATTTGGCGCGATCCTGACACACCTCTCTCGCCTCCTTTACATCCATATATCTACGCATACACGCTCGTCGGTTAAGGGTACTCCTAATCTGGCCCACTTTTAATGTATCACCGATTTCGTCGATAAACCTTCGTCTAGGGCGTCCCTTCCCGACCCTGCCGTTCCCTTCTGCAACATAAATTTGCTTTGTCACTTTTCCTCGTTCATTCTTTCTACATGACCAAACCATCAAAGCATTCCTTTCTTAATCCTTGTCACAAAGTCATCTTGCAAACCACACTTTTCTCTTATCACACTATTTCTCACCCTGTCATTCAGATTCAGCCCCAGCATACTCCTTAAGGACCGCATTTCTACAGCATTTATTCTACTCTCATGTTTCTTCTGCCAGACCCAACTTTCACTACCATATATTAAAGTAGGGACTAACACAGCATTATAAATTGCCATACGTGCCTTATTTGACACATTCTGACTCGTCATAATAGCGTGTCAAAAAGAGCCCCATTCACTCTATTTCCTGCATTCACTCGTCGTTATATATCCTTATCATACCTACCATCCCTGCTAAATAAGCATCCCAAGTATACAAACTCATCCACTTGCTCAATCTATTTCCCTTCTACTCTTATTTCACATAACGTTTTACTTTCTTCTCTTTCAAAAACCATCACTTTCGTCTCACTTGCGTTCACTTTCATACCCCTTTCTTTTAATGATCAGTTCATTAAAGTAACCATCATTTGCAACTCGGCCGCCGACGATGCAAATATTACTTGATCATCGGCGTACAAAAGGCATTTGACGGTTAATTCACCCATTCTCAACCCACATTCTACAACTTTCAAAGTTTGCAAACAACTGTCCATAAATAGGTTAAACAGCCACGGGGAAGCCACACATCCCTGTCTGACACCTTTATGAATACCAAACCAGTTCGAGTAGACTCCGTTGATCCTGACACAAGCACTGAAGTCCCTATAAAGAGACCTTAATGTCTATATCAAGCCAGCGCTCAACCCAAATGAGTTCAGTGTTTGCCATAACACATTCCTGTGCACTTTATCATAAGCCTTTTCTAAGTCCATGAACGCACAAAAAACTTTCTGGTTTTTGGCCAAAAACTTCTCCGCAATCATGCGCATGGAAAAGACTTGATCCGTACACCCCATCCCCTTTCTAAACCCAGCTTGCACACCCCAAATTTTCCATCAGTTTCTTCCATAACTCTTTCAATTAACACCTTAGCATACAGTTTACCCATAATGCTAAGCAAGCTGATACCACGGTAGTTTTTACAGTCCTGCTGCGAGCCCTTTCCCTTATATATTGGGACTATAACGGCTTTGCACCAGTCTTCCGGTACCCGCTTCAGTTCCCAACATAAATTACACAAGGTGCACAGCAGGCCTGCAACCACACCCTCTCCAGCCCGTAGCATTTCGAGTGATATTCTATCATATCCGGCTGCCTTACCTGCTTTCATGCTTTTCATTGCTTTCATTATTTCATCTACACTTATCTCCCTACCTCTCTCCACTTCTTCCGGAATTTCTATTTCACTTACTTCAGACGACTCTTCACTCTTAAACACGCTTACAAAGTATTCCTTCCATCTCTTTAAATTCGAATCTTCATCATTCACCATGCAGCCATTCTCGTCTCGTATAGCATTCATTCTAGGCTGTTTTGAATTTCCCCTGGCAGTTCTTACGAGTTTCCAGAACATTTTAATATTTGCCTGGAAGTTATCAGATATCCTTCTATCATCCTTATCTATCCTTTCTTGCTTATTCCTTTCAACAACTTCTTTTACTTCATTAATACGTCTAATGTCTGCCTTTTTTCTTTCAATCTCATCATTCATACCGCCAAAATTACCAGCTTTAGTTGCTAGTAAATCTAACCATGCTCTATTCTTTGCTTCAACTTCCATCCGTACCTCATCATCCCACCACAACGTATTACTTTTCCTTTCATTCGTTCTCTTACTTACACCACATACTTCAGTTGCTGCATCCGCCAAAACTTTCTTAATATTATTCCATACATCCTTCAAGTCTAAATCATTCATACATAATTCATTCAACCTACTTATATTTTCATCTTGTAACCTCTCTATCCTTATACGCTGTAACGCAGTGGTAGACACAGATGTCCGATGCCGCCAACGTCTGAATAGGCCATTAATTCGGCATAAGACCAAGTAATAATCCGTCCCTACGTTGGACCCCCGGTAAACCCTTGTATCTACCACTGCGCTCCTCATTCTTTCATCCACAATTATGAAATCTATCATGCTTCTATCATCCCCTCTTTCCCATGTATACATGTGAATCCTCTTATGGCGAAAGAAAGTGTTCGCCACAAAAATATTCTTTTCCACACATACGGTGAGGAGGTCTTCACCGTTCTCATTTATTCTTTCATCGCCAAACGTTCCTAATACCCTTTCATAACTAGACCTCTTCGCCCCAACCCTTCCATTAAAATCTCCAAACATAATAATATTTTCATTTTCCTTACATTTCATCAACGCCTTACCATGTCCCAAAACTGCTCTCGGATATAAGTGGGCTTAGACATATCTGGGGCGTACACCCCTAACACAAACAATTTCTTTAAGCCCACTTCATTCGTATCCACAGCATCCTTGGGCTTACACATTCATACTATTTCACACATTGACGCATTCTTTCTGAAAGGATGACACCAACTCTCTGGCATGTCCGCTCGGTCTCGTCTACTCCAGACCAGTAAGCGGTATACATGCCATGTGCAGTGACATCTCTTCCCTTTCGTTTCTTCTCATTCACACATAACACATCTATTCCTCTATCATTCATCATTTCGCATACTTCATCCATCTTATCATTCATAGCTCCACATACATTCAGCGTAGCCAGACGGGCCTCCGCAATCCACTTTTCGGCCCTCCGGGAGACAGGACGTGACGGGTGGCGAATCTCGTCGCCGGTTTTTCTCCCGGAGATTCTTCGCACCCCTGCCCCATTAAAGGGGCGCCGGGAATTCGGGGCCATTTCATTGACTTGAAACTTTTTGACTATAAAACAGTTTGTCAATTATTAAGCTAACTTCCATATTTTCAGACATGTAAAGATTTATGTGACAGACTTGATTTCATAGCTCATATGGAATATATTACGCGAACCACTACACATTGAATAAAACTATATTTACGGATTTTATCGAGTTTTTTTTAATTATTTTAATTTTCGACGTTTCGGGTGCTTTACAGCACCTATGTTCACGGCGGTGGGGGGGGGGGGGGGGGGGGGGGCTGAGTTGTTTGAAGTCTCGATGTCATAGCTACCTTCAGATTTCGAATATAAATTTTTGGTCCGATCTATTCAGAATGAGCGTATCTTGAAGTCTTGCAGTGGCATACTTGGGTTTGGATTTAATTTTATTAATTATAGGATCCCATATGGGTGCTGCCATCGGCTCGGGATGATATAATTAATAAAATTAAACAATGTTTATTTTATAAAAAGAAATAGGAATAATAGCCCACGCGAGTGATGCCGCGGGTAAAAACTAGTGATATGAACAAATGTTTAAATATAATATGCATTTTGTATTATTACTTGAAAATAAAATGCCTTCCTAAACTATTTAAATTATTGGTAACCACTCCAATTTCTGCTTTGGATGTTTGTCCGCGCGATACATGAGAAAGTACTAGTGTATGCGTAACAGCTAAAAACATAGTTATAGAAAAATAATATAGATGCAAGTATCTATATGCGATCGCAATACAATGAAAATTATATGAATACTAGCTGGCCAGGCAGACGTTGTTCTGCCCTTTTCGACCACCCTTCCTATAAAAAATCCTTAAATTCGTAATAAAAAAATATTGAGTGTCACTTATCAAGATAAAAACTATCCTATCTCTCAAATTGGACCAAACTGCACAGAGGGTGCAAAATTTTATTGAAATCAGTTCAGTAGTTTAGAAGTTCATCGCGGACAAACAATGTGACACGTAATTTTTATATATAAAGATAATATCGTACAAATATGAAGTTTAAAATAAATAAAAACATATAGATTAACTGAGAATATATCTGTATCCTCAATAAATGAAGTTAATTAATTATTTAATGTATATTGAGCCCTGTAGTGACGGTGTAAGAATATCCACTACCCCATATCCCATATCGTCCCGTGGGATTCATAAGAGGCGACAGAGGGAAACTAACTAGAAGATGGGCAGCAGCGTCTTCCTAATAATAACTAAAAAAATGACTTAAAATCTGCGGTTACGAGACCAGCCTTGTTGCCAAGTATGGAAAAAGTTAAAAGTGGTAGAGCCACGCGGCAGCGTTTGCTGTCGCACGGATGGGCCGGCTCGAAACGGGATGGTACCACGACCTCACAGAAAAACAGCGTGAAGTAGAGGTTTACCTCTGCGTTTCGCTTGGTGAATGCAGGTGGCCGGAGGCCCTCTTTACTGGAAATGAGGCATTCCATCTTAGTCCTCACGGGTGACAACGCATCTACATTTTGATTTCTAATAGAGGACAGCAACCACTTACCATCAGGTGGACTGTGTGCTCGTTTGTCACCCTTATCCTAAAAAAAAATGGAAACTATATCCGTCATATGAGGCAATTTACGGGAGACGTTTATGTTCAGCAGTGGACTTTTATAGGCTGTAACGGTATTAATATAATATTAAACTCGTAATAAATATCATAGTGTTTTTATTTGTGCATATCTATGTGAATAATATGTAATTTATCAAATAATACGTTTTGAATGATAGATGTGTGCTGTCGGTAAACGTTTGAAGAGCACATCAATGATAATAAAGAGACGGTAATGTGAGTCACTTCCTTATCATAAACTAAGGATGACAGTGCGTGTAGCTTTCACCGGTTTATGCCTCAAAGGATAACCTACAAGCAAGTACTTCCTTGTGTCCCACTTCATACAAAGAGCTATGAGTATAATAAGTAATCTCATCCAATGTGCTACGAAAAATAAAGTCATGTTTCATAAATAGATCGATGATGAAAATTTCACGTACCTATATATTTAAGTATGTGTTGCAACAGACGAAATTTAAAAAAAAAAACACATTCTAATTTCAATAGAGAAGATGGCTGGGTGGGATTCCATAATTGATAAAATTAAATCCAAACCCAAGCGTACTTACTGTAAGCTCGTTATTCGTAGATTGGGTTATCAATGACATCAGGAGGTCAAACATCTCAGTCCCCCCCGAGATCATTGGTGCTGTAAAGTGCCCGAAACGTCAGGAAATAAAAAGTTAAAATTCAACGCTATAAAATCCATAAAATTAGTTTTATTCCATGTGTAAATATAAGAAATTATTATGCGTACTTACTGTAAGCTCGTTATTCGTAGATTGGGTTATCAATGACATCAGGAGGTCAAACATCTCAGTCCCCCCCGAGATCATTGGTGCTGTAAAGTGCCCGAAACGTCAGGAAATAAAAAGTTAAAATTCAACGCTATAAAATCCATAAAATTAGTTTTATTCCATGTGTAAATATAAGAAATTATTATGTAAACACGTATATATTGTTTACCATTCATTTAATTTAACATTTTTTGATCATGGCCACCTAACTGCCCATAACTCTCTCTGCGTTATATCCAAGGTTAGCTGGCAGAGAATGTCATATAGCGTTACACTCGCCCTTTGTATAGGATTTTATATTATATTATATTTCATTTAAATATATAGGCTATATATGTAGGCAAACGACATCTTTACTTTTCTTTAACAGAATAGTTTTATATTACCTTTTAAATAGTGAACACCCAACCAATGGGTTTTGAATAGTGAATAGTTGATTAAATAAATCGTTAAAAGTAAAATTACAGCCGATATACGTCCCACTCCTGTTCACAGGCCTCTTCTCACTTCTGAAAGGGTTTTAGGGCAAGGAACGATCCGCCACGGATCGGACGGCGGGGATCGAACCCGGGTTGCTTGTGTACTATGAAATTCACAGCGAGCGCTAAGCCCCTGAGCAACCGCGGCTCTTAAATAAATCGTTACTAGCTTATAATAGTTCACTACTGAAAGCAGGCCAAACAGGAGTTGGGAGG
Source organism: Parnassius mnemosyne (assembly GCA_963668995.1). NCBI lineage: Eukaryota > Metazoa > Arthropoda > Insecta > Lepidoptera > Papilionidae > Parnassius > Parnassius mnemosyne. The sequence goes on along the minus strand of CAVLGL010000013.1, from coordinate 21,784,254 downwards.
ATTTGGGTGTTGGCAGCATCAGATACTTCGCACCATAGACACTATTCCCCGTTATCCGACCTTAAGTAAATAATTATCTTCCCAGTAGGTAGTTTGTGTAGTAAGTCCGATTTTCCAAAACCTAAATATTACTAGCTATATTAACTTACATTGTTTCAAGCTATCTTTTCAGATGTTATGCTTTTTAGGAGGTAAGTGTGAGCTATTACGCTATATAAGGTTAGTGGTTAATTTTCGTTTTACATAATATATATCTTTAAAACCAACAAAAACTAAATGAATGAGAAATTAATCTGAATGACAGAGTGAGAAATTGTGTGATAAGAGAAGAGTGCGGTTTGCAAGATGATGTTGTGACCAGGATTAAGAAAGGAATGCTTCGGTGGTTTGGTCATGTAGAAAAAATGAATGAGGAAAGCATGACAAAGCAAATTTATGTTGCAGAAGTGAACGGAAGAGCCGGGAAGGGACGCCCTAGGCGAAAGTTTATCGACCAAATTGGCGATATATAGAAAATGGGCCAAAACAAGAATACCTTTAACCGACGAGCGTGTATGCGTAGGTATGTCAGGATCGTGTCAAATGGAAGTCCATAGTCTCTGCCTACCCCTCTGGGTGACAGGCGTGAGTGTTTATGATATAAAACCAACAATAATATCTATGACGTTTGGTTTCATTCATTGCACAAATACGTAATTAGAACCTGATTAAATTTTTATCAAAATCGATTCAGCAGATTTTGTTATGAATAAATTATAATAAACTAACGATACGACCCCGCTTCGGATGATTTCTGGATTTCGACAACAGCACCAGCTACCGGCTTCAATTGTGAATCTATACCATCCAGGGACCTACTTAAATACTCACAATAAATTTCATCAAAATCGGTCGATCCATTTTCTAGCTTTAACGAGACTAACGGATAGCAATTGATTTCATATACTTAATAGAGATTTACTGAAAAAATAGTTACCTAATCGATATAATACTTAATTGATAATCTGTACTATTTACTTAAACAGATTTTGATTATTGTCAGAGCACTTTTTTTAAAACGCAATCGTTTAATGGTCCTTTTAAATTTTTCATACTCCCAAGTTTTCTTTCACGCCCTTCCAAGGCACGCATTTTATGCAATTCTATACTCGAAACATTTTCGACGTTTGTTCCGTCATCTATTACATGATGTAAAAATCTTAGTACTTAATGACTTCCCGTAGTCGATAAATAAATAATATTAATCAATTTAAATATTCTTTCAATATTTTTATACTCTTACGAGAAAATGCAAAGATTGATATTTAGTAATGGCTTTTTAATTGATGTCCGGCGAGGCTTATCCGATCACGCACCACACATTTAGCATCAAAATATATGAATAATTGAAGATTCACGGTCATCCCTCACTGAGCTTTAATTGCTTGATAACCGAGAGGCTCCACGTAAACGACATTACAAAATAATTACTAGCCGTACGAAATCTTAAGAAAACGTTTTACGTTACGAAAACTCGCGTCTCATAAAATTCTAACATGCGTTCATTGATGGGCTATTGTTTCAGCAATAGTATTTATTCAGTTATTAAGCAGCAATGCGCAGCTCGGTGTTATTTGCACGAAATCGATAATATATGCGTTAAAACAAGTTGATATTTAGACACGGCTATTGGTTTATAGTTATCAACTTGAATCTGCGTGTGAGGAGGGACATCCATCTCCAGAGGGCGACATTGCGGCATCATAAAGCGCCAGGGGAGTTGTGGGGTGCGTATATAAGTCGCAGACGGCACCGGGGCGTGACATCAGTCACTTCCAAGCTCTCTTGAAGGCACTATTGTCAATAGCAGCCATAGTTGCAACTGTGTTTGTGTCGTATCATTTGTGCTCAAACTTGTTAACGGTAAGTCTTAAGCTTGTTCTTTACGAACATTACGCTGTTGGTTGCTTAGGTTTTATATACTATTCAAAATTTTAAAAATGTATATAAGAAAAATTATGTTCACAGAAACTGATATTTTGCGGTTTTATATTTCTAATAAAAATATAAATTAAAAATAAAATAATCCGACTTATGCGGATTTCATTCCTTATTGCAACTATTTGAAAGAAATTAGAAATTGTAAGTGTCTAAAATAAAAAAAGTTAAATAGTACTAATAGGTGTCACTGCTATTAGTTAATAAAAAAAAAATGACACGACTAATGTAAGATTAATTACCTCAATAAAAGCTCCCAATTAAATAACTACTTGTTGGTAGTAACTTTTTTGTACTTACATACTGCCACTTAGAAGTTTATTTTAAAATACTAAATTAAATTATAAGCGTATAAAACAGAGGTAATTGCAATTCAAATAGTATATAAAACCAAGTAATTTAACTGCATGTGATGAAATGCGAGTTCGAATGGAATGTTCTATTTATATACGTGTTTAAATGATAAAACTTTGTTTAGAATTCTATAATAATACTTTTAAGCGATTTTTTTAAAGTATTGAACTTCTGGAGCAGTGTCTTCAGTCAGTTGCCAATCCTCAACAGTCATGCAATGTTTACCCGTTAATCGGATCCTCCTTACATAATTGAGTAGTCGATCGCAGTTTGTAATTAGAGGATGCTTCTTCAACAACTACTTTTCTTTACATAGCTGTGAGTTACAGTAAATATGCAGTTCGATTTGTTGAGCTCAATTCCCAATGGGATTGCACATCTTCCACATTATTACAAAAAGAAATTTATATTTAGTCTCAGGTTCAAACTTTCTACCGTAAAAATATGCGAACTATAATGTTAAGTATACAATTTGATAGCAAATGTCAATTTCACATTATGTATTAAGTATGTATTTACTCTAACATGTATGATATTCCTCTAAGATTTCGCGAAGTATGTGGCGTTGCAGCTAAGGGACCTCTTTCGGAGAAGAACTCATCTTAAACCATAGTTTAAGCGCGAGATTATTAATAAACCATGTACATACGTTATATTCAAAGATAGATTTGTAGCCTTTTCGCGGAATAACTGGTTCATCCTAGGTTTGATCAACGCCTATCGGCAAATCTCGTTATGGGTTCTAATTTCTGCCTTTGACTAATGTATTTTTAGGAAACCCTAGATGTACCTAACTTTTAACGTCGTAAGCAAAATAATATGTTTCGAACTTTCACTAGTTCATCCTAAGTCTCAAAAGAGACTTAGACAAATTCAAAAAATTAAGTTTTGAAAGCGAAGTTAACGCAGAAAATTGCTAAACTAAATAAAGAAAAGTCTAAAATAATTAACACACGTTTTGCTAAGAGTTTTGCTAATTTATTAATTTCGAAGATGTGCCTGACGTTCAGAACTCTCTAAGGAAATCAATACAAAAGCCAAAGTTTCTTAAAATGCCATTGTATTAAAAAAATAGGAAATATGTTTTTATACCTAAGTCTAGCAAACTATCACATTCCTGTTTATTTTATAATTTAAGTCTGAATGGTCAAACCCCGAATTCATCGTAGATGAGTTTCGGTGTTTGACTGTCCATTTGGTCTCTCTTAGGATTAGACATAAATTCGTTTGTCAAAGGCCGAACCACGCTATTGGTTTGAACTTTGACTAAACTTGTTGTCAGACCTGAGGTTTGACTAGTTAAACCTAGGAGCAGAAGAGCTTCGATGTTTGACTTTAAGTAACCACGTTTTGTTATAAGATGAATTGTATATATGTGACATTAAACGTAGTGATTTATATCTTGGGATTTATTTACTCTTTGTGTGACATCAACGTGTGGCTAACAATATTTCATGATATAACCACAAATATATCTATTTTCGTAATGTTTTATTATCTACTAGCGAACTAGCGCCCCAGATACGCACGGTTGATTTTTGGATCTAGACAAAAACGTTACCTACCAGGTCTAATTGTAAATCTAAACCATTCTCTAATAAACTTAATCAAGCACACAAAATTTCATCAATATCGATCCAGCCGTTTAGTAGGTGTTCGGTCTATATAACATATAATATTCATGTATTATACATATAAATTTTCCTCTTAAATCATTCTGTCTATTGATGAAAACCGTATCAAAATCCTTAAATAAAGTAAGTTAAAATATCTAAGCGTACAGATGGCAAGAAGCGACTTTGTTTCATACTATATATAGAAACTTAAAATTTTCTTCACCATGCGAAAAATTAATTTTGGTACTCCCAAGTCTAGAATCTCAAAAATCTAGAATTGTAATTAAATAATCAAACACAATGTTTTCTTCCGTGCGTATCCAAGGATCTACTATCGGGCTCGCTCAGTCAATAGTTAACTTCATTACCAAGAGTTCACATCTAATTTAAAGGTCTAAAATAGGTTTATGTCCCTTTATGGAACTCTGTTAAGCTAATCATGAAAAGGCACGATGTTTTGCGAATTGGAGAGAAAAATGTAGCATCGTAGAATATGATACATAAAAGAATAATTAATAGTATTACCCGACTCTACACATCACCGTTTCGGAATAAATGTGTACAATTTTAGACAAACACGTTTACCGTTTTAAAGTGACAATGTGAATAAAAACCCAATTGCCGTTCACATCTAATCAAAGTTGTATGAGTGCAAGTTATCAATCACGACTCATCAACTCGTCAGATATCGTTGAAATCTAAGTACAGTATTACGATGTTTTGGTGGATGTGGTAACAGTTTTAGCTTTACTCTCTTTGTAAGAGTCAACTTGACGTAATTTCGAAAACGTGTGCGATTTTGTGATAAAAACACAACACAAAACTAGTTTTACTATATTAAATATTTGTAGTTTTACTATATTGTATATATCTCTAAAAGATTGTTATTTATATTCGTACGAATAACCAAACAAAAAGTTTTTACCTCATATTAAGTGTAGTTAAAAGAAAAGAGGGAAAACTAAATTCAGAAACGAACATATTTTTATTATTAAGGAATATTAATACGGTATGCTATTAAAGTATTATAACGTAATTAAGCCTTAAATGCTTAGCCGATTTTGCAAAAAAATTCTGATCACTTGGATAGTTATAAAAATTGATTTTAATCGTTTACGACAGGAATATTTGAAGAAGTTCCAAAATTTGCTAATCACAACATTTTTTTCCATTTGGATAAGACAATCACATATACACGTACACACGTTGCTTAATTTGCAAAGCTATTGTAAGCGAAAAATTGGTAATCGTTACTAAATGGCAAGTTTTTATTTGCGACCTTCAAAAGAAATACAAGAATTGTTGTAAAACAATTAAACTCGTTTAAAAAAACTAAAACTGGTTACTCAAACAAAAAAAAATTAGGGAACACGTGGTCGAGTATCGGAAAAAACTTATGTCTCAAGTCGAGTCTTTGTTAAATAAAGTATCGGATTGGGAGCTATTGAACCTAATCCAATTTAACCCTCAAATACAGGTTTGCATGTTTACAGCTGAAAAGAACTCCTTTTTCGTATCTCCCCAATTTCAGAGCACTCCTCTTGTTGAGCAAACGGAGATGTCGCATCCGTTTGCATATTCTGTCGCATCTACCACGGGAAGTAGTGCTCAGAGGAATTTTTCGGACCCGGTCGCAAATTTCACCATCGCACATCGCGACAAAACTCGTGATACCCATCAATACTGCAATTTACTAGGAGTTTTCTTCCCCGCACAAATTTCTTTTGGAATCGACTACAACCAGTGATTTTCCAAGCCGACTTAGTGGCCCTAAAAAAGAGCCTACTCTTTTAAAGTGTTGCAATTGATCATGGGCGGCGGCACTCAAATGCTCGTTTGCCGCCACTGCTATAAAAAAATACATATTAGCTTCTGGAAGTCCTGCTTCTGACGACATAATGTAAATTAAAGCACCGAAATCAGAACCTACTGAATAATATCAAAATCTATAGGAAGATATTGAATATACACAAAAAACATACGCGTCGAACTTATTTTTAACTTCTTATTTTTAAAACTCGTCTAATTATTAACCTCCGCCATAGTTGCCATGCTTGGCGGGCGGGTTGGCATATCCTCTCCGAGGAGACATTCATTCATGAGGGATTCTAAGTTTTTTGATAGGCTGTAATGATGATGATGATGAATCATCTCCGCGTATAAATCATTAACACAAGACAGCAATCACAAGTTCGCGTGCAGTATATTTTATTACTTACCTTAATTATATTAATATTTTTAACTGCGGTCATCTTACCTTAACCTTATTTTAAGGTCTCACTGATTGATCGCGTATTGGGAAGCTGCTGTTTATAAGCCAATTAAAATAATTAGCTGAGAAATAAAATACACTATTTAATTTTTGTATTCAACTATATTTTATGTTGAATTTCAGAGTTCTACTACTCGTATTAAGAACTCTTCTGGATCAAAGCATTTAATGTATAGTAAGCCTTTTGAGCTTTAAGTAATATACAGAGATATGCTCATATTTACATAAATTTTTTAATAAAATATTTTAGACAGCGCTACAACTTGTTAAGAAGATTTTGCGATATTTCTTCATAGTACAAACCGACCGACCAACATTATCTATAAATGAAAAAAATAGACAATTAACCAGCGCAAGGTGGTTGCCATCGAAAGGTGAATTTATTTCTGAAATTTGTTAACCGCCGTGCAATGTGTAATATGAATGTACATCAAAAATGAGAGAATACGATCAACATCTCATTGACATGAACTCTATGGATTTAATATTTATAGTCAATAATATTACATTTCAAGGGATTTGCTGAAATAATATTTATACAATCAAACTCGAATAAGGCTTCAAAGTGATCATTTAAACATCTCTTATAATATTCTTAATATCATCGGTATAAACTGAAGATCATCTATGTACAGATGGTTGAAACAATCGATACAGGAGTGAAAAGTAGGTTATATACATTTACATACATGTATAAGGATTATTAAAACAATCGAAGGGAGAAGAAAATATCGTAGTTGAATGTGTTGATAGCATTTCTCAAACAATAAGAAAAGTCAATAAGCTCCATTATATTTTTCTGCTCATCCATTCCTTTTCTAGCGTAATTGAGTGACCTTAATAGTTGTAATGCTATCATTGACCAGACCTGATTAACGGTTGCGTTTTTGTGATGATATAAATCTCGTTATGAATACCTACATGCTACAAGAACTTTGACTAATTGGGATAATTTAAAAAGAATAATAATAATAAGTTGCTTTAGAATTGGAAACCTCTACCTAACTACCTATCTATCGACTTCAAATCATAACTCTACAATCATAATGCTTATACATCATAGAGACCTATATTAATGCTTTTGTTCCGAAGACCTTACTATCATAAGTCCCTAATATAGGATTATACATTTTGCAAAAGTACCACATGAGTAAAGAAACTGTACAGAGGGCAAATCAGGCACACAAAACATTTTTTGAACAAGTTTTAGCAGATCTGAAGTCAAACAATAATTTATAGCACGCGTAACTGCTGGGAAAAGGAATTCAAGTAATGTAAAGTACATAATATGTTACCCATATAGTAAAAGCATAAATGACTTTCAATAGGTATTTTATTATATTGAATAAAAAAATATTCTATCGTATTCCATAAGTTTGCTATTACTGTAAATTTGCGTAATTTCGAACAGATAGATAGTAATTGAAATGAATAGATAGTTATGACAAAAATATCAAAGTAGAAACGACTGTCTCGATTTTTGTGCATGGATTACGGTACTACATTAAATACTGAGTAGTTGAGAGTATAAATATTAGGTACTACTTACTATTAGGTATGCATCGTGCACCAAGTTAATTTAGTTTTAATTAACAATATAGCTATATTATGCACAAAAATAATTCGCAATTATGTAAAGCTGTTTTTGAGCAATTTAATAATGATAAATCACTCATTGTTTGCTTTTTTGTAATACTCGCTGTTCCGAGACATTGAGTTACACATATTTATTCTATGACGCATACATGTTAAAAGACAATTTTCCTAACATCTCGTGATAATTTTCTTCCACAATTTCATTAGCCAAAATAGTAGAATGTGTACGCAATCACGAGTTTGCTGCAAGATTGCGCTGAAACTAAGCAATTCCCCGCAGGGATCAATCACGCAAGGTCAGCCTAATCTCAATTACGGGCATATCTGCCTATTATCTGATGTTCAATCTTATGCGTACTTGGAGAGTAATCACATATTACCGAAATTGCAGTCTGGTTTTAGAAAGCATCACAGCACGACCACAGCACTATTAGATGTAGTGGACAATATTTTAGCATCTTAAGATAAAGTTGAAGGAACAATCATGACACTACTTGATTTCTCACGAGCTTTCGAGTGTCTTAACATCGAATTATTATTGTCCAAGCTTTCCTATTATGGATTCGATCCGACCGCAATCAAGTGGTTCTCCAGTTATCTAAATGATCGCATGCAGTTGGTTAAAATAATTAAAAAAGATGGTACACATTCTCTATCAAGTCCTTGTCCTGTAACGGGAGGAGTTCCCCAAGGATCCATACTAGGCCCTCTTTTATTCACACTGTATATAGCAGATATTAGTACAGCCATTCAGAACTGTAAATATCATATGTATGCAGACGATTTGCAGGTATATCTTTCCTTAGTACCAAGTCAAACTAACTGGGCTCTTAATAACTTAAATAGAGATCTAACGAAAATCGCCCAGTGGTCAGAAGCCAACACTCTTGTACTCAATTCAGCAAAATCAAAATACATAGTATTGGGATCAAAGCGACAGATAAATAGAATAGTTGAAAATAATCCTGATCTGTGTGTCCTCGGGGAGAAGATAAATCGTGTAACTGAAACTAAGAATCTGGGGTTGCTGATGGATGACGCGCTTCGCTTTGAGAGACTCGTGATCGAGATCACACGTAATTGCTTTTACAGACTAAAAGTATTATACCGAATACGTGACTTTTTGAGTGAAGATCTGCGCGTTAACCTTTGCAACTCCTTTGTACTCTCCAGGCTAAACTATGCCGATACGGTATATGGACCAAGGTTACTTTCGAAAACTGACCAAATAATTCAGAGGATCTAAAATGCATGTGCCAGGTATATACACCACATTCCCCCACGAACTCACGTCAGTCCCTTTTTAAATAAATCAAAGTTATTAAGAATGTCCCAATTAAGAGCACTACATTTAGCAACACTAATGTTCGGTGTCTTTCAAAACAAAAAGCCCCAGTATCTATTAGAAAAACTAAAATAGCGCAAGGACGGTAATTTTAAGGATATTCGAACAAAATCAAATGTTCTTTCAATACCAAAACACACAACGGCAGCATTCCGCGGTAGTTTCCGATATGCAGCTACTAAATGCTGGAACAACTTGCCCCCACCTATTCGCCAACTAAATACCATCAGCCTTTTCAAAGTAAAAGTAAAAGAATATTTTTGTCACTTTAATATTTAGGGCGGATAAAATAGCTGCATTATATTTTCATAGTATTACATAAATATCTATATTGTTTTATTGTATATACTCATTATATTATTTATTATATACATTTATATATACCTACTGCATAAATAAAGTTCCCATCCTTTTTCGTTTCCATTATTTTATTTTATTATTTTGATAACATCTTTCTCGAAAATAGAAATAAAGCGAACATACTATCCTCGCGGGCGAGTCCAACCTCAATGGGCATTGCTGAAAACCAACGCTACCGCAATCCTGCGATAGCATTACGTTGAGTCAGTGCCCTTTTCAGCATCACATCACTCATGCAATCGGATCATTTTATGACTGTTTTTTTTTTTTGTTATTTACTTTTATCTTTGATGTTTTTATGTATTATTTTATTTTCTGTATCAAAACTGTATGAGTGTATGTTGCTGAATAGATGCATGTCTATGTCTATGTCTTATGCAAATTACTGTCATCATCATCATCATTACAGCCCTTTACAAGTCCACTGCTGAACATAGGCCTCCCCCAAGGAAAGCCACAAAGCGCGGTCCTGTATGGCCGGTCCAAAACCACTTCAGCTTACTAATCCATTGAGCTATGTATGTTGTATGTATGCAAATTACTGTGTCCTTCATTAATTAACAACTGCTTTATAAATCTTCATAGGCCAAAGTTATTAATAATATTTTACGATTGGATAAGAGTGTCGAAATGAAACACTGCACGTCATGAAAGTAACTAGTTACTGTAGTTTCTGTTCTGAATAAAGAACCAAGATATACGAGTAAGTACCTGCAAGTGCAAGTGCTATATGAGATAAAACGGCTCGCTACTATGGCTGTTACTATGCAAATTTTCTAAATGTGTATTGCTTGCTCCAACTTGAGAGATTGGATAGTTTATATCCCGATAATCGACGCTCTATATTTTTTATTGCGCATTTAAAGGTTTTTTTAAAGAACAAAGGGTTGCAGGAAGGGCAGAAAAAAGTTTGCCTGGCCAACTAATATACTATAGCCATGTCCAACTAGCATTTTTTACGTGGTAGACCCATGCTGCAGCTATATTAATAGTATAGTTGTAGCACAAATGGGTCGACTCGACCGGGGAAGGACCACGCTCTCACAGAATACCAGCGTAAAACAGCAGCTTAATGCTGCTGTGTTTCGTATGGTGAGTGTAGAGAACCGAAGACCCATTTTACTGGAAAAGAGGCATTCTATCATAGTCCTCACGGGTGACAACGCATCTGCATTATAATTCGCAAACGAAGATAGATGTGCTCGTTTGTCACCCTTCTTCTATAAAAAAAAATACTATATAGCTATATATTATTTTCCTTTTATCGCATGGTAAAGTAAAGACGACTGAGTTTCAGTCTGTGCTCTTCCTTTCGCCTTATATATCCACTGCCTACAATAATTTCTGATTGTTAGTATGTACAAGATGTCGTTATAAGCATAATTAGTAAGAAGTAAGTAAACAATAACTTTCCTACCTCGCGGTAGGAAAATTATTGTACCTCTACAAGTGAGACAATTTCTTTTTTTTTTACCTATTTCTACCTATTTATGTTTCTTAGGTGTTATTTATTACAAGGAATAAAACTAAGTAATCAGATATAATATGATTAAAAAAATACAAAATTACATAATTATAAAAAGTTCACGACCAAACTTATGTTTAATTAAATTTAAAATTATTTAAATTTCTACAAACATAAATTTACTTTAAAATCGATATGATCAAACGAGAACAAATTGCGAATACAAACATATTATACCGTGTTTCAGAAACATAAAATATGTATTTATTGTATATTTTGTTCAAAATGCAAAAAGTGTAAAGAAACAAATATTTTACAGATAATTAAAGGTTGAAAGATGATTCACAACTTTTTTAAGCGAATCGTTTTATTCCTATATTCTTTGAATCGATGACACGGATGACGATTCGCGTGTGAAAAGATCTTGACTTGAATCTATCGGTCATTATCTTATGGTTTATTAACAGTCAACGTGTTAATTATTGGAGAATTATTTTTATTCCTGTAAAGGTAGCCTAATTAACATTAAATAGTACCGAGTGTTTTTTTATTAGTCAGCCTCGATTTACAAGTATGCAAGGTCCACGAGATGATACAATGACATTCCACATCATAGTCTATCAATTATTACATAGGTACCGATGCTTATATATACGTGTTATTTAAACATAAAACTCAAGGATCTTTGAAAATAGCGTTTTAAAATTGTTAGTTGCATTAAAAACAAATAACTGTCTATATATTATCCACTGCAATGTTATGTTTGTAATATCTAAGTATGTAAGATTTTATCAAAAATATACGTAAGTATAAATAACATAGATATTGATCTCCGTATTTAAAATTTATATTTCCTATAGGTATATTTATAGAATATAGGTAGGTTTCCTTGTTTGTTTACCGAATTTTATTTTATTACTGTTATCAATTATTTTATTTTTCAAAGTTCATGTGAAGCTAATTTTTAATACATATATGTTTATGTCTTTATTTTTTACTACGAATGTTTATTTTGAGTTTGCGGCTCTAACGCTTGCTGCAAAGAACCAACTCTAGGCTTCTCTTCTAGTACGTATAGTACATATTACTTCAATGGTTGAACATACGCCTGGCCCATAGAATGCCAAAATCCTGATCTAACTGCATCCATCGACGTTTTGCAGCCGGCCCGGGGAGGGAGCACGCTCGCGCTCTCACAGAATACCAGCATGAAGTAGCTTAATGCTGCTGTGTCGTGAGTTGTGTCTCTAACCAAGACCCTTTTTTACTTTTTTACTGGTAACGAGGAATCTGATCTTAGTCGTCACAGGTGACAACATAAAAATAACTTGATTATCTAGTACTGTTTAACAGTAGGTACAAGACAATTAGTTAAAAAAAGTAACTATTTGGCTAAGAGGCTGATGTCTTTGATAAACAGGTATACCTACCTGTTACACATTTGCATTTTAATTTTTAAGAGACGATAGTAGGTGTACCATAGCATCCACTTACCATCAGGTAGACTGCATGCTCGTTTATCAATCTTACTTCCATAAAAAATAGAAATTAATAATAAAAGTTGAAATATACTGAAGTCCTCTCTTGATGTTAACCTAAAACTACCCAAAGAATTCTGAAGCGACCGAAACAGGTGAAAATCTGAGGGTGCAAGGTCAGGATTATATGGTGGATGCATTAACACTTCCCAACCAAGCTCTCTCAATTTTTGCTGAGTGGCCAAAGATGTGTGCTGTCTGGCGTTATCATGATAACGCCAGACAGCACACATCTTTGGATGTAAGACCACTCCTTTTCTGTGGATCAATTCCGGCCTTTTTTTTTCTCAATTTCTTGCTTGAGTCTCATTAGTTGTTGGCAGTAGAGATTTGAATCGATGGCTTTGCCCGGCGTTAATAGCTCATAATAAACGATGCCCTTCCAATCGAACCATACACACAGCATCACCTTATTGTGTGTTAATCCGGGTTTCGCTACAGTCTGTGGAGCTTGACTACACTTTGACTATAATCTTTTTCGCATGTTCTTGTCGTAGATGATCCACTTTTTATCGCCAATGATAAATCTTTTCAAAAATGGTTCAGTTTCATTACGTTTCAATAGAGAATCGCAGATGAGTACACGTTTCATTCGGTTTCTTTCAGTGAACTCGTGTGGTATCCAAATATCGAGCTTTTTTTGTATAGCCAGACTTTTTCAAATAGGTCAAACTGTTTTGTGGTCAAACCTCAATTCCTCGGCTATGTCGTAATTATTAATATGCCAATCTTGCTCCACTTTTTCAAAAATGGCATCAACTATATCCGTATGAGGGCGACCAGAGCGAGCTGCATCTTTGACATCAAAATTTCCGGAATGAAAACGCTTGAACCAACTTTGTGCTACTCTTACTGACACTGCATTAAGTTCATAAACGTCACAATTTTTTTTCGTGGCTTGAGTAAAAATTTTCCCTTTTTTGTAATAAAACTTCAGAATGTATCGAATTTCTACGATAGATTCACTCATTTTGACTGACAGAAAAACAAATGAATAATGGCGGGAAAGTGTTTTTTACTTCTTTTTTTCTTAATGTACTATAGGAATTGATTTTAAAACCAGCCAGGTACAACCAATATAACCAAAGCGATTTTTATTCAATTTTATACAAACGAAATACGAAGAAACTACTTTCTCGGCCCCGACCGGCTGTGAGTTTGTGCGTTTAATTCATGGCCAATAATCCAGATTTTGATTAATGATATTTGTGCTCAATCTCAGGGAGCTAATCTTTAGGGTTTTTTAAAATGATGATTGGCAATAAATATTGTTTTTTGTAATAGATGTCATCAACAAAATGGATGGTGTGCACCGTGGTAGCGATGTGTGTGATCGTAAGGCAAGGAATGTCCGCGCCTGCGCCGCAAGAAGACGCGGGTCCACCGACACCGGTAAGTTATTTTTAATAGAGTGACGAATAAGCTAACATACCTAGAAGCTACTCTTCAAAAAACTTAAAAACAAAGGATGCCAAAGGTGAGTTGTTTGTTGTCACTCCTGTAGGTTAATTTAAAATTCCCTCACATTAGCTTGTAATTATCCTTCAAACACAGCAGTAGTGGTTGCACCACTACTTTGTGGCAAGAACCAGGTGGTACCAAATATATTCTTGGCATAGCTGCTTTTAAGCAGAAAAGATCACCACCACTAGTATTTCTAGAAAATAGGAGAAATAGGAAGTAGTAAAATGTAACTAAAGGTACATAGACACAAATGTTCTCTTTAATGTATAGTTATAACACTTGTATCGCCTTCTTCATATATTGTTATAACAAATTTTTAGTTTTAATTGTTATACGCAGTGTTAAATGTAAGAAATACTTGTATACATACTTTATGTAGTATATTGTAACGACTTTAAACAGCAATAATAGATACAACTTTGTTAATTAAAAATCACAATTATTATGAATAACGTTGTAAGGTCAGTATATAGTTAATTACAGGTGATGTTAACAGTTCCTAGACTATAAGTTAACACGTCTTCAATCCGCCGCTATCTGGTGCATCTCGGTAACTGGGTATTATGTTTACCATGTGAACATTTGAACACCAAGTCACTAATTGGACGCAATTGCGTTAAACCGTCTTTGTGTGCACACCGTGTTTCTTATCGCAGTTTATCACGATTATAGTGGTTACACTGAACAATAAAAACCTAATGGAATCACATTGTGTGCTTTGAGACAAGAGATTTATTTAGCACATTATAATATATTTATTCAAGTTCAAATACCGTTTATTATGTATATTGTTGCTAAAAGTGTCTTAAGAAATCTATTGTTTGTATTACTTCTTTCAGAAATGAAGAAAGCCTTTGCACAGGACTTACGACAGCCTAAAACTTTACACTTTTTTTACTTCTCGAACTAATACGTGCTGTGTATCAGATCTTTACCTACGAAATTGCTGTTGCGTATGGAAAAAAATAAATGGTTCTTTTTTACAAAAAAAAAAAACTTTAATCAGAACATTTGATTGAATTATAAACGAATTCTTGCTACTTTATGGCCAGAATGTTGATGCCCTTGCCGTAGAAGTACACGAGAATAGTTATCTTATTATTCTTTAAAGGCATTCTTTATCGTTCCTTATAATGTTATTAAGCTACAAAAAAGTAGAAGAAGGAAAAGTTCGTAGTTTTACCTCTGCTTATTTTGACAAAGTCTGTTGTGCAGTATGTGACCGAGCGTTGTCATGTAAAAGTAAGTGTCACAAAGAGTAGTTTACCAATCTTGGTTCAGTGCCAGCTTCTTAATTATAATTTGCAATTCCTTACAATAATGGTAACTGTGGCACCAGTGGCAAGAAGCTTTAGTGAATAACACCAGCAGTAACTACAAAACCTTTCGTTTCGGGCACTATTTAAATTGGGCACCTGCATGTAAACACAACGATGAGTACTTGCAATTGTCGTATAGAATCCACTCCTTATCGCAAGTAACGATACGCCACAAAATCCCCTATCAATGCTGATTGAGCAATATGATGCAAGCTTTTTCACGTGGTAGAGCCATGCTGGATCTATATTAATAGTATTTGTGTCGTATTTTATGCGCTACCATACCGTTCAGTAGATTGCGGTAAATCTTTGTCAACTTATTGTTTGTACTTGCGCAGATTATAGGTATAGTACAATTAGCTTACAGTTGCTCACGAGTTAACTTCAATGAATATATTATGATGCCTAATTAAACAATATAACACTTCCAAATTTAAAACGATATTTTCACTATTATTTCTTCAGTGGCAGCAACGCGCCCGGTACCAGCTAGTATTATATATGTTTAGATTAAAAGATATTAACACTATACTATGAAATACAATATTTGAAAATTTATTAATGCGCTTAGCCAAGGCCAAAAGCGATTAAAAATTATGATGTAATTCGTACTTAGAGAAAAACAACGAGATTTTTTGTAGAAAAATATTTCAATATAAATTACCTTTTAACCATGTTTCGAATATGGCATTGAATATATATTTTTTGAAATTCCTATTTTCATTTACTAACGGTCATTAATAAAACCAAAGAGACGCTTATTATAATATAAATAATGGTTATTACAAATGAGCAATTTTTCTCACGAGTCTTCTTCTAAGATTTATAACATTCTTTGAAAATTGCCTTTTTTTGAACTAAGCAACTCAAGGTTTTTTACATATTATATCATTATATTCACATATGAGAATAACATGTTAATTGAAATATTTTATAAATACTGACGCTATAAAAACTAATGAATGAGAAATCTTGGAAACGTAGTCAACGACAAAACTATATTTATCTTGTCTCCATTATCGTGGAGATATACGTAGACCAGAAGTGTATAAAAAACAATCGACTTGTACTTGCTTCTACATTGATTTATGAAAGTAACATTAAATTCGATTCGAAAATAATAACTTCCTAAGTTATTTATATAATATATTTTATTCATTCCGCAAAAAGCCTACTTTTGCACAGAAATTATTTTCCTCCATAGGGAGGATTCGCTATAATAGCCACACCTTGCAGGTAATTTCGCGATCGACTACGATTATTATCTCACGGACCTTTGCCACTTTACTCCGTCACCGATTTGAATATTTTAGACTTGCATTTGCTGCCAGAAGTCAGAATATATTCTTGACATTCCTTTAGTCCACTCTTACGACAGGGACAGATGGAGTTTGGTTGATTGACTTTCGTAAATTATATTTAAACGAATATTAATAAAGCTTTTTTTCACACAGTACGAATATAAATACGACGTCGAAGATCCAGAGAAGACTTTGTACTTCGGAGCCAATGAATCGGGAGACGCACAGGGGAAAGTCGTCGGAGGTTACCGGGTACTACTCCCTGACGGTAGACTTATGAACGTAGAGTACACCGTGGAAGGTGAGAGCGGATTTGTGCCTAAGATCAGCTTCGAAAACAACGCGAATCCATTCGGCAAAAGTAAATAAATCAAGACTGTACGTAAGACCAGTGTAAATACAATAAACATGCAAGCTATCTCAAAAAGTAATGTAAGTGAAAACCATGAAAATTATTTATAATTTCGTTAAAAACGGACCACTTAAAAACCTAGAAAGAAGCACTATTTATATTGGTATGTTTAAAAATTAAAGGAGTTTTATAGTAATTTATTAATATAACCTATAAGGTTAAGACATTGTCAAGTGTTTTATTACGAAAGAAAATTTAAATTTAAGCAATTAAAAATTGCATTTCCGAAAAAGTTACCATCTCTGTGATTCAAATGTTTAATTAACGTCCACTTTTGCCATCTATACTCTAAGATATGTATGTATTTTAGTGCCGCGTATTATGCCAAGTAACAATACATCACAATATTGTGATATTTAACTTTATAGGGTAATTTTATTCATGTGTTTCTGTAAGCAATTGAATAAATTTATGATAAAAATTCACAATTTGTTTTAATTTTAATGAAATCAGTGACTGTGAGAAGAGATGATCCCGACTTATTTGACACTTGAGGTTTTCAAAGTATGTGGTTGCTACACCGCAAGTTGAAATTCCAGCCAGAGCAAATATTTGTACGAGGGATGATCCAAAAGTAATGATAATCGGTTACTTCAGGCCCGCATAAAAATCCAAAAAAAAATTTTTTGCTTGCTTATATACTCACTACGTCAGCCTAAAAAATCATATAAATAGATCACGATTTCCGGGAGATACATTCATTGGAATACGAACTGTCAAAGAGATAACATCAACATGGAGAAAAACGAAATTAGAGCTGTCATCAAGTACCTCTGTTTCTCCGAGGCAAGAAATTCGAAGACGATAGCGAAGTAATGGCCGCTGTTGAAGCGTTTTGGGAGGGTCAAGACAAAGAATTTTTTTCAAAGGGAGTCCTGGGTTTAGAAAAAAGACGGACTAAATGTATTGATTTGTTAGGAGACTATGTAGAAAAATAAATTATTATTTTAACTTTAATTACCGTGTTTTATTTTCATTATTTTTGGATCACCCCTCGTAGAAACGTTTATAGTTCGTACATGAAGCAATTAATCCAACACGTTGCTCTCGTGTGTGTTGGCGGAATTCACATGTCGTCAAAATATCTTATTCCCCTGAAATGCAGGTTTCCTCACGATGTTTTCCTTCTCTGCCGAGCACGAGGCGGCATGCGAATGCGTGAGTCGTGATGGTCTTAGTGAGAATACTGGGTCTATATAAAATAATTGTAATGTCATCAATTCTTAATATCTCTGCAAAACTACAGGATATCCAAACAGATACACCAAACTCGTACCTAAGCTAAAGTAAAGCGTGCAAAAAAAAAGAAAATAGCTACGTACTTTCTCAGTGAGTCTCGTCATTATAACGGCGGTGGCTTCAGTGTCGAACTGCGGCCGACCAGCGCGACCCACCATTTGCAGCACCGTGCTGATGCTGTACTCCTTCAACAAACCATCATAGTATGCTTTAGGATAGAAAGACTTTTGAATACATTATATTTCCTTACTTTCATCAGAGTGATAAAAGAACTTACAATCCATCTGATTATAAACGTGGTGGAGCCATGCTGCAGCTATTAATTGTTAGTTGTAGCACGAATGGGTCGGCTCGACCCGGGTAGCAGCTTAATGCTGCTGTGTTTCGTATGGTAAGTGTAGAGAACCGGTAACCCTTTTTACTGGAAACGAGGCATTCCTTCTTAGTCCTCACGGCTGATAATGCATCTACATTTTGATTCGCCAACGCGGATAGATGTCTATGGACCACAGCAACCACTTACCATCAGGCGGACTGTGTGCTCGTTTGTCACCCTATCCTATAAAAAAGGTAAAAAAGTTTAGTTTTTTTTAATATATCTTATGTACTAGTTGGTATATTTAACATTATTTTGTATTTTTCCTCAATGGCCATTCTGATTTAACATTACCCATTTCAAGCTTATCCATTAATAACCAGACACACGATATATTAGACCGGGGAAAAGTTTCTTCTTATTTTGTTTGCATAAAATTTTAGAAAAATCTCTATGATTGTACTGGTAGTTGCTGTTGTCTGGCTAATTTTAATATCAATACATATAGGACATAAAAAAAGAAAAATAAAAAGTAAAAATCACTTTCCCGCCATTTTTCAATTGTTTTATGTCCGCTAACATTAGTGAAGCCATAGATTATTAGGAGGTAATCTATGAGTGAAGCTAACGAAGAAATCCGATACATTCTGAAGTTTTATTACAAATAATTTAAAATTAAAAAATTTGTACAGTCGACTTCAATATAAGTTATTAAGAATAACTCAAAAACTATTCGTCTAACCTTGATAAAATTAATACCACCAAATTACCACACGAGAAGTATCATCTTTCAAATAAAAAAAGAGAATCGAAATCGGTTCACGCAATAAAAAGTTATGAGGTAATTAAAAAAACATACAGTCGAATTGAGTACCGTCTCCTTTTTGGAAGTCGGCAGACAAGGAAAAAATGCGACTCAAGCCGCCAAAAAAGCTTGTGACACTTATGGACCTAAAGCAGTGTCAGTAAGAGTAGCACAAAGTTGCTCCCCCTTTACAAGACCCATGGTCCCCGTGACCATTGGTGCTGTAAAGTACTCGAAACGTCGGGAATATAACAAAGTATAAGTAATAAGCGATAAAATCCGTAAAATTAGTTTTATTTAAATGTGTAGTGTTCGCATAAATATAAGAAATCAGTATAGAAACCTAATGAATCGTGTACTCATTTGCGATTCTATTAAAACATAATGCAATCGAACCATATTTAAAAAGATTGATCACTAGTGATGAAAAGTGGATTACATACGACAAGGACGTGCGAAAAAGATCATGGTCAAAGGGTAGCCAAGCTCCACAAACTATCGAAATCCTGTAACCCAAAAATTTTAGCATGGTGGGATTGGAGTATTGGATTGTATGGGCATCGTTTATTATGAGGTTTTACCGCCGGGGAAAACTCAATGACAACAACTAATGAGACTCAAGCGAGAAATTGAAAAAACGGCAGGAAATGATCAACAGAAAAGGAGTGGTCGTTCATTATGATAACACCAGACCACACACATCTTTGGCCACTAAGCAAAAATTGAGAGAGCTTGGTTGGGATTTTTTAATGCATCCACCATATAGTCCTGACCTATTTTCACCTGTTTCGGTCTCTTCAGAATTCTTTGGGTAGTGTTAGGTTAATATCAAGAACGGACTATAAAAACTACTTGTCGCATTTTTTTTGATCAAAATCCCAAGATTTCTACAGCTACGGGATTATATCACTACCTACGAGTACAAGTTATCGAACAAAATGACACTACATATATACGTATTACAATCAAATGTAATTAAACTTTAAAAAAATGTCTTGAACTTGTATATAGCATACGAAGAGATGGCCTCCCCTCCCCGGTGGCCCCGCTATTCCTGGCTACGATGACGACCATGGTAACGGCGGGGCAAGGGGTGCTAAGAATCTCCGGTGGAGGTTCGGTTGCCACCTAAGATGCCTCGACCTGACAACATACAACGCACGCACCCTGAGGACTGTCTGAGCTGGAAGAAGTGATGTAGTTAAGTTACGCTGGCATATTATAGGATTATCCGAGGTCTGAAGAGAGGGGAGGACACGGTAATCCTCGAATCCGGCAACTTGTTCTATTACTGGGAGGGCGACCATCTGCCCCAAGGTGGTGTCGGATTTATCGTCCACAAGTCTCTCGTTAACAACGTTGAAAAGATTGAGATTGTGTCGACGAGGGTTGCGTACCTTATACTCAGTATCACCAAACGGTATTCGTTGAAGGTCATACAGGTTTACGCACCAACCTCGGCACATCACGTTGAGGAGTTGGAGGAAATGTATGCAAAAAGCCATGCATTCCCCCAAAACACACTATACGGTGTTAATAGAAGACTTCAATGCAAAACCAGAAAAGAGAGAACGGTGAGCTGAAGGTAGGGAAATTTGGAACAGGGCAACGTAACCCAAGGGGCCAGCAGCTGGACGACTTCATGGAGAAAGAGGGACTCTTTATGATGAACTCTTTTTCCAGAAGCGGCCCCACAGGAAGTGGATCTGGTCGAGCCCCGACGGTTCGACAAAAAAAGAGATTGACTTCATTATGACGATCAGACGACAACTGTTCAGTGATGTCTCAGTAATCGCAGAGGTGAAAACTGGCAGTGATCACCGAATGATTAGAGGCACACTGAACCTAAACGTTAAGTTGGAGAGTTCTTGTCTAATGAAGTCAACGCTCCGTCCCCCTCGTGCTCTAATCCAGAGTCCTGAAACCTTTCAGCTCGAGTTACAAAACAGTTTTCAGTACCTAGAAGACTGCAATGCAATGCATGACAAGCTCGTGGAAACTGTCCAAGCGGTCAGAGCTAAGTTCTGCAAGACCCGCCGCAGAAGAACACAAAAACCTTCGATCACACTCTTAATCTCATGTCTGTTAGACGGGAAATAAGGCTGCAGTCTTCAACAGATTTGACAGCATACAGGCAACTGACCAGACAAATATTTAAATGCATGCGGCATAACTTACGCAACTTAAATACAGCTTATATTGATGTACACATCATAGTTGGAGTTACACGCAAGTGTGAGTAACGATCCAAGAACAAGTCTTATTTGACACTATTCCGATGATATCCCGGACATCAGTCTGAGCGAGATTAGAATGGCTCGCCAGCACCTAAAAAAAGATAGGGCCCCAGGCGAGAATGGAATTACAGTGGAGCTCCTGAAAGCGGGTGGAAAACCGGTACTTGAAGTACCTCAGAAGCTCTTTAATTCCGTCCTCCATGGTTGGACTACTCCGGAGGCGTAGAGCAGAAGTGTGGTGGTCTTGTTCTTCGAGAAAGGCGACAACACTCTCTTGAAGAACTACAGACCGATTTCCCATCTGAGCCACGTCTACGTGCTGTTTTCGAGAGTCATTGCGAATCGTCTCGCACGCAGACTCAATGACTTCCAGCCTCCCGAACAAGCTGGTTTACGAATAGGCTTTGGTACCATAGACTACATACACACCCTTCGGCAAATTGTACAGAAGACAGAAGAGTACATTCTGCCACTTTGTCTTGCGTATGTGAACTATGAGAAAGCCTTTGATTCCGTCGAAATTTGGGCGGTGCTACAGTCCCTTCAGCGGTACCTAATTGACTGTCGGTATATCTAAGTTATGAAGTATTTGTACAGTAGGGCTAAGATGGCTATCCGAGTACGGAATCAGAATACGAAACCTATCCAACTGCAGAGAGGTATAGGGCAGGGTGACGTTATATACCCGAAACTTCACCGCTGTATTGGAAGAATTTTTCAAGCTTCTGGACTGGAAAGGATATGGTATTAACATCAATGGCGAATACATCACTCACCTTCAATTTGCCGACTATACGAGGGTGACACTGAAAGTTCTTAGAAAATCAGAAATTGAACAAACTAGCAAGTTATTACTTTTATTATATCTTTTTAAAATAGTGTCCATTTACATCAATACAACGCTGCTTCCGTTGGAACCACGGAGAAAAGCACTTTGTCCACTCGTCCTTAGGGGTCTCTTCGACGGCATTTTGAAACGCAGCCACTGCTTCCTCAGCACCCATAAAACGGTTTCCTCGAAGTTTTTCTTTTATTTTCGGAAATAAATAAAAATCGCAAGGTGCGAGGTCGGGGCTATAAGGCGGGTGACCCAGTAATTCCACGTCTGACGTCGCCAAGTAGTCGATTGTTTGCTTGGCGATGTACGACGAGGTATTGTCGTGGTGAATGAGGATCCTACTGCGAGGTAGTACAAACTTTTTCCATGACAAGTGGCAAACAATTGTTACTGTACCACACTGCAGTAACTGTTTTTCGATCCTCTAAAACAATTGTTGCGTAATGACTTGTCCTTCCTAACAATGAGGCCACCATCTTTTTTCCCACGCTTCGACTCTCTTCACTTTAGTTGGCAACTCCTCGGAAGGAAACACCCAAACAGCAGACTGTCTCTTAGTTTCAGGATCATAACAATAAATCCGGCTTTCGTCACCCGTAAATATTTCGAACACAGCATTTGTGTCACCTCCGTTAAATCTTTGAATCACTCACGTCACCAATCAACACGACGGAGTTTTTGGGCGTCTGTCAAATTATGAGGTATCCACCGGGCACAGCTTCCTGACCGCTAAATGTTCATGGAGGATTTTGTGCACTTGACTCATACCGATGCCTAAGCTTGTCTGAATCTGCTGATAAGTCACTCTTTTGTAAGCCTCTATCATGCGCCGAACAACACTGATGTTATGATCAGTCGTTGCCGTAGAAGGCCGTCCCTCAAGCAGATCATCGGTGAGATTAGTGCGACCACGTTTAAACTCATTAAACCAGTTGTAAACAGTGGCACGAGATGGGGCTTCATTGAGAAAGGCCAATCGAAGTCTATCATAACTTTCTTGTTGACTTAAATGACATCGAAAGTCATAAAAAATCATGGTACGAAAATTTTCTCGCGTTAAATTCATGCTGACGTGACACAGACAATTTTTAATTTGCCGCCAAATCGTAAACAAATGACAAATTAATAAAATACATACACAATAATATTGGCAAGAGTTCTATTTTCAAAATTTGAACTTATTATTTTATTATCTCGTTTACAAGTAGCCAGTTCTAAAAACTTTCAGTGTCGCCCTCATATAGTCCTTTTGACAGAATCGCTGGAGAACTTAAGCACTATGCTGAATGACCTCAATAGTGTCTCCCAACGGATAGGTCTTAAGATGAACATGGACACGACAAAGATAATGTTTAGTGTCCATGTCACACCTATGCCGGTAATTGTTGGGAGCACTAAGGTCGAAGTTGTTGACGAGTAGGTTTGTGGCGGATTCAATTCAGCTGGGCAGCGGTCGGGAAATTACGACACATCTTCTCGTCAGGTACACCTCAAAACTTGAAAACGAAATTGTACAATCAGTGCGTGTTGCCAGTGATGACCTATGGAACTGAGACGTGGTCTTTCACTGCTGGCCGTATGAGGACGCTCAAGTTCGCTCAGCGAGCTATGGAGAGGGCTATGCTCGGGATTTCTCTGCGTGATAAACTTAGAAATGAGGATATCCGCAGTTGAACCAGAGTAAACGACATAGCCCAACGGATTAGTACGCTGAAGTGGCAATGGGCCGGCCATATATCTCGAAGAACCGACAACCGATGGGAAAAAAAGGTTCTCGAGTGGCAGCTTCGTACCGGTATGTGAAGTGTAGGGCGACCCCCCACTAGATGGAGTGACGTGCCTTAGGGGACTTGTAATAATTATAATAGTAGTAACTTATTAGCCCAGTTAACTTACCTATAATAATAATATTATTATAATAACCGATGGAATAAAGTCTCTTATGTACTACTTGGAATATTTAGTATCATCATCATCATCATTACAGCCCTTCACAAGTCCACTGCTGAACATAGGCCTCCCCCAAGGAATGCCACAAAACACGGTCCTGAGCCACCTGCATCCATCGACTTCCTGCATATCTTACCAGGTCGTCACTCCATGTTTAATATTTAGTATTGTTTTGTATTTTTTCTGAATGGCCATAAGTTCTGATTTGACATGAACCATTTCTAGGTTATCCATTAATTATCGGACACCAGATATATGTTAAAAAGCTTACCTGATAAGCGCCGTTCACATATTGCTGAGTGTTTTTAATTATAACAAGATGCGCTGGTAAATTTACACCCATAGCTGAAAACAAAAATAATTTCCATTTATGACAATTAACATAATGGCATAATGTAAAAAGGGATTTAAACATATAAATCCATTTCTAGGACACGTGAAAATGTGAATTCCATCACCTAGCATCAGCAGATGAAAAGGCATTTAGTAATATATTTTCAAGTTGCTACTTAGTTTTATCTATTTGTTTAAAGATTGTATTGTACTAGCCCATAAGATGCCGCAGAATGTTGTAAGACTCGACGAACATACCCAAACACCTATGTTGCAAGAACAATTTAGTAGCTGGCGATATTGCGATGGCTTTTTTGGTTTCATGTGCATTAAATTCAATTGGCAGTGGAACTACAATTTAACAATATGATATAAAAGGTATGCTATATTAGAATATAAAGAGGCGATAGTAACGACGCTGAAAAACAGTTTTTCCGAGTACGTCGTTTCAAGAGAAGCTTTTAACAAAATTTTGCTATTAAATTCGCAGTCATAATAACGTTTGCGAGATATTTTGATACGTAACATTTCATTAGACAAAATATATTTTATGCTAAGAATAATCTTGCAAAAAGGGAAGAGATTAATGTACTTACGTGTTGTAAAAAAAGAAAATAAAAAAATCTTCGTCTACGAGATGTGACTTGATAATAAAGACTAAAATATAAGTACATACATATAAATAATGCCATAAATGTTAATTGACAATGCATGATGAAATATCCAAAAATATTATACAGATGTGAATTACAGCGAACACGGTTAATATTTTTCTTACTATGGAAGAGTACCGTTGTATTCAGCAATGGCCTTTTATAGGTCGATAATGATGAATTATCGTTACCGTTACAACCTATTTAAGTCCACTACTGAACATAAGCATCCCCCATAGATTGCCTCATAAAGGGGATATTCGTCACAGTTGTCACGCTTGGCAAGCGGGTTGAACACCGCAGTTTTTTATTTTTAGTAGTTATTAGGAAGACGTTCCCTCTATCGCCTCTTACGTCTCTACACCCACGGGATGATATAGGGTAGTAGAAAGAGAAACAGAAACTTTTCTTATTCAATATAGATTATAAATTATACTTACTGAAAGTCACTCTTTTGTTTAATTTAGTTTGTTTAATTTAATTTAGGATTGGAAAAAAAACTCTGTCCTGGAAACAACCAGCAAGAAACCCAGCGGAACTTTTTTTTAAATAACAGCTTTCAATCATGTATATTACACAATTAATAACACAAAATAAATTAGAAATGGCATGCTAGCAATCAGCTCCTTCGCAGGGGTTATGATCATCCATAAACCTTACACCACCACTATTCGGTAAATGATGAATTATATTTAAAATATTTACCGAGCTTGTAGTGACGGCATAACAAAAGTATTTACCGTGCTTGCCTTGTAGTGACGTCATAAGAAATCTTTCACCAAGTTTTGCCCCGCAGGTGTCATAAGAGGCGGCTATGGGAAAAACAAAAATCTACGTAGAGGTGTAAAATGTCTGAAACTGCGATCGCCAATAAGCGCCTGCCAAACACCTGCCCGCAAAACCTGTGCTGATGAATTATGTCGTTCCGCTCTTATAATAATATATACTAAGTAATATTATATTTAAAATCAAATTACCAAGAGTGGTTGTAGTTATTAATATGGGAAGGTCACTACATCGGAACGCTTGCTCTATATTCGTTCTCTCCTCGAACAGTAAGCCAGCGTGGTGGCAGCCAACGCCACATAAAATGAGAGACTAGGAAGAAAAATAAAGGTACACTAAGATGTTGGAACGATTTTAAGTCAGTTATAATTTCACTATAATAGCTTCTGAATTCGGTGCTAACACATAATGTATAGAGAATTAAAACGACTGACTTCTGAAACTGAAAAGATTAAAGAAGATTAAAGTTACCACCCTTAATGGATTTTTTTTTTCGAATATAAACGAGCCTACCCTTGATGGTTAGTACACAAATATAAAAATAAAAAATAATCATATAACAAAAAAGGTCATATATATATAATAAATGTATGGTCTAATTAAGTATTTCGAGTGTACTATAAATTTTTAAAGAGAAATATATAGAAAATAATATATATTTAATCATTTATACATTAATAAATTATTTAAATTTATACTTGTTATATATTATAATTGTAATATACATTGTTTAGGGTTAGCAAGTCAGTATACAAACTTATGAGGAATTTCATATCCGTCCTTAAATATTATCTTAGTCCGTAGCTTGAATCATTAGCATGTAAACTATTTTTTTTGGAATAAAAATGGAGATCAGTAATAGCAAGCAAGCAAGCAAAACAACAATTTCATAGGACCTATTATATCATAATTAATATATAGTACGTAACAGAACGATTCAGATCCGGCTCGAAGGACTATATTATATACATACATATATTATATATATATGTATATATATATATATATATATATATATATATATATATATATATAGCGTTCCCTCATACGTTTTACTGGAAACGAGGCATTCCATCTTAGTCAGTTAGTGACAACGCATCTGTATCTTGGTTTTTAACATAGGATAAATGTAGATGTCTATTGTCCACAGCAAGCATCCACTTACCATCAGGTGGACTGTGTGCTCGTTTGTTACCCTTATTCTATAAAAAAAAATACGTCTCCGTCTGTCTACTTTTCGTGAATGTGACTGAGCATGAAGTGTTTCATGTAACTAAAAATTTGGGTGCGACCGTAGTCTCGGTGCTTAATGATAGGAAAAAAAACAATGGAGCTTTTTAATGAAATCCGATGTTGAGGAAGTAGCCGGAACTTTGTCTTTCATAAAGAGGTATAGGGAAACCAGCTCTATCGAAGACCGTGGAAGATGAGGCCAACCGCGATGGGGAAGGAGTCCTGCTTATTATATCACAATAGCGAATTCGTTGAATACCACTTCAGTCTTAATAGAAATTGACTCTTTTGACTAACATATTGCGAATAGCGATACTAAATAGGATATTTAAATAATATGACATTAAACTGAAGGCCTAGAGTCGATGAAAAGTGTACGAATTGAACAAGCGCTTTCATAGATTGCAACTACAAATGATTTCGGACATAAAAAAATATTTTATATATCTCTAAAAATATTTCAATTTTACTTTGTCTCAAAATGTATAAACATGCGGAGTACAAATGGAATTTGAAAAACCAATATCAAATTAATATATATATACTCACCTGTACTTTCTTATTTTTAATGACTGAAGCCAAAGCGACAAGTTTCGCCTTCTGTTCTGGGCTGAAGTTTATTGTGATCTCCTTGGAGAGCGTCTCCGCTGTTAGTAATACACTTTTCCGCGTGTTGCAAAATATCTTGAAGCACCAACAAATCGTTTCACTACTATTTTTACTATACGTTACTGTTGTGAGCCGAGAGAATCAAGAGCAATTTTTTTTTTTCATTTATTCTTCAATAAATATTATTCAACATTTATATCCACATAATACATACACTAAAACATACTACTTAAGGCTGTTACCACACACATATGGATCGACCGTCGATCGATGACATCGATCGATGGTGGAATGGATTAGTCGACGTCGATCGACCTGCTTGATTATTCGAGATGTAACACCCTAAAGCTTTATGGGTTTAACTGTAGCATGTGGCCACTTAAGCAGTTAATATATTCTGATAAGAAATTTTATAAGCATGCGCACCTCTTAAATGGTGCGACCTATGTTTGAATGAATTCCACCTGAAATAAGACTTAGACTACGACCTTTATGATTTCTCATCAGCCTGTTAACACTCCGCTGGGCATGAGCATCTCCCATAGTTGCTGCCGCTTTCGGGATTTGGCTCAACTGCCATTCTTGGTAAGCAACTTGGCGATCTTATCTTTTATGCTATTTCTCAGCGTCTGTCAACCGATTTTACATTTGGTGTAAATACGAGGTGATGATATTGCCGTCTATTAGAGGTCGCGAGATCTTCTGGATTTTAACCTAAGTCACTTCTTATGATATTCATAGGATGAAATGGGCGATGGTTTTTCTTTTGCCACAAGAACATGTGCTTGAGTTTGCATAAATCGAACTGAGTTCGTTTGTTTGAACCCAGTCAACATATGTGCAAAAAATTCAAGTGGTTTTCTGGGTCGCCTTATACGGCGTAGGGTCCTACTCTAATTTTATCGCCTAAGCACTAAGTCGAGTCCGGGTAGGTTTTGACGAATGAGAGGCGTGTTTGCATGCACCACTTGTGGCACTATAAGTAAATAAGAGCTAATTCGGGACCACTTTCTATATTCGATTATTTATGAATATATTTATTTTATTTTAATATTATTATTTTTTGTTAGCTAACAATTATAAAGAAAGTTAAAAGATTTATTTTGTGCCTAATTAATATAAAAATAATATTTACCAGTGTGGGTTTCCCATTGTGATATTTCTGTATAATGGGCCACAGTTTGTAGTTCAGAATAATATCGAATTTGAATATGCTGGTGCCTTCGCGGCAGGGGTAGCCTTCCACAATGCGCTTTAGTATCACTGGACGGCATTCATCGCCAAATCTTAGTAAAAGGTTTAAAAAAATATATAAAATTTATAAAGGTCTTGACGACGTGAGTATTGGCTTCAAAGATCGCCTATCATTTTCAAAACTTTCTCACATACATTTACTTTAAACATTTTTAATTAAAGGTTAACATGGATTTAAATGAAGCAATTAAGTTCCGGCAAGTTGCAGTAAAAAAAATTTACCTAGGATAATAAAAAAATTATATATAAAAACTTTTTGCCGTTAAATAATTTTAGTATTACATAAAAAAATATTTACGTGGTAGAGCTATACTGCAGCTATAAGTTGTAGCACTAATGGCTCGGCTCGACCGGGAAAGGACCACGCTCTCATAGAATACCAGCGTTAAATAGCAGCTTAATGCTGCTGTGTTTCGTATGGTGAGTGTAAAGAACCGGAGACCCTTTTTACTGGGAAAGAGGCATTACATCTTAGTCCTCACGAGTGACAACGCATCTGCTTTTTGATTCTTTATTGAGGATAAATGTAGATGTCTATGGGCCACAGCAACCACTTACCATCAGGTGGACTGTGTGCTCGTTTGTCACTCGATCCTATAAAAAAAATATATAGAATATGGGTGACAAACGAGCACACAGTCCACCTGGTATTAATTGGTTGCTGTGGCCCATAGACATCTACATCTATTTTCGTTTGCGAATTAAAATGCAGATGCGTTGTCTGCCGTGAGGACAAAGAACTTCCCCGGTCGAGCCAACCCATTCGTGCTACAACTATACTATTAATATAACTGCAGCATGGCTCTACCACGTGTAAAATTAATTAAGATATATATTTTTAATAAATAAATAACAGTTAAAAAGTAATTAACTGTCGAAATATGTTTCATAAGTTTAACATCGCTGGCCTGAAGGGTAAACCAGTTATTAACAGAAATAATTACTTCGATTTCGTTGAATGAAACTACTTTTACGGATTTTATCGCGTTTAATTAACTTATTTTATATTCCCGACGTTTCGGTTGCTTTCCAGCAACCGTGGTCACGGGGGACTGATGGACTGATGGACCACGATTGCTGGAAAGCAACCGAAACGTCGGGAATATAAAATAAGTTAATTAAACGCGATAAAATCCGTAAAAGTAATTTCATTCAATTTGTAGTGTTTGCGTAAATATAAGAAATCATTACTTCGATTTCCATATTATTTGGAACATGTGATGTGTGTTGTCGAACTTACTTGTGATATATAGCTGGCTTGTTACTAGTCCCAAGCCATTCCGCAACGTCTTCAGGGTTACTGATAGTAGCGGATACCGCTACGAACCTAATTTTAGGCATTGCTGTCTCTTGCTCAGACATGCTTATATCGCCTTGGTTTTGCCTCTGAAGTAGTTCGATGCGATGCGTTGACTGAACTGACGACTGATGAAAAATATTATTTTTCTTCGTAATGAAAATTCGACTGGTTGCTATTTGACATTTAAAATATTCAATTAGCTATAGACTGTGGGTATCTACATTATCATTAACAATAGCTTGTAAATAAAACATGGGTCTCTGCCGTTTTATGGTGGATTTTCTCTAATTATGACGGTTTGCAGACGGGATGCCGTTTGCAGTACCAAACGTTTCACATCTTCTGTTTCTAAAGCGATTAAGGATGTGAAAATTAATCAGTTAAGATTCACGTAAAAAATAAAATTGTGTGTAACATGTGTAATTAATGTAAATTACCTAATTTCAAGAGTGTCTCCTTAAATCATGCACTAAACTTCGAACTCTACAATAAGCAGTACCCACCAACGTTGTTAAAACAAGTGTTTCGCCTCTAAAAGAGGTATTATCGCAAGATATACGAGTAATAGACTCTGCGATGGTCATCCGCTATGTGAGTGACAAGCCACCTAAGCTGCCCTTCTAAATGAACTCGTCGACCAAATCCTACTTGGGTAGTATCATGCGATATTAATCTTCGACTCCAACATCCACCTCATATACTCATACGTAGCTTTGTATTAGAAACTTGATGGTATCTGGCTATTGGAGCTCATGGACATCTTAAAGCAAAACAGGCAAGTTGTCATTTGTCACCTCTGAGAATTAATCTGAGAACTACGCTGTGGTTATGCATCATATGGCTCTTCATATTATACTCTTCTATACGATATACGAAAGTGTATGTACTGATTATTTTTTTATAGGATAAAAGTGACAAACGAGTACACAGTCCACCTGATGATAAGTGGTTGCTGTGGCCCATAGACACCTACATCTATCCTCGAGTACGAATTAAAATGCAAATGCGTCGCCCATGAGGACTAAGATGGAATGCCTCCTTTCCAGTAAAAAGGGTCTGCTGTTCCCTACACACACCATACGAAATACAGCAGTGTTAAGCTGCTATTTTACGCTAATATTCTGTAAGAGTGTGGTCCTTCCCCGTTCTATCCGACCCATTCGTGCTACAACTATACTACTAATATAGCTGCAGCATGGCTCTACCACGTAATATGATGGCTTGTCCGCAGAAACAGATTATGATAAACATGATATACATATATAGATTAGTTACATACTTGAATAGTCTTCATCCGGCTGACCACAGACTCGAGTACAGGACCTCGAACACTATCGTTCAGAATGTGCACTTCGTCAATTAGAAATAATTTAATGACCTCCACCATTCCTCTGTTGTCCCTCCATCTACGAGTCAGCATGTCCCATTTCTCGGGCGTTGTTATTATAATTCTAAAATTTTATGTCTTTGACCATTACCTCATAAATAAAAAAGTATATTTTTAAGAGTCTTAAACCACTACAATAATCCAACTAAAAATAATAAATATTTGGCTTTGTGGTAACGATGGAAGAGAATTCATATTTACCAATGAAACTCTCTAATGTATGAATAGTGAACTACGAATGAAAGTGTTGTAGTTCGACAGATGCCGTTTAACTTAAAAATAGTTACGCTAGCCTGATTATAGGCGACATAATTCCGTTTCTTTATTCAAGTGATATATTCAGAGGAATGCAATTGGACAGAAATAAATGATAGATTTGATTTCGGCGTTGCCACACTATGAGATTATGATTTCCTATGAAATAAATATGTCAATATTACCTGTAGGGTTTCAATTGTGAAAAGTCCACATCAGTATCACCCGTCACTTCGATGCATAGCAAATTAAGTTTTGTAAATTTCGGATACCATTCAGTCAGTCTCTCAGTGCACAGTGCTTTTATTGGTGCCACTGGAAATATACTTTTCAATGAAAACCGTTCCTTGAATTGTTCCCATGATGTGGTTTTTAATAAGGGATAAAAAGGGTTCACAATATTTTTATGACAATTTAATTTGAAATATCAAAATATTATGGGATTTACTTTTTGTGTTTAAACTTTTCAGACATTAATTGATAAATATTTTGAGATTAAATTATTGTAGTTTAAGAAAAACTACGCAATACACATATTTAAGTCTACAAATTTCTTACACAAGAAAAATAAATTTATAAACAATATGTAATGTAACAGCGACAAATTTAAAAGTAGGCATTGTATGAACTAATTCTTTAGAGAATTTCCGGGCAAGGAAACGTACGCCACAACGCCCCAATGTGTGTGTTGGCTGATTTCATGTGTCTTCGAAATCTTTTCTAATGAGAGACATGCAAATTTTTACCTATATTCTCCTTCACTAACATCCAACAAGCACGTGGTAAATTAGTTCTTAAAATTGCAATCAGAATGAATGAATGAATCTTCAGAATGCATCTATCTATCTAGGTAACGGAATGTTCTAATGTAATTCTCATGCAACTTGTAGACGGCCGACTGACTTAAAATTTGCACCTGTATCGATATATACCGATGACAATACAACAACTTAATAACTTTATCCTAGTATGCTGATCAGGATCACCGGGATAAAATAAAATAATATTATCTTTAGGGTGTTACTTTAGTTTTTTAAACTATAATTTTTATTTCCGAGAGGGTTGTGGAGCAGTTGCTCGGCGCGCTGTTGCAGTACGTGCGGGCTTAACTCCACCGCCGAATTATATGATAAATCAGCTTAACCCTAGAACCGTACCCATAATAGACTTTAAATAACAGTACCCAGGGGTTCTAGTGTACCCCGTTAAAAAAAAACATTTTTTTACATAAGAATAGACATTTATTAATAATCAACATACATAGTCTTTTATGGCACTTATTTCAGTCTCACGTTACATAATTAAACAAAAAATTAACAAACTTAAATTAATAATTTTGGCAAATCTTTTTTTGGTGCTCTAAACATATAAAACTTTTACATTTTTCACATCGAGTGTGTGATTTACGGTCTTTTGACCTGGAACAAAATGAACATCTACCAGATTTTGAATCTGAAGATAATGGAGCACTAGAAGGTCGTGTTTTTTCTAAAATACCGCCAATACTTATTTGCAGATGCATAAGCAAAGTTTTATATAAAAATCGGTCCTCCAAATAAGGTTTTATAAAGTCAAAATATAAGGCCTTCAGAAAACTCCGTCTGTTCTTGAAAACTTGTTTACCATTGGCTTTTGATGAATGCAGTAATATCATGGAGTTAATTCCCACAATGTTCAAAATTCCGTAGAATACACAAAGGCTCCAGCGACGAGTTTTGCGAGAAACACTGTATGTATGACAAAGCTGATCAAAAGTGTCCACTCCTCCTTTCGTTTGATTATAAAAACTTATTATTTCTGGTAAATCAACAGATTTGTCTTCGTCTGGTTGATAGTGCATAGTAGAAAGCATAATCACGTTTTTCTTTTTTCCTTTACTTAGCTTTGGAGGCACATATGATAACAAAGTAAGTTCGTCATGAAAAGCAAACATTGATTTGAGGCGGTTTTTGGTTTCCAAAAAATGAGTAGGGATTTCTGTTTTGTTTTTTTTCATTGTTCCAACTGTTGTAACATTTTTGGTTAAGAGTTTTTCGGCAGCAGGTATTGAAGTAAACCAGTTATCGTACGTGATATTTCTATTAGACCCATGAATAGAAGTTGAAAGCTCCAATGCGTAATACTCAGCCACTGGTAATTCACGTGGTGTAGAATCTTTTCCAGTGTATATTATACTATTTATCATATAATACGATTTTGCATCACAAAACATTAACAGTTTTATTCCATATTTATCGGGTTTTGATGGAATATACATACGGAATGGGCATCTACCGCGAAACCCAAGTAATTGCTCGTCAATCTTTGTGCAATCTGAAGGTGAATAAAGACTTTTTGAAGTTTCAACAATGTGATCGAACAGTTCTTTTATTGGTGCCAATTTACTATGTTGTCTTCTTTCAGCTCTGGTCGAACGATCATCAAATCGAAGACAATTTGTCAAAAATTCGAATCTTTTCTCACTCATAGTAGACCGAAAATAGTTGATGCCCGTATTTTTATCAAATATTTCTTTGACAGACAAGTGATTAATTTTTAAAACTCCAGCTAAATAGTATAAGCCAAAGAGAGCTTTTAATTCGGTTACGGTTACATCTCGGACAAAAGAAGGTCGAATACTCGTAGGAACAGAATTATCATCATCATCATCATTTTGAGATGCTATAGGCCTGTCTGACTTATACTTCTTGCGCTGTTCAGATATCTCAAGATTAGTATTAGTTACTATCAAATGCAAAATCTCATCCGTAAAAAATAATTTCCAACTATCTAAGGCACTGGTAGTAAATTTAGCAAGAGCTTTATTTCCTGGTGCATGAAATATTATATTTCTTTGTGTCCCATACCATAGAAATTTTTCGCTAGTTCTTTGCTTTTTTGTTCCTTTACCTCGCAAAACTTCGGGTACTGTAAGAACTGTTACTGGAGAATTTGTGATTCTAACCTGGACAATATCCTCTTCAATTTCTTCTTCCGAACTTTCAAGATCTGTTTCATGGTTAGAGCCATCCTCTTCGACAGGAACCTGTTCATCGCGAAAATCGGGAATAATTTCATCCAGTTCATCTTCTAATTCATCCCCAAGAAACACTTCATCTTCATCACGAACGTCCAGAAGGAGGTTTTGAATTTCATTTTCTGAAAGGTTTTTTCTGGACGCCATCTAAAAAGAAGAATTACAAAAATTCGTTACTAAACAAAATAACGTAAATAAAATTGTATAAATATTGCAAATAAATATTAAGTACAAACACATCGTATGCAGACAAAGTTACTTCTAAGGTAATATTGCAATGTTAAAATTAAAATCATGAATCAAACAAAAAAATAGCATAGCTTATTTCATAAAAAACATCCAGTAATTAGTAACTAATATAATTACCTTAACTGTACCCAGGGGTGCTGGAGTACCCCACACACGCGTTGCAACGATCGCACGCTAACAGAACTCGCGCCCGACTGATGCTTCGACACAACCCCCCGTCCCCCATAAATACGCGCCGGTGCGAAAAGATCCGTTATAAAACAAAAAAGTTATAGCCAATTTTAAAAATATTTTTTCAGTTGTACCCCAGGGTACGGTTCTAGGGTTAATTACATATAACACGGGTGCTCGCTATTAAATCTACGGCAAACACTCAGCCCCTGAGCTAACCACGGTGCATTACGGCTAGTACAGTAAAACTGTTATCAATAAAAAACATTCAAATACTTACTATAAATAATTTTGAAATCTTCATGACAAGCATTGCTGTCCATTTCCATCAGCAATTGAACGATAGCCATTTCGAAAACGACCGTCTTACCGGAACCGGTAGGCGCGCACACAACCATTGATTTGTCTGGAAAAATATGAAGCAAATAATCATTCGTTCACTACAGCTCATAAAATTATATTATACACTATTGCCCAAATACTCAAGCACTGCTCAATTTTAAGATGACGTTAAGTCTTGTGCTGTCTCTATCACTTTTAGTTACACGTATTAATCCCATTTTTTTTTATAGGATAGGGTGACAAACGAGCACACAGTCCACCTGATGGTAAGTGGTTGCTGTGGCCCATAGACATCTATCATCTCGTTTGCGAATCAAAATGCAGATGCGTTTTCACCCGTGAGGGCTAAGATGGAATTCCTCGTTTCCAGTAAAAAGAGTCTCCGGTTCTCACCATACGAAACACAGCAGTGTTAAGCTGCTATTTTACGCTGGTATTCTATGAGAGCGTGGTCCTTCCCCGGTCGAGCCGACCCATTCGTGCTACAACTATACTACTAATAAAGCTGCAGCATGGCTATACCACGTTTTGAATTTGAAAATATGTTTCTTTTCAACCGACTTCAAAAAGGAGGAGGTACAAAATTCGACTATATGTTTCTTTATGTGTGTTACCTCATAACTTTTTTCTCGGCGAACCAATTTTGATTATCCTTTTTGTATTTGAAAGCTGGTACTTCTCATGTGGTCCCATATAAATTTGATCAAGGTCTGACCAGTATTTCTTGAGTTATCCTAATATTTTATATTGAAGTCGGTTGTACAAATGTTTTAATTTTACCACTTGTTAGTTTTTTAAGTCGGCTTTTATTTCGAGCAAAAGTTCATTTAATTTCTCTGAATTCACTTTGAAAATTAATTATTTTCAAAAGTAGGAAATTATAGATTTCGGTCCGATTTTGAGAATGCGAGTTTTCATCAGATCTCCTAGGAAGCCGTTCCGACTATTCCCGGCTGTGTGTGTGTGTGTGTGTGTGTGTATGTGTGTGTGTGTGTGTGTGTGTGTGTGTGCGCGCGTGTGCGCGTGTGTGTGTGTGTGTGTTCACGTTGGTATCGAGTGTGATTCTCTACGATGGCAGATGGAAGGTTCCGAAGGAATCTCTTCCATACTTACCTTGACATTGAGATATTTTCTTTGTCACGGCAGATGGACTACTTTTTTAAACTAATAATAATAGTTTAATTGCAAAAACGTAGTTATAACTACTAATATATGGCCGCCAGAGGGGCACCGATGAG
Organism: Parnassius mnemosyne; assembly: GCA_963668995.1. Classification (NCBI taxonomy): domain Eukaryota; kingdom Metazoa; phylum Arthropoda; class Insecta; order Lepidoptera; family Papilionidae; genus Parnassius; species Parnassius mnemosyne. Next base: position 21,747,024 of record CAVLGL010000013.1, on the reverse strand, counting down.
ATGTTGCACATCGCGAACAAGACAAAGTAATTTTTTGGCTTCTGAAAAGGTATATACGATACCTTTTCAGAATAGAGAGATATACGAGATATACGATTACCTTATATGAGAGGTTTGACATTTACGAAATCAGAAAAGATGATTTATAGCTTTCACCAGCAGGTGAAAAACATGCTCTCAGACCAATGGTTCTCATATTTCACGTGTAAGCGAATGAAAAAGTCTTTAAAATGTAATGAAAAACACTAGTAGCTTACACATTATATAGTTTTATTTGTGAATAACGCAAAACTTTCAGTGTATCGCAAGTATATTGAAACAAAACAGTTTGAAAACATTACAATAAATAATGAAGCATCGACCTAATTATTTTAACCGCAAGCACAGCGTTAATCAATTTCAAAACCATCTAAGTCAGTTTAATTACACATGTCGCGTTGCAAATAATTTCGTAGATGACTCTACGTTGTTGATATTGAATTACATCGACGATAGCACGGTGTCTCTCTCTCTACATAGTATAAAACAAAGTCGCTTCCCGCCGTCTGTACACTTAGATCATTTAAACTACGCAACGGATTTTGCAGATGCGGTTTTCATCAATAGACAGAATGATTCAAGAGAAATGTTTATATGTGTAATACATACATATTATATATTATATAATTCTTCTGTCCGTGTGTACGTGACTCAACTCCTCCTAAACGGCTGGACCGATTTTGATACAATTTTATGTGTGATTAAGTTGATTAGAGAATGGTTTAGATTCACAATTTGACCATGTATGTGGCGTTGTGGTCGAGATTCAGAAATTCATCCGTACGACCCGGGGCGGGTTTTATAGATTTTAATCCCTACCATAATTAAAACATTGCCAAACCACAAATATCATTTGAGATATGTATGCATATGATTAATTTATATCTGTCACTCCATCCAAGCCTACGTTGTACACTAGGCCTTAAAGTATAAATGTGACATCGGACGTACCAAACAATAACCAAATGCTAGGTCAAGTTTTTTTGAATACGTGCAAACATTTGTACCATAATATGATGTGTTATTTGCAATCTGCTCTGTAATGACGGCCTAAGAAAAGAGACTCCATTTTTAACCCCAGACGGAAACAGGTTTTTTTATAAGATATGGATGACAAACGAGCACCCAGTCCACCTGATGGTAAGTGGTTACTGTGGCCCATAGACATCTACATCTATCCTCGTTTGCGAATTAAAATGCAGATGCGTTGTCAGCCGTAAGGACTAAGATGAAATGCCTCGTTTTCAGTAAAAAGGGTCTTAGTCTCTACACTCAATATACGAAACACTGCAGCATTAATCTGCTATTTTACGCTGGTATTCTGTGAGAGCGTGGTCCTTCCCCGGTCGAGCTGTGTGTTATATGTTTGTAGTGTGTATCTGTATATCCACAGATATACAGATACAGACACAGACAGACAGACACACAGATACACAGTATCTGTGTGTCTGTCTGTGGCATCATTGCTCCTGTACAGATGAACCGATTTCAATTAAGTTTTTTTTGTTTCAAAGGTGCCTTAATCGAAAGTGTTTCTAGCTATGTTTCAAGAAAATCTTTTCACCCGTTTGAAGATCATCGGCTCTTTTTGTTTCGGGAGTTTTGAAATTTTTTGTCAGCAGTTGTATTAAGAGGCGACTATTTGATATGCTAGAAGCTATTTGAAAGCTTATGGTGTCCGATAGACGGCGGTCTAACCATCTCGTTTGCGGCAGGCGTAAAATACCCGGACCGGCGACTGACAGCTGCGTTTAACTTACGAGACGTCTGGAACAGCGATCATCAATCCATCTGCCAAGAGTGAATTAAGGCGAGATATTCTCAACGCTAAGGGCTTACTTTTAGCGCTCCCTTTTTCGTTACTCAAGCGTCATGTCTAAACTACGATGTTTAGTCCAATGCCCCTAAAATAGATTTTTACGGACCGATAAAAATTAAAAAGTAATTCAATTTAAACGCGATAGAATTATATTATAAAATTAATAAACTAAATTTTTTAAAGAATTGTGGTTTGCAATTCAAATTCAAAAAACTTCAAAAAATTTATTATGAGCGTTTAAACGTCATAATCACTTGGTTTAGACTTCCACCTGTAAAGACTATGAATTCAGAGGGTGTCTGAGAAGTTTGGTTTGGGAAGCCTTTCCTTTTTTCGGCTTAAAGACTTCAGAAGATAATACTTAACATTAAATTAACTAACAGGCATATTTTAAAATATTAAAAATAGTAACAGAAAGCATAAAAACATTATAATTGTACCTGAATACAAAGCATCTTCAATTACTTTTGACTGCACGAGATTGAAGTATTGGTATGAAAATACATTCCTATATTTCGGATCTGTAATGAAAATGTATTTATGTACAAAGTTGATAAGTGTTGTTGTTAACTAAACTTATATCGCATGAATGATGACACTATATGGGCATCATCCGATGTCCTAGTGGTTAGTATACCTGGCTACTACGCCGCATTGAATCCCGGCCGTTCAAATAGAAGCCGACGTTTGTGTAAAAACACAAATTATTGGTTTTTGGGTCTGGTCACTTCTGGGCCATGGGTGTTTTGTATTATATTTTTTTTAAATTTCTTTTTATAGGATAAGGTTGACAAATGAGCGCACAGTCCACCTGATGGTAAGTGGATGCTGTGGCCCAAAGACATCTACATTAAAATAACATCCAATCAAGATAATAAGATACTATGCAAATAACGTATGTAGAAGAAAATCTGTTGGAAAATACGTTTAGTTATTTGAAGAGAACATGGTAGGTAAATGTTATACACAGTATTCTACTTATTTTTAAGAAAGTATAAAATAAATTCTATTCTTATCAAATCAAATAGGCAAAATATAATTTTAATGAGGAGCTCGATGACAAAATGATCAGTAAGTTTTATTTTAAAAGCAATATGAGTCGTGAAATACCTATGTCGATGCTAAGTATGGTTTTAGACAAATCGTTATGATTGCCAACATTTCAATCATAGCTGAATATGGGGGAGTCGTAGATTGCCTCATAGGAGATTATTTGCCATATTTGCCATAATTGCCGCGCTTGACAGGCAAGTTGTAAACCGCAGTGTTTTATTATTTCGAATTGGTATCAAGAATATGAATATCTCTTATTTCATTTCCCTTTTTACTAGTCTTATTAAAAATTTCTTCTTTTTAAATAGCAAAGAAAGATGAAGCGATTTCCAACTTCTTTCCTTCCTCAATAGAGCCTGTACAATTTTCCACTATTGGGTATTATAGGCGGTATCAAATTATGTCATGTCATGTCATTCAATGTCTAAAAATTTTGCCGTACACACTAAAGCTAGGCTTAGCTATACTGGTGGCTGGGGTTGGTGAGTATAAAGCAGACGCCTCCGCACTGGTGACGCAGCTTCCGATCACCAATCATCGTTGTTTGATTATGAAGGTAGGTACGTATTTGGATAAATTTGCGGCCCCGAGTCTGTTGCCAGAGACTTGATCGTTGATTGGCAAGATTCTTCACCGCGAGCAAGTGAAGTATCTTGAAGGACTTTTACCTTTTTCCTTTTTGATTAAGTGCTGTTATTAAATCGTCTTAATAATAATAATGTCGTCCAAACCGAATATCAATCATGGCGACCAGCCTCAACGGAGGCTAGCCTTCTGCGCAGGACAGGATTATAGTGCCCGAGTGTGGGCGCAAGCACAAGAACTCACTCTATTCCCTCGCTCTCATATTCCGATAGGAAAGGTAATCCGACACGACCGGAGAGAGAACAGGCGCAGGATCAACGGATTTACTTGCTTTCCGAGGCACTGGGGTATAACACTGCCAACTTCCTGACTCCGACTCGGCTGCTACTGAGCATTTCTAGGCAGAAAAACCCAATAATGGATTTTTGACCTGACCTGGGATTCCAACCCGGGACATCAAAATCATCAGTCGCGTTTACGACTACTAGACCAAAGAGGCGTCTTAATAATATGTTACATAAAAAAGTTAAAGTTACAGCCTATATACGTCCCACTGCTGGGCGCAGGCCTCCTCTTATTTGTTATAGGTATATTAAATATTAAAATGAGTGTAACTGTATCAAATACCAAAACCGTTGTATATTTAGAAATGGGAAGTTAATCATAGCTTCAACCGTAACTATAAGTTAGTAGTAAATTCACAAAAGATCACTAACCTATTTCTTCAATACTTCTTAAGCCGCCGCTTTCACCAGTTCTCTTTGGTGGTCTGTCTATTTTTATATCATGTGGTTCTGGATCAGTTGTACTAGAAGACGGCAAGGAAATCGGTTGGGAGTTATATATTTCGTCGTCTAACAAGTCTGTAAAGTTAGCGCTACATACTTTATTAATATAACGAAGTATTTAATTTAACGTTCAATATTTATCTTAAAAATACTTAATTCTTACAGATTGTTAGTCATTATCTCTGCATACAATACAAAGGTATTATTAAAGATTTGTTCAATTGAATATTAAAACAGTTAAATAAATTTTACAAACTAAAACGTTACATTTAAAAAATTATTTGTCCCGCGGTCCCGCCAAAACCATGCAAAACTATATTTTTTATTATAAGGCAAAAAGATATGGGGATATACAGCCTAGTTTGACGATTCTTTACATTCTGCTGATGCGTCACATTGTGATGTTAATTATCAGAATCAGGCGTTACTTTGCTGAAATTTTATTTATTATGTTTATTAAAATTATGTAGTCAAAAATGATAGATTAATATGTCTTACTTATATGGTCAAAAGAGCACCTCAGCACCTCCAACTAAATTTGACCTACTTTGAAACTGAAAACGTCTAAGAGTTCTTTAAATTTTTGAATGAGAAAAAGAGTATGTGTTTTGTAGTAGTAACTGAAAAAGTATTTTCAGTTACAATGATAATGTAAAATTCGTTACCAGAAGGGAAGTGATGAATTCCGCAGGTAAGTGGATTTACAGTTTATTTAAAAAAATTAAAACTATTTGATAGTATAGGCTCTTAAAAATTTGTCTCTTATCTTATTCAATGTAATTACTACCTAACATGTATGACTTTAAATTGCCTGCTTTTGATAAACAATAAAATTCAATAGGGTTGACGAGTTCCTTGTAGATAATACCTATATCTGTTTACAACAATGAAAGTCACTGACGATAGATAATTATAAAATATTTATTAATTTACAGGTTTTCAACTGACTTTATACTAGAACTTTGACTAATAAGCAAAAATACTTGTGAACGTCGTGACGTCCGAAGCAAATTTATTATGACGTCAATGATTTGTGGTATGGTATTGATTATGTGGTATTATTGAATGTAATTTAAAGCATATTTTGGCAGTTTATTGATTTTATCTATAGTATGTTTCTAGGGCAGGCGAATAAACGTACATTGACCTTTGAATATATCATCAAAGATAGCCAACCTTTTGTTTAGGTTTAATTTTTTCATCATTTTATCATGTCAGTTTTAGTACGTGGTAGAGCTAGGCTGCTTTATTAGTAGTATAGTTGTAGCATGAATGGATCGGCTCGGCCGGGGAAGGACCACGGACTCACAGAATACCAGCGTCAAATAGCAGCTTAACACTGCTGTGTTTCGTATGGTGAGTGTAGAGAACTGGAGACCCTTTTTACTGGAAAAGAGGCATTCCATCTTAGTCCTCACAGGTGACAACGCATCTACATTTTGATTTGTAACTTGTCTATGGGCTACAGCAACCACTTACCATCAGGTGGACTGTGTGCTCGTTTGTCACCCTATCCTATAAAAAAAAACATACGACATCAGAGTGAAAGATAAGAATGCCGAGTGCGAAATTCTTCGGAGGCCCTGTGTATTATTATATTATAAAGAAAGAAGATTATCCTGTACTTATGTGAATTAAAAAGCAAATTAACATTAATTTAAATTTATTATATATAAATCATAAAAGTTAATACAATTTTCATTATTACGTTGACAGTATGTAAATAGTATAATAAGTAGGTAGGTAGGTAGTTGTACAAAACATAACCACTTCTTGGCAGTCGGATATAATGGCAAACTTTTAATACTAAGCATTCTTTAGCAATCAACCTTGAAGTATGCATAAAACTTCCCCTAATAGATTGTCAAAGACACTTGACAATGCTTCTGTATCTATTTCAGAATATTTTTTTCTGATGATGAAGACGTGGAAAAGTTCGCCACATTGATTATAAAACTATCTACAGTTTTATCATTGGCATTATCCAATTCATTTAATTTGTTTTCTTCTTTTATAACGTGGTTAATGCTGTTTTTCCACTTTATATGATCAATAATATTTAGCTCTTCTTCAAATAGTTTTTTGACACCTGCCATTTTAAAAGTGGTATAGTTTCGCGCCACGAAGCCTTTAATATCTGCCGAGACCAGCTCAATAGGATTGAGTTCGCAGTGGTAGAGCGGAAAGCGCAGAACTTAAATAACGGCCTGTTTTGCCATTTCGTCGGTGATGGTGATACGCGATTGGTATTTTTCTCTAACATTTTTTACTTTTGCAAGTAATTCAGCTTTCGTTTCCTTATTTTCAAATATTATATCCTTTGAAGATAGTCATTATTGAATGGCTTGTTTCCTCCAACTTGTGACCGGCAATCGTTCTTGGCGTCTAGAGTGGTATGTCGCATTGTCCATCACAATAACTGCGTTTAGTTCAACTTTTGTTAAAGCACTGCTGAACCACTTTTCAATACTATTCGCATTCATTGTCTCGTGGTAATCTCCTGTGGCTTTATTTTCTAATATCTGCTAACTTTCTGTCAGAAAACACTTCTCGCGTCCTATGTCCTGATCAGAGCAGGGGTAGTTAAACAATATAGACATGTTGTTCTTCGTGAAGTAATAAATAATACAGTGGTAAAGTTTTGTTAATACGCCTAATTTTTTGCATAAACATACAGTTAACTAAGTGACCTAACTTAAAGTGTAAATGACTAACTTCAACCTATAAAGTATTCGAAGTTATCAGACAAGTTAATTTCGAAATTAAGTCAAATAACGATTGAGTGTATACGCTTCGAGTTACCGCCTCCCGCTGCTGTGTGAGTCATAAAATATCATATTGCTTTGTGCAGCGTTCAAATAAGTAATTTCACTTGCTTTTGTGCTGCATGGGGTTTTATATGGCGATAAAAACGAAGTATACTACTCTTAGCTCATTTAAGCAATTATGCCACAAGCAAGAGTGAAATTTGGATCTTGTGAAAGACAGACGTCATCACCTAATACATTAAGCTGTTAATCCTGTAAAATTAAATATCATCTTAACTGTGTCAACTTTAAAAGAATCACTAAAAGACTTACTGGAGGAATTGAAATCTCAATGGACTTGTCCATGTTGCCGTAGTAAGATACCAAAATTTGACAATACTGACACACCAATTAAAGCAACTATAAGTCAACCTGAGTCGGACAGTGAGTAGTTCTCAACAAATGTAAATTTAAAAAGGGGTGCAGTACAAAAGTCGGAAAAATCAGCCGACAGCATACGGCAAATTGTTAGAGAAGAGCTTGAATGTATTTTTGAAAGTTTCAAAATCAACATAGTTAAACAGTTAGAGTTAAAAACAAAGAAAGTTCTTGATAAATTCAATCAAATATCTGAATCTATGTCCAAAGTTGAAAGTCAACTAGAACATATTCAAGACGAAGTGCAATCCTATTGTAAAAAAATTAGTGTAATAGAATCTGAAAATACAACACTGCGAAGTACAATCATCAACCTTAACTACAGACTTACTCGACTTGAACAACACGCCAGGGCCAGCAATCTCGAAATACAAAATATCCCTGAACATAAGTCTGAAAATTTAATCACAATAGTTAAACAAGTTGCCAACATAGTCAACTGCAAGTTGGAGGGATCAGATATTCAACTGTGCACTAGAGTAGCTAAATTAAATAGGGATAGCCGACGCCCTAGATCTGTTGTAATAAAATTTGGTTCCCCAAGATTACGTGATAACTTTTTAGCTGCTACACATAGATTTAACAAAACTGCTAAGAGTCAAAGTGAAAAGCTAAATAGTAGTCATCTCGGCATTGGCAGTGACAAACAGCCAGTATTTGTCGTAGAACATCTGTCACCTGCCGAAAAGGAAATACAAGCTGCAGAGAGATCTAAGGCAAAAGAACTCAACTATAAATTTGTCTGGGTCAGGGGAGGAAGAATATTTATGCGTAAGACTGAAACATCCGAGTACAAATTAATAAAAAACATCCAAGAATTGTCTGAATTAAATTAGCTGTCATAGCAAACTTAGTGTATAGAGGTATTTTATTTTATTTTATATAAACTGTTTTGTTTGATTAACTTGTATGTTATTAGATCATTTAAGCATATATTACCAAAACGTAAGAGGCTTAAACACAAATGCAGGAGAAATACGTCAACATATTATTAATAATAAATACGATACTTATATATTCACAGAAACGTGGTTCAATAACGGTAGCTATGATGCTGAAATTTTTGCCAGTGGCTATGTTGTGTACAGACGAGACCGTGAAACCTCTCCTCTATCAGGGTTGAAAAAAGGCGAGGGTGTGTTTATTGATGTAGCCGAACGACTCGCGTCAAGCCGTATCGTAGAGTGGGAAACTGATTGTGAAGACGTTTGGGTGTTGGTAACATCTACTCGTAACACTACCAAAACCCAATTACAATACTACTATGCGCTGTGTATTTACCCCCTCCAGTCACTAAACATACTTTAGACATTTTTATAGATAAAGCAAATGGTATACTTGGATCCCGCACTGATAGGGAGTACACACTTATTGCCGGTGACTTCAATTTGAGTGGAGTAATTTGGCTCGGCAAACATAGAAACGACACCTTTAATAATATGTTACCATCAGGATTCGGTGGCAATGAACTTTTGTGTAAATTTATTGATTTTATAAGTCTCAATAACTTAAAACAATTTAACTGTGTAACTAACATAAAAAATAATATATTAGATTTGATACTTTGCAATAAAGAAGTATTGGATGTTGTGGAGACACAATATCCTGTAAGAAATATTGACAAGTTTCATCCTCCACTTTTAATTAAAATGAAAATCTTATTGGAAAGCAATAGAAAAGTACGTACTACCAAAAGTAATTTTTATAAAGGTGTTAGTCACCTTTATAAAAATTACTACCTATAAATAATTATCTAGAATCGGTGTCATGGGATTTTAGTTCCTTTACTAATCCTAATGAAATGGTAAAAAGATTTTATGAACTGCTAAATTATGCAATTGAAAAGCATATTCCTATGACTAAATCCGTTCATGATTCTTATCCTGTGTGGTGCTCTTCTCATTTAATCAATCTTTTAAGACAAAAATATAGATAGCAAAAAAAAATTAAAAAGTATAAAAATCCACTAGATCAAATCGAATTTGAATATATAAGAGAAAACTGTAATAAGCTGATGAAGAAGTGCTATAATAAATACATAAATGCAATATAAATAGATATTAAAACCAACCCCCAACCAGTTTTGGACACACACAAATAATCTACGAAAGAACTGCTCATCATATCCTAATACCATGACCTTTAAGCATGACACATCATCAGATACAAAGCTAATAGCGGACATGTTTGCATCTCATTTTTCGTCAATATATGAAAGAGATTTTAACGACAACAATTCAAATAATATTTGCATAGGATTGCAAATTCCTTTGATGTTATCGGGGAAATTCAATTTAGACCAGAGGATGTTAATAATAAACTGAAAAAGCTGGATGTCACAATGGGGGTAGGCCCAGATAATATACATCCACTACTTTTAATAAACTGTGCAGATGCGTTGGCTATTCCAGTAACTTTTCTATACAATCGATCCCTCAAAATGGGCATATTCCCTGATGAATGGAAACTAGCTACAGTAATACCTATATTTAAGAATGAAGCAAAAGACTTAGTAGTTACCTACCATCCAATATCTATCTTGTCAGCAGTATCGAAAGTAATTGAGTCATTAGTTCACTCTGTAATTTATCGGCATACTCAAAAATACATAATCGAATCAGCATGCTTTTATGTCAAGAAGGTCGACCAACACCAACCTTATTATCTTCACTTCTGATATAAAAGAAAAAGTAGATCAAGGTTTACAAGTTGACGCCATCTATACAGATTTTTCAAAAGCCTTTGACAAAGTGAACCATAGCATCCCGATTCATAATATCATTTATTTGGGATTACAGATAACCTACTGGAATGGTGTAAATTTTACCTTTTAAATCACTTTTCCAGGATGGTAATTGATGAGGCTATTTGAAGCATTTTCAGGAGTGCCCTAGGGCTCGATCTTAAGATCGTTATTCTTTAACATCTTTGTTAATGACATAACACGTATGACTAACCACAGCGATGTATATATTTTTGCTGACGACCTTAAAATCACGAAAACGGTATCAATAGCTTTAGATGCTCATCAGGAAGACATTAATAATCTTCAGGAATTTGTCTTATCTCTGTATTTTGAACTTTTAAACTAAAAAATGAAAGTATTTTATGTGGTGTGATTATGTTTGATTTTAGTTACATAATAAGAATTATTTTTAGTAATAGTGAGTGTGCTTAATATATAAAACTCGTTACCAAAAGGAAAGTGGGATAACATTCCACACGTAAGTTAATTTATAGCTAATATTAAACAAATTAAAACTATTTGATAATTTAGGTACTCAAAAATTTGGGGAGGGGGGTTAGTAGCCGTGGCTTAGTAACCCATGGTAAACGTAGGGCGACTAACATGGCTGGCCTGAAGTGAAGGGCTGGCCCACAGTGGCCACTCTGAGTGGGCTTGTCGAGCCCTTGAATAGGTGTTAGTGGGCCGCGGCTAGAGGAAAATCCTCTCCGTATATCGCTGCAGCGATGCGCCACTCTACTATCCTCCACGACTTTGGCGGGGCTACACCTGTTGGTACTATTAGGGGAGTCTATTATGCAGGTGGAGTTTGTGGCCGCGAAGGGCGGTGTGCCTTGTGTTCCTGGTGTGCCTTATCTGAGAAGCAAAAGGGAAGGAGAAGTCCTCAACTAAGGAGGGACTGCTATTAGGCGGCGGGTGCTGGAGGGGCCGCGGATGTGTTTGAAAGCGTTTCCGTGGCCCTGCCAATGTGCGGCAAAGGTGGAATACCATGAGGTTTTAGTAGGTTAAAATCCTTTCTGTAGTTATGAATATAAACGTAGATAGACCAACGAGGCGTTAATCATGGTTTTATATGAGGTATAGAGGGTGCGTCTAAGGCCTAGGTATTAATTGATAATTTTGTTTATTGTTTGGCATTATATTAATATGGTTCATAAATAGAATGGACTTTACGGGTAGGCCTGGGTATAGAATTTTTATCGATATGTTTTGTCATAGTGTCTTACCTCTATTATTAGTCCCTTGGACATTTACTTCTGCTGTCAGCGCCAAGATGGCGAATATGAAATCGCCTCATTATCCAATCCATATTATATAGAGTTCAGTGTAGTATACTCACTTCTTATTAGTTTGTAACTATACTAAATCTATGATGTATACCATATACATAGACCATAGAGTGAATCTACAATAGGCTTAAACACAGAACACAATTACTCTCTAACAAGAGAAGAACGCCAACTTCATACTAAAAAAAGGAAACGTGTTTATTTAAAACTTACGCGCCTATATAAAACTTTTTAGCGGGAATTTCAAATCTTGTATTCTGTAACTTTTAACTTTTTGTTTATCTAAAGCAAGTTTGAGTCATTTTGGCTCGAGCCTCAAAAACTATCGGGTGAATTCCCATACATTTGAGAGGTTGCACCAAAATTACTCGAATTTACTTTAGAGGAGTATGAGAGATAAAATAAAACTAAAAATAGGTATATTTATGTAATTTAGTTTTTTGGAAGAGATTGTTTTATACACTGTATATTATTATTGATATTTTTTATTGCTTTTGCAGATACTATTTCCACGCGTAGTATTGATTTATAACATATGTTGTCATAAGAGTTATTCTTCACAGAACATTAACGTAAATTTAAATCAGCAAAATTCTTATGGTGAAAACTTAACTCAGCGCAAATACATGATCTGAAACAGATAAAATTCGAGTTAATATATTAATAATCCCTACAAATAACAATCAATGAATTCAAAATGCTTAAAGAGTTAGATCATAATATTGTCAAAAGTTTTTCTTCTTCTATTGTAGGAAACCTGGAGAAAGTGATCAGATGATTTTGTGCTTTTTGTTTGCACAACGCTTAATTTCAATTCTGATCTGAATTGACTTGTGACATCTCACAAAAAATGTTTACACACAATCGCGAAGAAATGCCTACAAACGAAATTGAAGTATGTATTCTGAACCGATAATAACTGAATTTAAGCAAAACGTAAAAACAAATAATAAAATCTAAACCTATTAAAAAAATTTAAATCAATTTCAAAAAATATTTTCAATATGAAATACGTTTACAAACAAATGCCATTTTTTTCTTCTTTAATTATATGCATGGCTTCTTTTGATAGAACTCTGCTTATATTCAATAATTAAATTTTAATCAATTAATAGGTAAATTAATTGTGCAAATATCAGAGTAATATTTATGTAATTATACTCTAATGAGCAACAAAAAAAAAAGTTTAACACAGAATTAACATTTTCAGTTTCTTCCGACATAATATGTATATTTATCGGCGCAAGAGGTCAACCGCGACGGGACCTGACGCGATAACGTCAGATCACGTGATGCGTTCGCTCTCCCGCCACACGATAGTATAAAATAGGCGTGCACTGCGTGCTGCGGGCAGTCACTCTCTAGCGCCGATCGCGTTAAAGTTGTGTCGCCTAAACGTTGTGAGTGTTCTACTGAAGTAAAGCATGGTCAAATACTTAACAATAAACGTGAAGTGATTATATTGTGAATGAACTAATTAGTCTATGTACAAATAATTGTTTGAATTGTGTAATTAAGCTGTAAACAAATATTTGTATAAACATTTTGTGAATTGTGTAATTAAAGTTGGTACAAATAAGTGTGTGGTCTGTAATAAATTATCAGCATGTAAGACAATAGTAGTTTTAACGACAACCAATTATACCCTCCTTCAACATAAGAAGAGGGGACGTATCAACGCCAACAATCTTCGGTCACAACAAGCAATACAATGAGGTCAATTTTAGCAAAAACACTCACGGATACATTGTGCGAGATTATGACACAGATGTCTCAGGAATACCGTTCTGCCTTCTCAGAAATGTTAAAGATGATACGACCGGATGATCAGCCTCAAGTTCGTATATCCGACATGTATATGACTGCTTACATCGAACTACTACCTGGGCTGAAATGAAAGATGATATGCTCCAGACTTTCAAGCCGGAAACAAGGTACTTTTATAATGTTTTAAAGTTTGGCGATACATAACCGATGATGCTGACAGTGTCTCTGAATACATATCAAATGTTTAGACGATGTTTAGGAAAATAGTCAAACTAAATCCGACTGAACAAGATGCTGTCGAATTTGTCATTGGAAGCATTACTCATAAGACTCACTTCGTACCGAGCTCTGAACCAGTAGGTCGAATACCGTACCCGAACTCTTTTCTATACCCAAAACTATGCGTAAACGTAACCATTCACCTGCTGAAACAGATGTGCCTAGTAAAAGGATGAAAAGCGATCAAAGCAAAACTTGTTTTGTGTGTCAGACAGGACACAGAGCTCGATGATGTAACCAAAATGCTTTTGCTGAATCGCATAATGAAAAGAATGAGGCTGCTTTAACACAGGAATCAAATAATAATTATAAGAGAAAGAATAAGAAACAACGATCTTTTTGCTCCATAACTTACATATGAAACTTTTTTTAAGCAGATCAATGCAGGAAAAAATATCAATAATACAAACAGCCTACACAAAATTCGTGGTACTACAATATGCTAAAAACAGATCGCTGGTAGGCGCATTACAACAACTCCAAGGTATTGTCTTCCCCTTTGGCATACCAAAACGCATTGTATTTGATTATGACGGTGCTTTCCTATCGCACTATAAAGGGTACTGTCAAGAATATGGGATTGAATTACATCAGTGTGCCGGATATACAAGTAGAGGATATGGCCAAGTGGAAAGAGTAATAAGAATAATGAAGAATGGCCCGACAGTCAAAAGAATACTCAGAAGACTTATTGGCAAAAATCATTAAGTACTTTTGAAATAGCCAAACACTAATCGAAATGCTTACTAACAAAAAGGAAGAGGATGCGTTTCTCCTGAACCATCGCGACTTATTGATGAAGAAAACATTTCCTCGTTATGTATTTATGAAACAAGCATTTCTGTAAAACGTGATATTAACTTGTATAAATTTAGTACCAAGTAGAACTGTTTTTTTTTACAGAAGAGCATATACGCAATGGCACCAAAAGTATATAACAAAATACCTAAGTGCATTAGAGATTGTGACAACATTAAATTATTTATAAACGTAAACTTTTTGGTCTACTAAATGATAAAGCATATTATTCTATAGATGAATTCCTTAATGATACATTTTGACATAAAAATATTATATTATTAAACTGCATTGACTATATAACTATCATAACATTTTCCAATTAATACTAGATAACAATTAGACAAAATGATAACAATTATTGTATGTACACTATACCTTTCTTATCTTTAAATTTTTCATAATTATTAATATATTATATAATGATTTCAATTAGAACGTGACATCAGAAGAGAACTTTTTTTAATAAATGTTACTAATTAATGATGCACTTATTAATTTTATATTTGTATGCCTGCTGGCGAGACATAGAGAACCTACCTTATACTTATTATGTACATATCGAGATATGTAAATTAACCTATGTTCACAAAAAAAAACGAGGCAGGCACACCGACCCGGAACCACAGAAGAAAGTAGTTTGTGAAAGGGTGACCGATCGGGTTGCGAAAGATCAACTTCGGTACAACGCAGGGAAGGCTAAAGTGATGAGGTTAAAGAGTAGGGTAATATGGCCGTACCGGCAATGAATAATTAAACTGGAAAAAATGAAAGAGCCGTCGAGAGTGAGTTACTAGAGGCAGATACAGTTCCGACGCACGAGTAAACAAAAGTTGAGTAAGATACTATTTTTATTTCTGTAAACGAGACCCAAAATGAACGCTGAGGTTCTGAGGCAGAGGCCAAAATTGGCGCTGAGGCTATGAGGTCTAATACTATCTTTGTCTTTGTAAACGGGAGCCAAAATGAACACCGAGGTTCTGAGGCGGAGGCCAAAATTAGCGCTGAGGCTATGAGGTCTAATGTGAACTGCACTAAACGAGTTCTTACGTGGTATGTGTCTTACGTGATATGTGTTATGTGTCTTACGTGGTATACGTGTTCACTGTCAAGCCGAGGATGAGAGCTTAATTTCGTTTTATTCCACAGAGTAAAACAAGAAGTAAGGCGCAGGGACGCGCCTATTGCAGAATGGCCGTATCGGCGCAAAAGGTCAACCGCGACGAGACCTGACGCGATGACGTCAGATCACGTGATGCGCTCGATCTCCCGCCACACCACAGTATAAAATAGGCGTGCACTGCGTGCTGCGGGGGGGTGTCTCGTCATCATAAGACCATCGCGGTCTTTTTCAACATAGCCAAAGCTTTCGATAGAGTCTGGCATGAAGGCCTTATCTTCAAACTATATAGAATAGGTCTCCCCGATCGTCTAGTACGTCTCGTGGCCACTTACCTGCAGCATCGTACCTTTCGTTTTAGACATGAAGGCAAGCTCTCTTCTCGGCGCCCCATCAAAGCTGGTGTCCCTCAGGGCTCAGTACTTGCTCCCCTCATCTACATCCTGTTCACCAACGACATTCCCATCCCGTCGAAAGGTGTTCAGCTCTCCCTCTTCGCAGACGACACTGCCCTCTACTGTAAAGGTACCTCGCTACCTTTCATACGGAACAAGATCCAAAAGTCAGTTGATGACCTAGGAGCTTGGTTCCAAAAATGGCGCATCGATGTGAAACCGGAGAAGAGCTCCGCCATTCACTTCGATTATAAACGGCGCCGTCTCAAAAACACTCCACCAATACGTATGCTAGGGAACCCTGTCCCCTGGTATGCCAAATATTTAGGCGTCACCCTTGACACGAGGCTCACCTTCGGGCCCCATGTCAAAAGAGTAACCCGTCACGCACGTTTTTACCTGAGTAGGCTCAACAGTATGTTGGGCCGACAAAGTAAAACGTCCCTCAGAAACAAGCGAACCATTTATAAAGTCTGTATACGACCAGTCATGTCTTACGCGGGCCCTATTTTTGCCCACGCTGACCCTAAAATTATTAATGAACTCCATCCATCATCATTTCATTTCATTACAGCCTTTCATAAGTCCACTGCTGAACATAGGCCTCCCCCAAGGAATGGCACAAAGCACGGTCCTGAGCCACCTGCATCCATCTGCTTCCTGCATGTCTTACCAGGTCGTCACTCCATCTCGTGGGGAGTCGCCCTACACTTCGCCTAGCGGTACGAGGCTGCCACTCAAGAATCTTTCTTCCCCATCGGTTGTCGGTTCTTCGAGCTATATGGCCGGCCCACTGCCACTTCAGCTTACTAATCCGTTGGGCTATGTCGGTCACTCTGGTTCTACTGCGGATATCCTCATTTCTAAGTTTATCACGCAGAGAAACTCCGAGCATAGCCCTCTACATAGCTCGCTGTGCGACCTTGAGCTTCCTCATACGGCCAGCAGTGAAGGACCACGTCTCAGATCCGTGAGTCATCACTGGCAACACGCACTGGTTGTACAATTTCGTTTTAAGGTTTTGAGGAATGTCTGACGAGAAGATGTGTCGTAGTTTCTCGAACGCTGCCCAGCCGAGTTGAATCCGTCGATTGACCTCTCGGTCGAAGTTGGACTTACCTAGTCGGACTATTTGTCCCAGGTAAACATACTCGTCAACAACTTCGAGCTTAGTGTACCCAATAACTACCGGCATAGGTGTGACATGGACATTGAACATGATCTTTGTTTTGTCCATGTTCATCTTAAGACCTATCCGTTGGGAAACACTATTGAGGTCATTGAGCATGGTGCTTAGATCCTCCAGCGATTCTGCCATAAGGACTATATCGTCGGCAAATCGAAGGTGAGTGATGTACTCGCCATTGATGTTAATACCGTACCCTTTCCAGTCCAGAAGCTTGAAAACGTCTTCCAATGCAGCGGTGAAGAGTTTCGGGGATATAACGTCACCCTGTCTTACATCTCTCTACAGTTATATGGGTTTCGTACACTCTGGTTCTGTCCATCGTAGCCCTACTGTACAAGCACTTCAGCACTTCGATATACCGACAGTCAACTTGGCACCGCTGAAAGGACTTCAGCACCGCCCAAATTTCTATGGAATCAAAGGCTTTCTCATAGTCCACATACGCCAGACTTAGTGGCAAATAGTACTCGTCGGACTTCTGTACAATTTGCCGAAGGGTATGTAAGTGGTCTATAGTGCTAAAGCCTTTTCGGAAACCGGCTTGTTCGGGAGGCTGGAAGTCGTCAATGCTGCGCGCGAGACGATTCGTAATGACACTTGAAAACAGCACGTAGACGCGGCTCAGAAGGGAAATCGGTCTGTAGTTCTTCAAGAGAGCGTTGTCACCTTTCTTGAAGAACAAGATCACCACACTTCTGCTCCACACCTCCAGTGTAATGCCACCATGGAGGACAGAATTAAAGAGCTTCTGAAGGACTTGAAGTAAGTAGATTTTCCTCCCGCTTTCAGAAGCTCCGCTGTAATTCCATCCTCGCCCGGGGGCTTGCCGTTTTAAAGGTGCTGGAGAGCCATTCTAATCTCGCTCAGACTGACGTCTGGAATACCTTCGGTATAGTGTCGGATAAGACTCGCTCTTGGATCGTTTCTCACACTTACGTGTAGCGTGTAGATGATGTGTACAGGTGCCCATAGAACCTCTCAATCTCACTCAAAATCTCAGGTGCCCCGGAAACGATGCTGCCACACTCGGTCCTGAGCTTTGACAGTTGGCTCTTTCTGGCAGACAGATCTCTGGCAAAGACTTTGGAGCCTTGGTTCCGCTCGATCGCTTCTTCAATACAAGCTGTATTGAAGTTGCGTAAGTCCCGCTGCATGCATTTGGAGATCTGTCTGTTCAGTTGCCTGTATGCTGTCAAATCTGTTGAAGAATGTAGGTTCATCTCTCGTCTAACAGCCATGAGATTAAGAGTGTGATTGGAGAGTTTTTGTGTTCTTCTGCGGCGGGTCTTGCAGAACTTAGCTCCGACCACATGGATAGTTTCCACGAGCTTGTTGAGACATCACAGAACAGCCGCATTTGGAAGAAAGATTTCATCATAAAGAGTCCCTCTTTCTCCATGAAGTCGGCCAGCTGCTGGCCCCTTGGGTTCCGTTGCCCTATTCCAAATTTCCCTACTTTCAGCTCACCGTTCTCTCTTATGCCTAGTTTTGCATTGAAGTCTCCCATTAACACCGTATATTGGGTTTTGGAGGAATGCATGGCTCTAGAGATATCTTCATACATTTCCTCCACCTCCTCATCGGGGTGTGCCAAGGTTAGTTCGTAAACCTGTATGACCTTCAGCGAGTACCGTTTGGTGATTCTGAGTATAAGGTACGCAACCCTCGTCGACACACTCTCGATCTTTACAACGTTGTTAACGAGGGACTTGTGGACGATAAATCCGACACCTCCTTGGGACAGATGGTCGCCCTCCCAGTGATGGAGCAAGTTGCCGGATTCGAGAATTACCGTGTCCTCCCCCTCTCTTCGGACTTCAGATAATCCTATAATATGCCAGCGTAACTTGTCTATCTCTTCTTCCAGCTCTACGATCTTCTCGTCAGTCCTCAGGGTGCGTGCGTTGTACGTTGCCAGGTTGAGTCGTCTAAGGTGGCGACCGAACCTCCACCGGAGATTCTTAGCACCCCCTGCCCCACCATGGTCGCCACCGTAGCCAGGAATAGCGGGGCCGCCGGGGTCTGGGGGCCGTCTCTTTGTTACTCTCTTCATCATTCATCATTTGCCATAGTTGCCACGCTTGGCGAGCGAGTTGGCAACCGCAGTTATTTTTATTGTAATTTCGGCTACTGTCAGGAAGATGCTGCTGCCCATCTCCTGCCTGTTTCCCTTTGTAGCCTTTTACGACACCCACGGGAAGATATGGGGTAGTGGATAATAATGAACTCCAAGTAGTTCAAAACCTCTTCTGTCGTCGAGCTACGAACGTACCTTGGTACATCCGTAATGCCGACCTCCATCGAGACTTAGAGCTCTCTACAATCCAACAATTTCTAAAACCACTCTCTGAGAACTTCTTCAAAGCCTCAGTCTCATTGCAGTCATTTTATTCGTGAGGCAGCTACTTATGCAGCCCCACACCCCTCTCGCTATCGAGTCCGCAAGCCGAGAATCTCTCTCGGACCCGCCAAATAAAATTTCAACCGACCTGAACTGCCTCCTGGCGGCTCAGGCCGATTCTTTTTAAATTTGCCTAAGTAGGCTCTCCCTCAGCGGCTCTTTGTAGCCGCCTGCGTCCTCTTCTCGCAAAAGAGGGTCGCTTCCGATCCGGTAAAGAGGCTTAATCAGCCAATTGCCAGTCCCACAGGCGGTTTTTAGCGAGTATCACTTAGGGTCCCACGACAGACCGGCTGTCGTGGTATGCATAAAGCATTTACCGCCTCCTCGCGTATCGGGGTAGCCCTTTCCAACTGCTTCTGGGCGCAAAAAAAAAAAGTGCTGCGGGCAGTTACTCTCTAGCGCCGATCGAGATAGTTGTGTCACGTAAACGTTGTGAGTGTTCTAGTGAAGTAAAACATGGTCAAATACTTAACAATAAACGTGAAATGATTATATTGTGAATGAACTAATTAATCTGTGTACAAATAATTGTGAGAGTTGTGTAATTAAGCTGTTAACAAATATTTGTGTAAACATTTTGTGAATTGTGTAATTAAAGTTGGTACAAATAAGTGTGTGATCTGTAATAAATTATCAGCATGTAAGGCAATAGTGGTTTTAACGACAACCAATTATACCCTCCTTCAACATATTTGTATCTAATTTTTAAAATGACAATCTGAAACAACGCGAAAGAAAGAAATAGCGATATCTTTTTCTCGCTTTAATTTTATAGGCCCAATCCGCGCATAGATAAAATTATGATTGTGTGCAAGTTTCTCGGATTTCATAAAGAGTTGAATCACCCTGGGCTTAAGTAATCTAAGTTGTCGCACAAGTATTCTTTTCGTATATACACATTTCAGGTAATTATTAGAAAGTATGAATCACAAACTAATAAGTACTAGGTATGATATGAACTCTGTTACTAGTCCATTTGCAAGTACTGTGGTCAATCAGCTGTCTAACGTTTGACACAAAGAGTATAGTAATATATAAGGAAGGTTTGACATAATATGACAAAAACTGACACTGACATTAACATTGAATGTAACATTTTCTACATATTTATTTATCTATGAATGAACATTTTCTTCTAAAGATGTATCCAATGATTTATTAATCTACCCTTAAACTATCTTTTAACTGTGATATTCTCTTGTGTTATTTATATTTAGCTATTTTTAAATAATATTTTTGGAATGTCAGTATGTGTTGTGTACTATAACGTTTCAGTGACAACTCTTTTTTAATTTTTTTAAATACCTATTATTATAATTCCAGGGATTATTTAAAAGATTATGAAAATGCAGACACAATCAGTATTGACACATTGGCTCTTGAAGAAGCTGTGCAAGAAGAAAGAACAAGAGAACTATCAGAACTTAATGCACTTAGTCCAAAAGTTAGTAATCTCCACACAAGTGTTCTATACTACAGAAATGCAAAAACGAAGTTAGGAGTTACTTGTCACGAAGCATGGAGAACATTAGTTAAAAAAATTGGAGGTACACCAAACACATGGAGGGATCTTGGTTATTTATTAGATATATCTCAGGATGATTTGGATGTGAGTAAATATTATATGAATAATGATCAATTTTTCCTATAATCTAATTTAATTACTATTTAAACTATGACTTAAATTTTCTGTAAGCTATTAGAAATCTCACTTTTTATCTCGTCCAATAATTAAAATAATTGAAAGAAAGGTGAGGATGAAGTTGTGGACTCCCACAAATTGTAAAATGTAAAACCCTATCATTAATTATTACAACAGCACAATATGTGAGCAAAATAGGATAGTTTAATGTATGAAGTATGACATGGGGGAAGGTCAGAAAAAAATCACGATCTGTCATGATAAAGGGGGGTGGGGGTGGAGGGGAATGATGTAACATTAGAAACATGTTAATTTATGTGTGATTTGTATAATAATTTGCCTTTCATAACTATACCTATCTAATTTTATATTTTTTTATTAAAAAATCTTAGCCTTAAACCTTATGATGTATCATCAAGGGGGAAGAGATTTAAAAGTGGCCTAAGACCCAATGTGATTAATGGATTATCCCTAATACATGTAACAGCAATGTGAAATTTATTTTTGAATTAACAAATCTGTTTTAGTACATCATGAATTCTGTTAGAGAAGATCCGGCTGACACAGTCCTAAAGGTTTTTATGCAAAATGAAAAAGCAACACTTGATAAAGTTTTAGATGCTTTAGTTAAAATGAAACGGTATGACATATTGAAAGCTATTGAAGATCCATTCTGTGACTTGGCCCAATGTTTCAACAAAGACGATAGTGGCTATCATAGCACAGGCAAAACTAGTGGTACAAAAGAAGTTGTAAGTTTCACAAAAAATCTAACAAATGATTTACCTCCAGCTTTAAATAAAAATATAATTGTAAAAGGCAAAGAACCTAATAAACCTAATCGATCTACATTAAGGCCACCAATCAAACCTGATGTTAAGAAAATAGAAAACGAACAACCAATTTTATTTTTAACATTCACTGAGGATGGTTTACAAACTGCCGCTAATATAAAGCAATATGTTGACAACTGGACAGATATTTCTGGTGTTACTATAGTCATTCTTAATGAGAGACGAGATGAAGTGTATCAAAACCCCGAAAAGTTCATAAGAGAATACTTTGAGAAGGTATAGTAGTATTTTATTTAACTTGATCTAATTAAAAATGTGTGTTTATCAGCAATACAATGTCACCCACACTGATGTATTGGTACTGGATGCATCCTCACTTAATTTGCTTTTGCTGGTTGCCTATTTGAGAATAGTTATTACTGCCACTAAAATTTTGTACTTATATTACTAGACTCATCTTTACTTGAATCGAATTTACTCAATTAGCACTTTCTTTCCACATAAAAGTTTAGTTTAAGAATTATAAGTAGTAATAGATTACTAATTTTTTTTATAATTTGATTTCAGGCTGATTTCATAGTACCAATAATAACAACTGGATATTTAAATGAAATAAAATCCCACACACCAAGGGTTCCTAGTACTAATGATAATCTGGATTTTAAATATGTAAATTTTATATACAAATTAATAGTGAACCATTATATACATGTTTCTGGTTGTCTCAATCAGAAAGTAAGAAGTGTATTGCCTCAAAATGCTGAAGTGAATGTACTTAGAGATATAACTATGTATCCTGATTTAATGCCTTGGACATATGAAACAAATTTTGACGAGAATTTTAAAGCTTTTTTGAACAAAGAATACTCAAACAATATATGAATATATACTTGCCAGTAGTATTAAGTATACACAGTGCACACACAATGATGTAAAATGTATTAAATAATTACATGATTTTTGGGTTTTACTTTTATTTATTGAAAACTTTTAAACTTACATATTATAATAAGAATAATTAGACCTCAGGAGTAAAAAACTACCATACTAGAAAATGAAAATATTATCAAGAAAATAATTTAGTAGAGACAATTTTTATACTTTCAGACTAATAAATCTTAAACAAAGTACCTAGATGATTAAAATTAAAAAATGCAGAAAACTAAAACAAACTAATACATTATTCCTCAAATAATTTGCTTGATCTAAGGTTTATAGTCAATTACAAAGCATTTTGTTCCTATAAAAATTTTATATAACTGTGTTGTCAAAGAATATGTTATTTATCTTTGTTGTCAGCAGATTCTGTAACATTTGTTGTGTCGTCTTCTTGTGTAGTGTCAGATTGGCTGACATCATTAACATCTATACCAGTGTCGTTATTACTGCTATTAGCCAATTCCTCCTAAAATACAAAGAAATAAGTAACACTCTTTAATAATATCAAGTTTTATCAGATAAATTAGAAAGAATGTTTTATTAGAGAAAGTGTACAAATTAATAATGAACTAGCTTTTTAAAACTTAATTAAGTTTAAAAATCCACTGGACAAAAAGTTTTAATCCGCAATAAGAAAAACTAGTGCCAGATAGCAGGATGATTGGCTGACAGGCATGTATGATTTTAAGAAGACTAGTTTATTAATTATTTGTTAACGATTCAGATTTTTCTATTGTCAATGACATCAATAAAAATTTAATTCCATTCAGAGATTAATAAAAATAGGCAAAATAATTATACAAACAAATGTGCATGATAAATTATGCTTAAGCATACCTTTATAACTTCAACAAAACTGTTAGCTTCATCCAACATCTGCTTGTAAAGAACATTTTCCTGCTTAAGTTCTTCAATTATATTGCGCAGCTTTTCATTTTCATCAAGTGCCTCTTGCAAAGCGACTCTGTAACAGCCCAAGATTTAGAGGCAAAGACAAAAGACTAATGAAATTTTGCTTTTAAATGATTACTTTATTATATTTTTAGGTAATGAATTAGTGGCAGTGTAAAAATATACACCAATCCATTAATCCCTCATTTTATTAAGAAGCAACAAAAGGAAACTGAAATAGAAGAGGGAAAGGCCTATGTTCAACAGTGGACTTTTGATAGGCTGTGATGGATAATGTTAATGGATATTATAAGACCTCACTCCAGCCTGTGGTGATGGCATATCAACAATTGCTAAAAAATATGTGTGACTGACCATTGATCTTGCAGTCCAGCTAAAGATAAGTGGTCAGTGCAACTTGTGGACTCTTTAGTCTTTAGTCAATGATAAAGATATAATTAAAATAATTCAACTGTTGGATACATTTAAGATCAAATAGAAGAGAAATAATATTGTTTTAGAATATATAACACTCCTGTATTTAGTAAATAATATGAACAGATTAATATTACCTATTTACCTATGATGAGCTAATGTTTGTTCACAATCCCATGCAACTATATATATAAGCCCTAAATGGTAAAGGACACTTTAAGCTTGACTAATGCCTATTTACCTGCGTCTTAAAGACATATTGTGGTTAGACGGAAGGAGAGACACATAGAAAATAAAAACACATCCTTAGAGTACACCTTAATAAACAACGAAGCAAATAGCTTTGCTTCAATGCATTGTATATCAACAACAAAGACTTTTAGAGCATCTGGTTGTGCATTGTTGGAAGAGAGGGGCTCTGTAATATAGGTTTTACAAAAATAAAGCAACTCTTAGAAAGTAAAATATTCATCCTTAGGACCTAATATTTTTTTATATAGCAAAAGGTTTATACTAGTATACCAGTTAAGCCAAAATCGGGCAATGGAAAAGCTGGAAAACCACATAATAGACTGGATGAGTAAAATAAAAATATAGAATTGTGGAAGCAGCTGGAGTAGGGGTGCTTGAATGTTAATAATTAAGCATTCTATTGATCATGAGTATAATAACAAAATTTTAAATTCAAAATCTAGAGAGATTAGGAATAATGAGTCTATATTATTAAAACATAATCGACAATATGCCTGTTTACTGGGTACAAGTGAAATTTTAAAAATCAATCAATTATATTAAAAGCTTTAATAAACCACATTTTTTTTTCAAGAAAACTTCAAACACAGGGAAGGGGGACAGAGACAGGATTTGACCCAGGCCTGTTATAAGTCATTCAGTTAGCTTGTTTTTATAACATATATTTTGTATTGTGAAAACCAAGACATATTATTCAATTAATGGATAGTTTTGAATAATAACTTTAATCAGTACTTGCTTTGTATGGAAGTGGAAATATCCTGATGCAATGTTGCAAGACAATATACACGAAAGAGAGTTAATAAAAACATAGTAAAATGTTTCTAACATTAAAAAATTTTTTCCTGTTTTTTTTAAACTATATAATAAAAGTAAGTGTTTGAGTATTATCCGACATGATGGTAAGTGATGTAAGCAAAGATGGTAAAGTGCACTGATTTAGCTTAACAAAGGCCTATTCATGCTTTTTAGGGTTCCATAGTTACACAACAAAGAAATCTTATAGTTTTTCCATGTCAATCCATCTGTCTGTGGTAGTGCTCAAAGACCCTTGGTGCTACAAATCTGTAATTTGGCATAGTTAAAAATATTAATCACGCCTAGAAAACTGTGTAATAAAATCTTACAAATATTTTTATTTTGGGTACTTCCCATACAAGTTAATGGAGAATGGTTTTTTTTTACCTGTCTATTACATCATGTGGGGTATCGTTGGATAGGTCTTTCAAAAACATTTGTAGTGTGGAACAACATCTTTTTGATTCCTGGGTCCATTTGTGAAATATTTAGCTTTAAAGTGGTATTTTTCACTAGTCATGTGTCCCCCCCCCCCCCCTCCCCTCCACCAACTAAACTGCTGTTATTTGAGAAGTTAACGAGTAATGGTCGACTAATTATAAAATGTTATTATTAAATGCTATTATAAAATGCACTTAGTTTAGTAAGTTTCTTTATAACTCCACTGAAAATGACCTAAACCTACCTGCATTAACAACTTTGTAATGATTTTTAATCTGTTAAAAATAAACATTTTATGAACTTACTATTTATATTATGCATAACTACTATTAGCTTTACTTTTTCATTTGCGGGATACATAGGATATTATTATCAAAATCAAAAAGATTTTTTGAATACCACATACCCTATAAGACTGATTGGGAAATAAGTCCTTCAATTACCTTTCTATTTGGGCCCATTTTTAGTTGTTATAGCAGTCAAACTGCAAACTCACTTATTATGCTCATTATCAAGGAAGCCCACAAATTGTGACGGGAACTACGGAACCCTACCTCTACATTGTGTCTGACCTGACCAGCACTTGGCCAGTATTTTTTTTCCATTAATACTTGCCTCGAAGACCCTGACATTGTAAACAAATTGAATGACAATTGAAGACATGACTAACTGAAACTATGAAACTATTTTTTTTAAATAGTGGTATGTCAACAACAAAGGGGAGAGACTGCCCAAGAATCTGGTGGTATAATGATGGAAGGGAGAGAAAAGAATTAAATGTTGGCTGACTGTGCACACTCCGAAATGTATCCTGTCAATTAACAACAGGCTGACTAATTTGCATGTGTACTTGCAACTGATATAATCGGCACCAGATGTAGGTCACTAATAACACTAAGCACATCTTTCAATTGAGTCCAAAGCTGCAAGGTGATATTTTGCAGCACCAGCTTCATGTGACATCAACCAAATCCTGGAGGAGTTTCAGAAACAGAAATTTTACATGGGCAAACATCCAGACCTAGAAAAAAATTATGTCAAGCTAACAAAGTTGTTTAATATGGACTTCAAACCTGTGTTCTTCAGTCCACCACACTGCCATTGTGCTACTGAGCAACCATATCACAACAAGAAATAGCTAGTAAAATCAATTTCAATGAAATGAGCATAAAATTTTATTTCTGTACTCTGTAGTACATTTTTTTGCTGATTTTACTTTTAGGGGGGATAAATAGGATAGGAAGCCGCAGATCAGGATAGTAACAAGTGCTATCACAGGACACTGTAACTTTAACAAACATTTATTTACCATAGATGTTACGGACAGTCCCCTGTGCAGGGCATGTAAGGCACGGCCCATATGTTGCTGACGTGTCCGGAAGTCGCTGTATACAGGGCTAAACATCTCGGCATGCCGGGATTACTCCCCAAAGTTGCTTGCAACATCAAAGGACTGTTGAACTTCTTTGGGGAGATTTCATGGCTCGAATAAATACATTATTCCTGCCCACATGCAAAATATGCACTTAGACATGGAGTTGCCCGTTTATTCAATTAAATTCTATAGGATAGGATACACACAAAGATTCAATGATCTTTAGAGTTTCAGAGTTCAAAACACAAATCTCAGTTGGAGGCAATGTATGTGCAAAACAGATGTTCATTTTTAGTATGGCAGTGTTATAATTGTCTATCTATGATGCTACATTTTAGCCAATCCACAATATTACAGCATAAGCATCACAATCTAATTCAGTTATTATGCGTGCCTGTGTTAAAGTCAGCATTTATGTCACCATATCTCCTGCGAAAAACATTTTCAAACAGGAGATCAAAGCCAGTGTGCATGCATACTGTGAAATTTACAGCAAGGTCTTAGCCTCTTGAGTTACCACAGCTCTTCTGACAATATCCATAAGTTTTCAAAATTCACCACTTAAATGACCAAGTTAATTTGAAAATAAGATATACTCACTGACGTTTTTCAGCAAGCTTTTGCCAGTATTTCTCGGATGCTCCATTTGGATCGGTTAAATCGCGGGCAGATATTTTGTTATCAAGATTCGCTTGTGTTTCCTTACTGGATATATTTTTCCTTTTGACTTCAACATCTCTATAACACAATAAGACATTAGTATTTTAATGGAATCTTAAATCGTAATCTAGTAATATCAGCAAATAAATACTTACACAGGAGTATCTTGGCTTAATTGATGTTTCAAATTCTTTGATGGTCTACCCACCAAATTTTCAGTGTCAGTGGCAGTATGTTGAAGGGTTTTCAAAGATCTTCTGGTAGTACGCGGCATGTCCTAAGGATTTAAATTAAATAATTAATATTCTTGTTGCAATAAACAAATATAAAAAACAAACATTAGAGGAATGGAAATAACTTTAATATTTTGGGAGCTCATAGTTTCTCAAAACGTACAAGATCTTAATATGTGGTGAAAAATCTGTAATTATAATACCAAATACGTATACAATCTAATAAATAGAAATGTGTTCGTTATTATTTAAGTTCACAAGTTCTTGTTGTCGGCATTTTATATGTGCACCTGTTTTCTTCCTGCTTGTGTTCAGTGAGCCATCAAGTCAATATGACATTGACTTTGACATAAGTTTTGCCGTTTTCCCGCCTTTGAGTTTAGTTGTTATGATTTGCCAATGCAATGGCAGGCAATGGTCATAGACCATACATCCTCGTATGATGCTTGTTTTATTGACTAAATGTTTCACAATACGCTGAAGCGACAGATGCGAAGATTTTGGATCAAAATACACTTCAAACCATAATATGAACGATAATTCAAGAGCAACCATCCGTATGTGATGAAGTTCCCGCGAAATCCCCTCTCCGGCCATTGGACCTATTATATTGTATATTTTTAGACTCGTGCCGGTAGTTTTTTTATAATAGATGGGGCCAACGAGCATGTGGCTCACCTGATGGTGGACCATGGGAACTGCAGGTACATGGTCAGTCTTTTAACAAGGAGTGAGCTCGTTTCTTGAAGGTCCCTTAGTCATATCGTTCTGGAAATATACGCTGGTTGTAAACAATTCCACAAAGAAGCCGTGCGATGAAGAAGTATCCTAGTAAATAACACAGAGGTAGATCTTCAAGTATTTAGATGGTGGAATTCAGTGGCTGAAATTAAGGGGCTACTCCTAGCGAACGACCTTGAGTATTCGGTCCGCCGACTCTCGCTACAATATATCGTGTAAGAAATATGCAAGACGCTACCTACTGTACGAACGTAGTATTATTTTTTCAATAGTAATAAAATATTTTATGGAAATACACACGGCGTACAACGATAAATGTATTTTAATTTTTTTATTCGGTATATTAGTTGCATTATATTAGAAATATGTATTCTATATAATAGAATTATGTATTCTCATATATTACCTTATTATGAAATTTTATAATTAATTATATATTAAAAATGAAGCTTTGAAAATTGTGAGTTTAAAAGACACCTACTCACTTTAGGTAAATAGATAGATAGCTCGCCTTTTGTACAAACATTTGGTGCAATAAAGAATAAATAAATAAATAGGATGTTTCGCAGATGTTGCTGCTTACCTACCTACCGTCGGGCGAGTAATGTTGTTGTCAGTGTAGTGCTCTAATTTGCTTAATTAAAAAAAAATTATCTAACCTTTAAAGTCTTAAAAGTGAGTGTGAATGACTATTTAGAACACTGTGTAGAAGATTTGAACATTATTAAAGCGAAATCAAAATAAATAACATTAAAAGTGCTGAAATAATACTATCATCAATATCGATCTACCCCGTTATAATTACTAAATGTTAACACTACTCTGATCGTGTTACATGTTAATTTGCTAACAAACGTTAAGTTTACTTGTTTTTGCAATAATTACCGTTACAGTGAACTTTTAAAGTTTAATTCTAAATTATTTATAAAAATAGTTAATAATTGGGTGTTGTGTTAACCATAAATCTGGTCAATAGTGGTGATCAATAGTGTTGTGTTCATTGCCTTCTTTCGGCTACTAGTAGTACATAAGCCGCTGTTACGCACATAAATAAATAAACGTGATATAAATAAGTCTATCTCAATCAACTCACCATGGTCAAGTGTGGAGCCTGTGGTCGCTACCTGGCGGCGACAGATGGTATTACCTGTGGCAAATGTGATGTAGCCTATCATCGAGGGTGTCTGAACCTTTCTGAGAAAACGAAGATAACAGCTTCGTGGATGTGCCCTGCTTGTAAAAATAAGGTTCCTCGCACTGGAGACCATTCCAACACATCGGTTAAGTGCCAAGAAGTTGGTGACTGTAGTCCTACCCATTCTTTATGGGTTTGACATTATGGTATTATCTTTATCGATATAGGATTAGAAATTCGTCTTTTTCGAAATGAGCTTAGTGCTATGAGGAATGTGCTGAAGGAAGTCAGGGACAATATAACTATGCTAAAGGATACAGTTCTTGCGTGTAATAAAAACCTGGAGGAAATGGATTGCAGAGTCACAAATTTGGAAAAACTATATGAAGATCGTCTGATTAAGTGCGACACTAAAATACTAGAGGACACAATTAGTGAACTTAGGGTCCAACTTAATGAGAGAGGTCAGGATCTCCTAGACAATGACCTGGAGATATCGGGATTACCGGAGCAAAAAGGTGAAAACCCTATCAATACCGTGATGTTATGCGCTAAAAAGATAGGTCTCGACAATGATCACCGCGAGATAGTTCATGCCGAACGTACTGGTATCTTGCGTGCATTTTATAATAATAACAATAGTGCCCAAAAACTCATGTCTACTGGACCCCGCAAGATTGTGGTGCGGATGAGTCGGCGTGCGGTTCGGGACGAGTTCCTACGTTGTGCGCGGGTGCGACGCAACATAACGAGTGATTCACTGGGGTTGCCCGGAGATCCGTGTCGGATTTATATTAATGAGAGGCTTACTCCCGTTAATAGGAAATTGTTTGGAAAGACACGAGAAGCAGCAAAAAAGGCAAGTTGGCGCTACACTTGGACAAAAGGTGGTCAAATATTCGTAAGAAAAGAAGACGGAAAGCCCGTAACACGCATCCGATCCGATACAGACCTAAGTCGTGTTTTCTGCTAACTCTGAGTTGAGTGTTTATAGAAAACTGTTTATGTGCTACCTTTGTTATTTTAGTAATAGTGAGTGTTTGATTGGTTTTGGAAAGATAATAATTTTGCTTTTAATTATGTTATTATTATGGCTAACAAACTATGACTTTATGGATACAGTATGTTATGTCACATTTATTCTTTAATAACATATTACATAGCTTCTTACCAACCATATCCTTTATACACGCCTTATTTTGTAGTTATAGCGCAATACACTTGAGACTCTTTGATGATTATAAGTTGAAGGTTTATATACTTTATACTATTGATATTTTATATTATTACCTTTATTGTTTAAATATTAGTGAATGTTTGATTGATTTAGGAAATATAATTATTTTTCCTTTAAATATGTTAATATCATGGCGAACATACTTGTATTATAATTTTACAGACTGTATGTTATGCCACATTTAAATTAAACGTATTGTTTAATAACCTATATAACTTCTTACCGACCACATTCTTTATACACGCCTTATTTTGTAGTTATAGGTCAATACACTTTAGACTATTTGCTATTTTTAAGTTAAAGGTTTATTTACTTTATACTATTGAGATTTTATTTTGTTACCTTTGTTGTTTAAATAATAGTGAATGTTTGATTGGTTTTGGAGAGATATTGATTTTTCATTTAAATATGTTAATATTATGGGTAACATACTTGTATTATAACAATAAAGACTGTATGTTATGCCACATTTAAGTTAAATTTATATTTTAATAACCTATATAGTTTCTTACCGACCATATCCTTTGTACACGTCTTATTTTATAGTAATAGATTAATACACCTCAGCCTTTTTGTATTCATCTTTATGTATTGAATTATATATTATCTTTGTTGTTTTAATAATAGTGAGTATTTGATTACTTGGGTAAAAATATTAATGCTTCTTATAAAACTTTTAATATGGAGAACAAACTCTTACTACAAGATTATATACATTTTTTGTGTTACACGCTATATCTTAAAAGTTTTATTTTGTAACTCAAATAGCCTCTTATTTGCAAAATTATGCATACTGGTCTTCTTTTATAGTAATAGATCAATAGACTTTAATTTTTCTAAAAAGTGCTTTCGTCTATTGTGTGCTTGTGTGTTTCATAGGATAAATTATGGTGGCTATATACATTTTCAGTCTTTTTGCGCGTCACTAGCGGCCAGTGTACTGTATTTGATATGTTTTTTATTACATTTATTTTTATATAGTGCTGCGTCAACGTATTTTTATATAATTATTTTTATTTTTAGTTACACTATAAATGCACTTTATTTTATTGTGCAAATTGAGAAAACACTGATATATTATGCTAACAAAAAATGTATTATATTAAATATTGTATCATGTAATATAAATATATATCATATAAGTATATAATATATAACATGTATATGATATATATATATATATATATATATATATATATATATATATATATATTAAAGTAAACGTTAAAACCTCCATACCTATTGTGCATGGTATTCAATGTAGCTTATCGAACGTCAGAAATGAATAAATCTATGTACCTAAAAGTTGGTTTTCTAAATGCAGGCTCATTAGGTACAAAACATGATGAGTTTATAGCCGTTATGAGCCAATATGAAGTTGATATAATATCTGTACTCTAAACTAGACTGGTGTCGTGAACACAATAAGTATCTGACGCGTGTTTCTTCTCGCATATTAAGTGTCCCTCGACATAGTTCGGCGGCCTTCAGAGGTAGTTACAAATATACAGCCACCCACTGTTGGAATAATATACCTCCACCACTACGTAATCTAAAGACAATAGGGAATTTTAAAATACACTTAAAGACATTTTTATTAAACGAACAGAAGGGAAGTATAAATGTTTGAACATACCTTATTTAAGAATTACTTATGTATATAATTATTAATATAATTATTTCTAATCATAAATTTAAATTATACCTTTAATGATAATTTACTGATTACTAAGTGTTTATTTAATGTATATCTAATATGTACCTGTTACTTTGTATTTATTACCATCTATATATATTTATAATACTTGTCTATATTCCTGTCATATTTATATATATATATAAATATATATATATATATATATATATATATATATAATATGTGTGTGTGTGTGTATGTATATGCATATAATGATATATTTATCATTAACATTTTAGTAAAACGTAGGGACTCTGCATACTACCGTCTACGGCACATCTCGCATGAGGTATAGAATAAGAATTAAAAAAAAAATACTCGCTCGCATAAAATTGACCGTCAGAACTTCTACGGGGCCGGCTGAAAATCAGCGCTGCAAGCTCGCGGCATATGCTGAGACGGTCCCTTCCACCACTTCATCATAGCACACCATTTTATTTTTATTTTATTTTATTTTATTTTTTTGAATGGACGCACTTTTCTTTATTAAATTTTTTTTGTTTGTTTGTTTATAAGTCACTTGTTTTATTTTTAATTGTAATTTGTCATGTGTGTAGATGTAAGTGTTGGAATAAATGTCTTTATGTCTTTAGATGTGTTTTTGATTCTTGTTAATTTTTACGTGTCACGTATTGAAAACCTACTAATTTCGAACTGAACACCTTGTAACTTAGCCTGCTTATTACTTATGCTGGCTGACATTATCCTCACCCCAATGATTGATGAGGATGAAAAAAAAAACAAGTCTGTTTTTATTTTTATTCATTTTTATTTCTACATACGTAATTATATTTATTTATACATAAGGGTAACTTTAGTAAAGGTAATACAAAAATCAACAAGAAGTTGGAAACTTCCAAACTTAAAATCCATAGACAGGAGAAGAATGGACTTAGTTTGTGTAAACCCTCAAACCAAACACGCATTTGTGAACAAATTTTACATATTTTTAGGACCCTTTCTATATAACAAGCTCAACAAGTCACTAAAGGTATATTGTCTAAGTTATAAGAACTGTAATATAAGTGTAAGTGAATTTCTAAATAAATTAAATTACGAAGACACAGAGAAGTTGTTAGAAATTCTAAAATAGTTTGTATTAATTGTAGGTAACAATTAATTGTTATTTAGTTATTTTATTTATTATATAATATAGTTTAATTATTTAAATATCTAGTGTCCTACATTAGTAAACCCATTGTGTGATTGATGTCTGAAACACAGGTACTCAACCTAGTTCAGGCAGGTAGCTAATATTATAAACTTGACTTTTTTACTTTTATTTTGTATATTCTACATTATTAAGCTACACATAGTTTTAAAATTTCATAGCATGTTATTTTTGTTAGACTTATTGTTACTTTATTTAATTGTAATCATATTTATTCCTGTATGTAAACATTTGTAATTGGAAATGAAATAAATATTTATTATTATTTGGGGCATCTATATAGTTTACCTCGGCATATGGGGCATTATATAGAAGACCTCGGCAGGGGAGAACAAACGGCCGAGAGTTAGGGGGAAAGGGAAAGAAACCGGCGGACGATGCGGGCGGTATCGAGGAGCACCGCCTTCTGCATTTGAGCTTGGAGCGATCCGTCACGGAGTCCCAGTCGCCTCAGATGACCCGAGAGGCTGACTGGGATTAACCCGTTCGCAGAAACAACCACAGGAATAATTTCGGTCGGTAGACCACCCCACATGTCGGTCACCTCGTGAGTCAGGTCCAGATATTTTGTCAACTTATCTGTTTCGGCTTTCACGAGGTTCTCGTCATAAGGAATGGTAATGTCGACCAAAAATATCCTTGACTGTGCCCGGTCCATCAGCACAATATCAGGCTTATTCGCAAGAATAGTCCTGTCCGTGATGATGGCCCGGCCCCAGTAGAGCCTGGCGCGGTCATTTTCGAGCACGGCTTCCGGCAAGTAATTATAATATGGCAGTTTCCGATCCACGAGACCGTATTTCAGAGCGAGCTCCTGGTGTAGAATCCTGGCTACTAGGTTGTGTCTGTGCAAATACTCAGAGTTAGAAAGCGCCGAACAACCGGAGATGACATGCCTAAGTGACTCACCGGGGTGGCGACAAGCTCGACAGATGTCGACGGCGCCATCTTTTAGGATGTATATCCGATAATTGTTGGTCTTAATAACCTGATCCTGTATCGCACAGACAAAACCCTCGGTTTCCCCAAAGAGGTCACCGAAACGTAGCCAGTGGAGGGAGGCGACTGTGTCTACGCAAGGCTCATGTAGAGCCTTGTAGAACCTCCCGTGGAGCTCCTTCTCCTTCCATACGGTCTCCCGGTCGGAAATGCTCTGTACTGCCGGGTCTTGCCATTGCTCGTTGGCTAAGGATAGAGGGGTAAGTCCTTTATCACAAGAAATAATGGCCCTATAGAATGGATCATCCGCTCTCGTCAGAAAGTAATTACGTAGGCTGCACACTTCGCGATTATGCATGATAAGCGCGCTTAAAAAGCCGCGCCCACCATGCTTCCGCGGCAAGTACAGCCTCATTACTGACGATCTCGGACGATGCATCCTGTGGGACGTCATCATAGTGCGGACTTTTCTGTCCAGAGCGTTCAGTTCGGTCTGAGTCCACCTGAGCATGCCAAAGGTATACATGAGAACAGGCATGATCCAACCGTTATATGCATGTGTCTTATTAACGCCCGATAAAAGACTGTTAAGCACTTTTGTCAAGCGTGCATAAAACACACCGCAAACTGACTGTTTCATGTCCGCCTCATCGATACCTATGTTCTGTGACATACCCAGGTGTCGGTATGTTTCAGCCTCGGATAGGGTCTTTATGTTGATGGGCATAGATAAGTCTATGCCCTCAGAGTTAGCAACCCTACCCCTTTCGACATGGAGGACCGCACACTTATCCGTCCCCAGCTCCATTCTAATAGAATTACTAAAATCACAAGTGATGTTTAGCAATTCCATAAGATGAGAGCGACTGGAGGCGAATAACTTGAGATCATCCATATAGAAAAGGTGGGTCACTTTTGTACCTCCTCTCCGAAGCTGAAATCCCCTCCCGGAACCCTCCAGTAAGGTACTAAGAGGGTTCAGAGAGAGGCAGAACCAGATTGGACTCAAACAATCGCCCTGGAAGATACCCCTTCTTATCCTTATGTGGTTTTCCGCAGCCATCATCCGCTCGCCTAGATGACAAAGGATCGTACTCCACTGCCCAATACACTGCCGGAGGAAGTCTCGAACTGTACAGTCAACCTTGTACAGCTCGAGGACCCTCCCAAGCCATGTATGAGGCACCGAGTCGAATGCCTTTTTGTAGTCTATCTAGGCGGCGGAGAGGTTCCGACCGTTGCGTTTAACCACCTTGCCAATGACCGCGTCAATGAGGAGTGGTTCCTTGGTTCCACGACCACCGCCCAGACATCCATTTTGAGCGCGCGACATCACCTGATTTGAGTTCAGGTGACGAGTGATTCTCGCGCTCAAAATGGATGATAGTGTCTTGTATATGGTAGGTAGACACGTTATGGGGTGGTATTTGCTCGGGTCTGTGGAATCCCGGTCTTTAGGAACCAAATGAGTGATCCCAGTAGTGAAGAGGCTCGGGAGCGACTTTTGGTCGAGAGCCTCTTGAAACTGTCGGGCGAGAACAGCGTGACACACCACGAACCCCTTCAGCCAGTAGTGATGCAGTCCGTCGAGTCCCGGACTTTTCCAGTTCGGGGCCCTACGGACCGCCTCAGCTACGTCATCTGGCGTAATGATGACGGGGTCCATGGGCGTAACATTCGCACACTGACTCGCCACAACTTCCGTCCAAAGGCCCTCGCTGTGGTTTACGGGCTCTGACCACAGGCCGCGCCAGAATGCGATAGTGTCGGCCTGATTCGGTGCTGGGCCCGTTCCACGTACCATTGGTCGCTCCAGTGATTCATAGAGCCTCTTCTGATCACTCTGGAAGAGACGATTCTGGTTGAATGTGTTCTGTGTCGACCTCTCGGTATATCACCGAATCCGCTTCCCCAAGCAGCGATTTTCTGCTTCAGGTCGTCTATGCGCTCCGTCAGTTTTTGCGTTATATCCCGCTGGGACAAATTGATGTTTGTCCCAGCAAATGCCATCCTGACGGTGCGCACAATTCTCGGCCTATTATTGCCCGACCTGAAGCTTATCAGCCTGCCGATGAGGGCCCTTGCCTTTGCGATACGGTCCTCAATCCTTCTTCTCCAGGCTGGGATGGCGTTACTTTGTCTAGTAGCGCGTCCAGCCGTGGGAAGTTTGGCGCCAATAATACGGCAAACTGCCAGTGCGGCGCCAAAAAGAATTGAGTCCGTCTTATTATTATTATGTGGTATCTATAAAGTTTTCTCATCTGGTTGGGAAATATAAATATATAATTGTAAATAATCATGGTAAACGTACATAAATATCAATAAAATAAAATAAATACATAAAAATACATCATCATCATCATCATCATTACAGCCCTTCACAAGTCCACTGCTGAACATAGGCCTCCCCCAAAGAATGCCACAAAGCACGGTCCTGAGCCACCTGCATCCATCGACTTCCTGCATGTCTTACCAGGTCGTCACTCCATCTCGTGGGGGGACGCCCTACACTTCGCCTACCGGTACGAGGCCGCCACTCAAGAACCTTTCTTCCCCATCGGTTGTCGGTTCTTCGAGCTATATGACCGGCCCACTGCCACTTCAGCTTACTAATCCGTTGGGCTATGTCGGTTACTCTGGTTCTACTGCGGATATCCTCATTCCTAAGTTTATCACGCAGAGAAACTCCGAGCATAGACCTCTCCATAGCTGGCTGAGCGACCTTGAGCTTTCTCATCCGGCCAGCAGTGAAGGACCACGTCTCAGTTCCGTAAGTCATCACTGGCAACACGCACTGGTTGTACAATTTCGTTTTAAGGTTTTGAGGTATGTCTGACGAGAAGATGTGTCTTAGCTTCCCGAACGCTGCCCAGCCGAGTTGAATCCGTCGATTGACCTCTCGGTCGAAGTTGGACTTACCTAGTCGGACTATTTGTCCCAGGTAAACATACTCGTCAACAACTTCGAGCTTAGTGTTCCCAACAACTACCGGCATAGGTGTGACATGGACATTAAACATGATCTTTGTTTTGTCCATGTTCATCTTAAGACCTATCCGTTGGGAAACACTATTGAGGGCATTGAGCATAGTGTTTAGGTCCTCCAGCGATTCTGCCATAAGGACTATATCGTCGGCAAATCGAAGGTGAGTGATGTACTCGCCATTGATGTTGATACCGTATCCTTTCCAGTCCAGAAGCTTGAAAACGTCTTCCAATGCAGCGGTGAAGAGTTTCGGGGATATGACGTCACCCTGTCTTACACCTCTCTGCAATTGGATAGGTTTCGTACTCTGGTTCTGTACTCGGATAGCCATCGTAGCCCTACTGTACAAGCACTTCAACACTTCGATATACCGACAGTCAACTTGGCACCGCTGAAGGGACTGCAGCACCGCCCACAATTCGACGGAATCAAATGCTTTCTCATAGTCCACATACGCCAGACATAGTGGCAAATTGTACTCTTCGGACTTCTGTACAATTTGCCGAAGGGTATGTATGTGGTCTATTGTGCTAAAGCCCTTTCGGAAACCGGCTTGTTCGGGAGGCTGGAAGTCCTCAAGTCTGCGCGCGAGATGATTCGTAATGACTCTCGAAAACAGCACGTAGACGCGGCTCAGAAGGGAAATCGGTCTGTAGTTCTTCAAGAGAGCGTTGTCACCTTTCTTGAAGAACAAGACCACCGCACTTCTGCTCCACGCATCCGGTGTAATGCCACCATGGAGGACGGAATTAAAGAGCTTCTGAAGGACTTCAAGTACCGGTTTTCCACCCGCTTTCAGAAGCTCCGCTGTAATTCCATCCTCGCCTGGGGCCTTACCGTTTTTAAGGTGCTGGAGAGCCATTCTAATCTCGCTCAGACTGACGTCCGGGATATCTTCGGAATAGTGTCGGATGAGACTTGCTCTTGGATCGTTACTCACACTTGCGTGTGGCTCCAACGATGACGTGTACAACTGCCCATAGAACCTCTCAATCTCACTCAAAATCTCAGGTGTCCCGGAAACGATGCTGCCACATTCTGTCTTCAGCTTTGACAGTTGGCTCTTTCTGGCAGACAGATCTCTGGCAAAGACTTTGGAGCCTTGGTTCCGCTCGATCGCTTCTTCAATACGAGCTGTATTGAAGTTGCGTAAGTCCCGCCGCATGCATTTGGAGATCTGTCTGTTCAGATGCCTGTATGCTGTCAAGTCTGTTGAAGAATGTAGTTTCATCTCCCGTCTAACAGCCATGAGATTAAGAGTGTGATCGGAGAGTTTTTGTATTCTTCTGCGGCGGGTCTTGCAGAACTTAGCTCCGACCGCATGGACAGTTTCCACGAGCTTGTCATTCATATCGTCCACTTCATTGCAGTCTTCTAGGCACTGAAAACGGTTTTGTAACTCGAGCTGAAAGGTTTCGGGACTTTGGAACAAAGCACGAGGGGGACGGAGCGTTGACTTCATTAGACGAGACCTCTCCAACTTAACGTTTAGGTTCAGAGTGCCTCTAACCATTCAGTGATCGCTACCAGTTTTCACCCTCGCGATCACGGAGACATCACTGAACAGTTGTCGTCTGGTCCTCATAATGAAGTCAATCTCATTTTTTGTCGAACCGTCGGGGCTCGACCAGGTCCACTTCCTGTGGGGCCGCTTCTGGAAGAAAGAGTTCATCATAAAGAGTCCCTCTTTCTCCATGAAGTCGGCCAGCTGCTGGCCCCTTGGGTTCCGTAGCCCTATTCCAAATTTCCCTACTTTCAGCTCACCGTTCTCTCTTGTGCCTAGTTTTGCGTTGAAGTCTCCCATTAACACCGTATATTGTGTTTTGGAGGAATTAATGGCTCTAAAGATATCCTCATACATTTCCTCCACCTCCTCAGCGGGGTGTGCCGAGGTTGGTGCGTAAACCTGTATGACCTTCAGCGAATACCGTTTGGTGATTCTGAGTATAAGGTACGCAACCCTCGTCGACACACTCCCGATCTTTACAACGTTGTTAACGAGAGACTTGTGGACGATAAATCCGACACCTCCTTGGGACAGATGGTCGCCCTCCCGGTGATAGAGCAAGTTGCCGGATTCGAGGATTACCGTGTCCTCCCCCTCTCTTCGGACTTCGGATAATCCTATAATATGCCAGCGCAACTTGTCTATCTCTTCTTCCAGCTCCACAATCTTCTCGTCAGTCCTCAGGGTGCGTGCGTTGTACGTTGCCAGGTCGAGTCGTCTAAGGTGGCAACCGAACCTCCACCGGAGATTCTTAGCACCCCCTGCCCCGCCGTTACCATGGTCGCCACCGTAGCCAGGAATAGCGGGGCCGCCGGGGACTGGGGGCCGTTTCTTTGTTACTGTCATTCATAGGGGGGTATTTGCCATAGTTGCCACGCTTGGCGAGCGGGTTGGCAACCGCAGTTATTTTATTGTTAGTTTGTTGTTATCAAGAAGATGCTGCTGCCCATCTCCTGCCTGTTTCCCTTTGTCGCCTTTTACGACACCCACGGGAGGATATGGGGTAGTGGATATTCTTGACCGCCACTACACGGCAAAAATACATAAATATAAAAAACCCTACCAGATGGAAGCCCTCGGCAGGGGAGACCAAACGGCCGAGGGTTAGGGGGAAAGGGAAAGAAACCGGCGAACGATGCGGGCGGTATCGAGGAGCACCGCCTTCTGCATTTGAGCTTGGAGCGGTCCGGCACGGAGTCTCAAACGCCTCAGATGACCCGAAAGGCTGACTGGGATTAACCTGTTCGCAGAAACGACCACAGGAATAATTTCGGTCGGTAGACCACCCCACATGTCGGTCACCTCGTGAGTCAGGTCCAGATATTTTGTCAACTTATCTGTTTCGGCTTTCACGAGGTTCTCGTCATAAGGAATGGTAATGTCGACCAAAAATATCCTTGACTGTCCCCGGTCCATCAGCACAATATCAGGCTTATTCGCAAGAATAGTCCTGTCTGTGATGATGGC
This sequence comes from Parnassius mnemosyne, assembly GCA_963668995.1. Classification (NCBI taxonomy): domain Eukaryota; kingdom Metazoa; phylum Arthropoda; class Insecta; order Lepidoptera; family Papilionidae; genus Parnassius; species Parnassius mnemosyne. The sequence continues at coordinate 21,706,233 of CAVLGL010000013.1, read as the reverse complement.
CCGGTCCCAGTAGAGCCTGGCGCGGTCATTTTCGAGTACGGCTTCCGGCACGTACTTATAATACGGCAGTTTCCGATCCACGAGACCGTATTTCAGAGCGAGCTCCTGGTGTAGAATCCTGGCTACTAAGTTGCGTCTGTGCAAATACTCAGAGTTAGAAAGCGCCGAACAACCGGAGATGACATGCCTAAGTGACTCACCGGGATGGCGACAAGCTCGACAGACGTCGACGGTGCCATCCTTTAGGATGTATCTCCGATAATTGTTGGTCTTAATAACCTGGTCCTGTATCGCACAGACAAAACCCTCGGTTTCCCCAAAGAGGTCACCGAAACGTAGCCAGTGGAGGGAGGCGACTGTGTCTACGAAAGGCTCGTGTAGAGCCTTGTAGAACCTCCCGTGGAGCTCCTTCTCCTTCCATACGGTCTCCCGGTCGGAAATGCTCTGTACTGCCGGGTCCCGCCATTGCTCGTTGGCTAAAGATAGAGGGGTAAGTCCATTATCTCAAAAAATAACGTCCCTATAGTAGATTATTATTGTTATTATTATTATTTGGGGCATCTATATAGTTTACTCATCTGGTTGGGCTGTATAAATATATAATTGTAAATGAAAATGATAAACATACATAAATATCAACGAAATAAAATAAATGCATAAAAAATAAATAAATAAATAAAAACCCAACCAGATGGAAGCCCTCGGCAGGGGAGACCAGACGGCCGAGGGTTAGGGGGAAAGGGAAAGAATCCGGCGGACGATGCGGGCGGTATCGAGGAGCACCGCCTTCCAGTTTCTTCCCCTTTTGCCCTAAAATACGCTCGCAATGCGTTTGCGTTCATCGTTTTTGTCCAACGCATGCGACGTGTTCCACCAGTGGCGGGTGCCGCTTGCTGAGTCCGAGAAGAACCAGCCGACACCAAGCCCTCTGGTGGGGATGATGGATGCGGGCGGCTACTAGGTGGTCTTGCAGCCCCCCGCGCTTGACTGGCGACGTGCATGCTGTCGCGTCCAGCGCCAGCTCCAGACGCGCCCTGGCGACCTCCAGGCAGCGGCCCTTTGCGCACTCTTTTATTGTCCATCATCCATTGTATGGGCGTCAATTAACGGGAGACGCCCAGGCCCGGCACCGTTTCATGGTGCGGCCATAAGCGCAGACGGACCTTTGCACCCTCAATTCCGCCGAGGCACGGCGCACACACCTCTTGGCAAGGCGCTGACTGACTGCACTGACGTAGCAGTTTTGTCACTTAACTGTTACGTCAGCGGGCGGTGGGGTCGTCACTTCCCTACGCCATTATTATTATTATTATTATATGGGGTATTTGTATAGTTTTCTCATCTGGTTGGGCTGTATAAATATATAATTGTAAATGAAAATGATAAACTTACATAAATATCAATAAAATAAAATAAATACATAAAAATTACATAAATATATAAAAACCCAACCAGATGGAAGCCCTCGGTAGGGGAGACCAGACGGCCGAGGGTTAGGGGGAAAGGGAAAGAATCCGGCGGACGATGCGGGCGGTATCGAGGAGCACCGCCTTCCAGTTTCTTCCCCTTTTGCCCTAAAATACGCTCGCAATGCGTTTGCGTTCATCGTTTTTGTCCAACGCATGCGACGTGTTCCACCAGTGGCGGGTGCCGCTTGCTGAGTCCGAGAAGAACCAGCCGACACCAAGCCCTCTGGTGGGGATGATGGATGCGGGCGGCTACTAGGTGGTCTTGCAGCCCCCCGCGCTTGACTGGCGACCTGCATGCTGTCGCGTCCAGTGCCAGCTCCAGACGCGCCCTGGCGACCTCCAGGCAGCGGCCCTTTGCGCACTCTTTTATTGTCCATCATCCATTGTATGGGCGTCAATTAACGGGAGACGCCCAGGCCCGGCACCGTTTCATGGTGCGGCCATAAGCGCAGACGGACCTTTGCACCCTCAATTCCGCCGAGGCACGGCGCACACACCTCTTGGCAAGGCGCTGACTGACTGCACTGACGTAGCAGTTTTGTCACTTAACTGTTACGTCAGCGGGCGGTGGGGTCGTCACTTCCCTACGCCATTATTATTATTATTATTATATGGGGTATTTGTATAGTTTTCTCATCTGGTTGGGCTGTATAAATATATAATTGTAAATGAAAATGATAAACTTACATAAATATCAATAAAATAAAATAAATACATAAAAATTACATAAATATATAAAAACCCAACCAGATGGAAGCCCTCGGCAGGGGAGACCAAACGGTCGAGGGTTAGGGGGGAAGGGAAAGAAACCGGCGAACGATGCGGGCGGTATCGAGGAGCACCGCCTTCTGCATTTGAGCTTGGAGCGATCCGCCACGGAGTCCCAGTCGCCTCAAATGACCCGAGAGGCTGACTGGGATTAACCCGTTCGCAGAGACGACCACAGGAATAATTTCGGCCGGCAGACCACCCCACATGCCGGTCACCTCGTGAGCCAGGTCCAGATATTTTGTCAACTTATCTGTTTCGGCTTTCACGAGGTTCTCGTCATAAGGAATGGTAATATCGACCAAAAATATCCTTGACTGTGCCCGGTCCATCAGCACAATATCAGGCTTATTCGCAAGAATAGTCCTGTCCGTGATGATGGCCCGGTCCCAGTAGAGCCTAGCGCGGTCATTTTCGAGCACGGCTTCCGGCAAGTAATTATAATATGGCAGTTTCCGATCCACGAGACCGTATTTCAGAGCGAGCTCCTGGTGTAGAATCCTGGCTACTAGGTTGTGTCTGTGCAAATACTCAGAGTTAGAAAGCGCCGAACAACCGGAGATGACATGCCTAAGTGACTCACCGGGGTGGCGACAAGCTCGACAGATGTCGACGGCGCCATCTTTTAGGATGTATATCCGATAATTGTTGGTCTTAATAACCTGATCCTGTATCGCACAGACAAAACCCTCGGTTTCCCCAAAGAGGTCACCGAAACGTAGCCAGTGGAGGGAGGCGACTGTGTCTACGCAAGGCTCATGTAGAGCCTTGTAGAACCTCCCGTGGAGCTCCTTCTCCTTCCATACGGTCTCCCGGTCGGAAATGCTCTGTACTGCCGGGTCCCGCCATTGCTTGTTGGCTAAAGATAGAGGGGTAAGTCCTTTATCACAAGAAATAACGTCCCTATAGAATGGATCATCCGCTTTCGTCAGAAAGTAGATAATATTATTATTATTATTATCTAATCATAATACCTACTTAGATACTTTTTACCGAATTACTATACCTACTAAGATATTGTGGTTAGGTATTAGGATTATTTTTAACTGTATACTATACTGATAATATTGAATTAGCTTTTTATAGTGTAAATTATAATATTTGTCGAAATGTTAATTATGGATTCGAACCTTACATGCTAATGGTGCTTCATTTTTATATTTGCATTTACTTCAAAGAAAATACACGCAAAAAGCTTCATCGCACAGTAAAAAACACAACAAATATATGTATAACTAACTAATACGAAAAATTATGCCGACGCCGTGACTAACGACACGGGTTTCACCTTCAAGAGCTTAGTGCTCACTGACTCCAGCAACCCCGTGGGTAGTGAATACGCCCAGTTTTTAAAATAATTTCTTAATAAAATCAAATTTTGGTCTTTTGAAATAAAAATTTATGATAGAAATGTTCATTAATACATTGCCTATACACTAGTGTCAATGGCAAAATAAAATAATGCTTACTTTACGAGGAGATGCATGTTATCAATAATTATTACAAATTTATGTGGTTTACAAAACCACAGAAAAACCCGAGTTATTCCTGCGCCAAATAATCCAAGCATTTACATTACAACATGTAAAGAGACTATTTTAATATTTATTCCTTTTATAAAAAAATTGGATATGACTCTTATGGAATCAAGATTATGTAGAAATATAATGTGTTTTTTATTAGTTGATATATATTTTTAATAAAAAGTAGATAGCTTCTAAAAACCGCACAAATAACGACTAGCGCGACATTTTGCTCAACCATGCGCCTTAATCGAAACAATCCTCCTAAGCACCCCCCGTGGTAAGTGCAACAGAAAATACAAAGAGATTTATTTATTTATTTAAAAAGGTACACCAACAGTACATTCTAGATTCCAACAGTACAACCTTATCAAGGAAATATGTCAAAGTATCTGATTTAACCCTCTACTGCATAAATTATGAAGGAAATGATTTAAAAGATATTTGATGGTTATTTAGGCTCTATTTAGGGACAAAATTTATAACAAAAACGAAATTTAAAATAAAGCACTTATGGGAACTGAAAAAAAATTGAACCATATATGGTTTCGTATGCATGCAAACTGATCGAAATTACTACAGACATATAAGGTTTCGTATGAAATAAAGAAAGAATTAGAACTTTTAGTTTTTAGTAACAATATAAGGGATCGCATTTATGTCAATCATGAAATGTAGATAAACAGTTTCGCTTGTCGTTGTAACACAAGAAAACCATACATTTTCTACACCTCTTGTAAATTTTTTGTCCACAAACTTGACATTTTTGTTGGGTTTTTTGCCATTCAGGCATATGGTCTATTTTATCGCTTCTCACAGAGTCCAATGGCAGACCCTGATGTTTGGCAGGAACTTTCCTCTTTTTTCTGGAATGAGTTGGTGTTTCTGGATTGGATGGAGCAGGACTTCCGTGGCTGGTAATACTTAACGGCGTTTCATCTCTACTGTGATTTACAGGACGCCCTCTTTTTCGTGCCATTATAGCTTTACCAGATTTGCGTAAGTGTTCTGAAATGGCTTGCTTAAAATCAAATAGAGACATGTAAGTGCCCGAGTTGTTCCTGCGCCAAAGAATCCAAGCATTTACAATACACATGTCCACCATATGAAAAAATATTCACTTGTACCATTTTTTGAATCTCAAATGAATTCTATACAGACCCAGCATAGAGTCCAGTAAATCAATGCTCCCCCCCCCCACCATTTATGTTAATGTTTTTGTACTGTTTTTCCTTTCTAGAGTATCTTCGTTTTGTAGTCGTTGGATCACAACCTACATAGGTCGAAAGCATATGAACTGGTTTATTGTCGAACCAAGTCAATCAATGGTAGCAACTTTTTCGATCATAAATCCACGTTCTTGTTTTTTTAGTTCCCTTTCCAGTGGCATATCTATATTAGGAACTCTGTTTAGGCGCACTGTACCTAAAGGTAAAAATCCGATCTTTGTAAGGTATATCTGGAGTTTAGGACTATTGTACCAATTGTCAAAGAAGATCTTATGATTTACATGTCTTGGTACAGTTTCGGTGAGACGAGTCACAATATTGCCGCTAACACCCAAGTCCGGTGCGCCTTCAGGACGCGTATTACTTTGCTCACCAGCAAAAATGTCAAATTCATAACGGAATCTTGAAACTTCACTAAGAACTTGATTCTTATATTCCCATTTATGAGGCTTTGCAGGGTTATATTGTTTCAGGTCATGTCGAACTTTTGTTGGAATGATCTGCTCATCGACCGCTAGATATTTCTCTTTTGATACTAATAAAAGTTGCTGCCTAGTCCTGGACTACCAAACGGGATTAAATTATCGTTGTCATTGAAATATAATTTTTTTAATACTTTCAAATCTATAACAGGTCATAGTTTCCTAAATTTGTGTCTGTCCTATAGTCTTGTTCCAGTAATGCCGTGATGCAGGTAGTTTCACTATAGACATGAAAATTACCATGCCAATAAATTGTTGTATTTCCTGTTTACTTATGTTAGCAGGCTTATTAACATTGTCTTGAACAGATTTTAAATTGGATTGATGGGTTATATTTTGTAAAAGATCTTCATAAAATAAAAATAGAAAAAAAATCAGATGGTGTTTTAAGCTTTTCAATAAACTCTGGTAACTGTGTGAATCCTCTAAATTTGAAATTATTTACATCAAAAGGTTCTAATTTTTTTAATTCCCACTTGATTTTAGTGAGCTTATTTTTTTTTGACTTCTCTATTTTCTGTATGGCCGGTGGAGGGTTAGGTTCGTCATCAGAGGACACACTATCTGTTTCGGGGATAAGAAGAGATCTTCTGTGACGTTGAAATTGTCTAGGAAGGATATATTCACTATCAGAGTCGGAAGCTAATTCATCATCACTTAATAAGCCTTCATCAGATATAGGATTAACGTGCTAATAGGAGCCATAAAAGCGAGCAGGACCCCTTCTGCAACCAAAAAACACAATTACATGCCTATCAAACAAAATATTAAAGAAAAAGAAAGCGCATACGAACCCATATGTGGTTTCATAGAAAAAGCCTCCCAATATGATACAAATTTGTAAAAAGTAAGTAACAAACAAATAAATTATACTTAAAATTGAATAATTACAGCACTATATTTCAATATTTTATCAAATGAAACTAACCTGCTACATGTAGAATTTCTATTTTGAAAAAGGAGTTTATTGCCACTGTGTTCAACTTCATACTCACGTTTAGAAAAGTGAAGTTATAACCAAATTGTCGTTAGACCAGAGACAACAAAAAATGATTTCGTGTTGCCAACACACACAAAGGTAATGTAAAAGATGCGTATAGATATTGCTCATGCATAAATACGCAGAAGAAAATTATTGAATGTGGCGAACCATATATAGGTTTGTATGCAGTAGAGCGTTAGCTGGTGGAGGTAAATATACCGCGCAAATTGATACATCCGATATAATATTGCCAATTTTTATTTGCACCGATACCCATAGTCGAGACGAGACGAGAGCTGAGACCCATTTTAGTGGATTTGGAACATATACGATCTCTACGATAAACCTTCTTATCTAGAATCGAAAATTTCACAGCTACCCACATCCGGATTCAACCAAGTCTACGTAAACACTATAACGTCGTTATTATTTGCCAAGATGTTTTTAACACGTCAGTTGTTTTCGTTCTCAGACCACACACGTTTTGACAGTATATTCCAAAGTTGCCTCATACGTGTGTTATCAGGATCTTTGTTGAGTAGAGGTTATCGAATCAAGACCCTCATACTTCGAATGAGGATGGCTGGGTTGTACTCATTTCTGCATAAGATGCGTCCATTACGAACCAATACGAATTTGAAATCTTCCATGTTGGCCTTGAGGCGAGCTGCTGCGTGTGGGGACTTGAAAGCTGGTGGTAAGTGCTCAGAGACAAACACAGGCTTTGGCCAACCCGCCATACCAAGGTGTTGGGTTGACAGATTTTCCTTTGGGTTACTTTTTTTGAATTTGGCAACAGCAGCCAACATGGCGTCTTGATGTCGGAGGATGCTTAGCTTAGCAATAACCATGTGAGGCTGGTCACTGTCCTTGTTTAGCTTAGCAACTCATGTTACATGATGAATATATTCATCTCCAATATGGCAGTCAACGGATTTTATTATTTGCGTTAAAATGGCTGACAGATTTTCCGTTTTACAATCTGGTACGCCATTTATTTCCAAATTCGAGTCTCTCATATTCTGCTCCGCTAGAATGAGTCTTTGGGACAGAGCTTTGACACTTGATTGCAGTGATTAGTTGTCTTTTTGCAGCCCTGTTATGATAGCCGACTTTTCCTGCAGTTCAGCCTGCATTTCCTCATATTGTCTATTAAAGTAAGCAATGGACCCACTGAATTCCGTTATGAGCTCATTTATCAATCGAAGTTGTACAGTTACCATTTTTTTATCTTTTCTTCGATCATGCATAACAATTCCTCACTAAGATTCACCGAAGTGAATCCTCCGTCACATAACGGTCATCAACTGGAACAGCCTGTGATTGTTGGCGAGCTCTGATGGTAACGTTGTTGGCTTCACATGATGTTTCGTAAAGTACGCAGACGTTACTGGGGCCCAGCTGAGTGGATTGAAGTGGTTGGCGTAACGGTGTTATCAGTTTTTATTTGCTTACTATGACATTCAGGGCATTACCAGATGTGTCTTATTTCTTGGTTCATGAGATTAAATCTTTTTAAATCAACATTAGCGCATATTTACAATATTTACAATATTATATTTACAATATTTCTCGGAGAAACGTCGCGGAGTACCGGAACAAACTTGTGTCTGAAGTCGAGTCTCTGCTGAATAAAGTCTCGGATTGGGCGCAACTAAATCTAATCCAGTTTAATCCTCAGAAGGCACAAGTTTGCGCGTTTACCGCTAAAAAGAACCACTTTGTCGTATCTCCTCAGTTTCAAGGCACTTCCCTTGTTACCTCAACCAGTATCGGAATCCTCGGCGTCGACATATTAAGTGACGTGCAGTTTCGTGGTCACTTGGAAGAGAAGGCCAAATTGGCATCTAAAAAGCTTGGCGTGCTCAACAGAGCAGGACTTTATTTCATGCCGGCGCACCACCTGCAACTTTACAAGGCGCAGGTTCTCTTTATATAAAAGAATGCTTTGTTGTTCATATAAAAGAATGTATTATTATATATATTGTATAACAAACGATGATTGCGTTGTGATCACATAAATTTTCGAGCTATATTATTATATGTAAACGTTTTGGAATTGTCGTAATGATATACATTTAATAGAAATAACGTATAAAACAAAACTTACCACTTTTTTTTATTGAGCTTTCACACAATTTTTCACAAACATAAATGGCAAATCATAATTTTCACTTTTTTTTTCTAAATATCTTGTTGCCATTGTGCAGACAAAATTTACTCTGACAAATTTAATATAGCACCATCTATTATTTTCTACTGTGTTATTAACAGCTATCTTTAGCGCTGTACAAGTTTAAACTGAAAGATGTCGTTTGGAGACTATAGTCACCATGGACAGGTGAGGCAATAATTGTTTTTGGTGACTGTAGTCACCGTGGGTGGTTGAGTAGATATGCTACTTATTTTCTTTTGTTTTTCTTTCAGGTTTTGTTTTAATTTCTCGATTTTGGATAAAAGTTGTAGTCTTGGTGTAAATTGATCACTTCTTTCTTGTGATTTCAAAGGTGGAGAAGTTATGTTACGATTGACATAGGATGAGCCTACTCTTTCTTTTGTATGTCCCTGAAAAATATAAAGTAATAATAAATTTATTATCATTTTAGCTGCATGAATTAAAAAAAAAACACAATGATCTTTACAGAGACAAGCCAAGTAAGCAGGAGATATTAAAGTGCTAAGGGTGTCCGAGGATACAGATGCACTCTCATACTCTCAATATCAGTATGTTAAGAAAACGGTCACTCACCCATGGACCGACCACAGCAAGTGCACCTTAATCTAGCAGATCTATTGATCTACGCAACTGTTACTTATCTACGAGTTCCTCTTCTCTACGACTAACGCAGTAGGTAATGAACCACGCTATCAAGCCCTCGGCACACTGTCATCGAGCATCAAGCATGAATCGGACATCAAGCGTTGCGCGTATCGAATACTATGGAATTTTTACTATCCTGGTACACTAAACCGCGCGCCTCATGGCATCTAGTGGCGCTTCAGTAGCATAACTCAATAACCATACCTAACTACGCTAAAAGTTTTATCATTGTGACTTAGGAACATAATCCAAAGCTCCGCACAACCCCTTGGGGAAAATATAAAATAATAGATATAGAGTTTTATAATGTATATAAATCTATCTCTATTTTTACCTAAAAATTTTGAAGTTAAATTTATGAAGTCTTTTTGTAACAATAATATACTTACTGGTACAAATAATGTAGGAATGGCTCCTTTTAATAAAGTTGTTTTCATTCTGCTTTATCTTATATATTTCTCAATAAAATGTTTACTACAAATTGTAGAGTTCTTCTTAGAATTCCAACCAACTTGCCCAATTAATGCCAACCATTTTTTTCTAAAGGATCCAGAGGGAATCCGACGAAACGAAATTTTATTTTCCTGTTTGACAAACTGGAAAATAAAATTTCGGTTTTAGAACGCAAATCGAGCATTTAATTTCATTCATCTTTTTGTTGTGTTTCATTCTTTACACATTATAGATAAATATCAACATTTATTTTGGTATAGTTGAGTCAATCCCTAGCGTACATGTAAATTATATATTTTGATAAAAATGAATTCACTAAAATAATACAAATTATCATCAATGTGAATTTTTTCTTTGTAAAATATCAAAATTAATAAAATAATTGAAAATATTATATATTTTAAACAGTATATAGATGTACAGGGTATTTTTGGAACGCTCCCGAAAACTAAGACAGACGACAGTACGAACTACACCTTTGATGATGGGTGGAATATAAAATCAATCCTGATGAATGAAAAATCTTTTTTTCACAACGTTTTATTAGTTTTATCCATTCTCATCATGTTAATACAGCTAAATGAAACGATAATTTCATAAAAAAAAATCAAGAAAATACTGAAACATAAAACCAGCAGTGGAATTACTGAATTCATATCACCTGATTAAAGGTCAATGTACGCGCGAACGCGAATTCGCGCGGCCCGCAACTAGCGGGCCATACCACAATACCTAATAATTTACAACACTTGTCTAAATACCTAACTTATCTACTTAACCTACTATTTTGCCACTGTACTTGTCTCCACGTAGCCACTTTAATCCGAATTTACAGGTTAAATAACCCAAACAAATAACTGGTTCGATTTCCCGCTAATGAAAAAATACTTAAATGAAATGTAACCAAGGTTAGAGTCATGCGTTTTTATTCATCGTGTAGGTATTGAAACAGAAGCAGAAACTTTTTTATTCAATATAGATTATAAATAATACTTATTGAGTCACTCTTTTGTTTGATTACCACTGGTTCGGAAAAAACCTCTGTCCTGGGAACAACCAGCAAGAAACCCAGCGGGACTTTTTTTTAAATAACAGCTTACAATCATGATGTTACACAAATCAACAACACAACAAATTAGAAATAGCTTGGTAGCGATCACCTCATTTCCAGGGGTTATTATTATCCATATGTTTATTATGTTTATTATTCTCATTTATTCAGTTATGTACCTCTTCAGATTATTTCAGTACTAAGTAATTAAAAAAAAATAGTTATGAAACAGCTTACCGCTCTAAATCCTCCGTGGTCTTATGAGATGCGGCTCAAATTATCCTCCATTCTTTTCAAGGCAGATTTGGGCTCGGTGTTGCGTCTCCTCATGGAGGTGGGGCATCATCGTGTGGTCTTCGACACAGTCCGTACGTAGTTTGTCGAAAACATCCACGATCCTTTTGTAGTTTCGTCAGCACTATCACACTCACGATTAAAATCCCTTTCTTTCACATACCCTACAGAAAGAAGTCTAACGGGGTCAGATCTGGTGAGCGTGGTGGCCAAGCGTGTGGTCCTAGTCCGCCAAATCCAGCGACCATGAAATAATTCGGTGATGATCGCTGGATTTGGCGAACTAAAGCTTGCACTTTGTGCAATTTGTATGGGCGCATTCGGTTACGCTACAACACTTTGTGCACTGCACAGTATGACACACTTGTTCCATCCCGACGTCTTAACAATTTATTTAGCGATACTTCGTGTACCTAGGTTCGGATACCTAACATGTTGCCGTATTTACGAGCACTATAAAAGTACGCGTTAGGCATTACTAAAACAAAAAAGAATCAAAAAACGTAACAACAAGAATAATACCAACACGTAATCACAAGTAATAACAATAAAAATTTAATAAACAAAACGATTAAACTGTCGCTCGAGCACGCGTGTACAAAATCAACACGAAACCTACTGCGTCGCAGCATGAGGTGACACCAGCCGGCCGGGTTAAGCGTTCTGCCGTCATAATAAAGAAGGACGCAACTAACAAAAACGTAATATGGAAATAAAAAATAAATAGATTAATTTTTCTTTCAGACCCTGCTGTGTCTAAAGTATATTAAAAGGTATCAATATGAAAATTGAAATATACGTAGAGACATGAAGATTTAAAAGACGAACTTAGTTTTTTGATAATTTGTTTATTTATTTAAATAAAACGAATTTTCCTTTTTACCTTAGCTTAAAAAATACACCTTGCAACACAAAAACATCAAATGAAAGACGCATACAACCATTTGCCACCTAATAAATAAAACAACTGCCATTCATTTAACATTTTTACATATTTTGGAAAGGTCATTTGAAGTTGAAAGGACGCTAATAGTATTTACTACTTTTTTATTAGTAAATATTAGAAAAGCATTGGTAGTGAGGCACAAAAAATAACAACCCGCAACTCTTGACTAATGATTTTAAAGGGGATATCATACAAGACTTACTACGATAATAATTAAAAATTAAAAATTTTGTACAACCAACTTCAATATAAATAACTCAAAAACTATTGGTCTGACCTTGATCAAATTTATATGGGACCACATGTGAAACACCAGCTCTTAATAATAAGATATAAGCTCTTAATAATAAGATATAGAATAATAAGACAAGAATAATCGAAATTTAAGTAATCGATGCAAATATTGTTAAAGATGACGTAGCAACTGGTTAAATAAGTCTTTTCTTTTATGTTAAATTTGTATAAATCTTTTCTACTAAAAAAATGTCATCTGTGATGAACAGTTACGTCTAAAATTCTTACGATATTTTCTAAAATATTGATATTTTTGAATATTAAAAAAAAAATTGTAGATGCGCCTTCTTATCATGAGTCGAATGGTATATTTAACACATTTATTCAAAAATTGTTAGATGCGCCCTTTTCTTTATGACGGCAGCATTGTTTCGCACCGATACAGGTCGACAGTGGAAGGAGTGTGGGTACAGTCGCGTTCTAAAGTACTACATGGTATTGGGCTATTGTTTTATAATATTGTTACGAGCTTGGGGTTCGGACAATTAAAAACTGCATTGAATTACCAAAATTGACACTTTAATTACACAACACTAATTACAATCTAAAATCACACTAATAATAAAACACAGTTCGCCGTTATTTCGCTTCGAAGTATTCTCTTGTATCGCCAATTCAATACTCCCCCGGTCGTGGTCTATACCGGCCTTATATAGGGCCTCAGATAGTTTTCAGAACCTTCTACTGTAGCGACATCTAGAATGTTCGAGTACATATCGGTCCCGAAATTTCTGGAAGGATCTCGACTCTCCTAGTTTTGCTACTCGACACTAGAGGGCGCTAGTGTAACTAGTGTTGCCATGTACAAGACATTAATAGTGGCGCGCAACACTGCCCCCTCCTAAGATATGCTCGTCCCGAGCATTATTGGCCCCATAATAACGCGCCAGTCGATTCACATGGACAATCTTAGGAGTACCTCTGGCACCTTTCTGTATACGGTAGGTTACGTCATTGATCCTTGTCACAATCCGGTACGGTCCGTCCCATTTAGCTTGAAGCTTAGTAGATTTCCCTTTGCTGCGAACTGGATTGTGTAACCACACTAGTGAACCTTCATCAAACCCCTTGTGGTTCATTTTGCGGTCACACCGTGTTTTCATCTTCTCAGACGTTTGCTGGCCCGTCTGTCTGACGTGCTAATTAATGTCATTCATTTTGTTCCGCAAGTCATTTGCATAATCGGTTATACTGCGTGGGGCATCAGGTGGTGTTCCGGTGATCAGGTCTTTAGGCAGCCGCAATTCTCTCCCAAAGTTTGCGAAAGCTGGTGTCACTTATGTACTTTTGTGAACAGCGCTTCGATATGACAACAAAAACGGTTGTATGTGCCTGTCCCAGTCTCGTTGCCGTTTTTCCACAACTTTTGCTACGTACCTCTCCAATGTTTGATTAAATCTTTCTACCATTCCATCAGATTGTGGGTGGTTAGAAGTTGTTCGTGTTTTCTGAGTACCCATAACTCGGCAAGTTTCCTGGAATATTTGAGACTCAAAATTCCTTCCTTGATCGCTGTGAATATCTAAAGGTACTCCAAAACGACAGAAGACTTCATGAACTAGTTTATCTGCAACTATTGAAGCTTCTTGATTTGGAATGGCGAAGACTTCTGGCCACTTAGTGAAGTAATCCATCACAATCACGAAATACTTGTTACCACTTTCAGTTTCTGGAAACTGCCCCGCAACGTCAATGGCTATCCTCTCCCATGGTGCACCAACATTGTACAATTTCAATGCGCCTCTACTACGAATTTGAGGTCCCTTTACAGACGCACAACTTGTACATTTGCGGCACCAGTCCTCGACATCGTCACGACAGTGGACCCAGTAAAACCGTTCTCGGATCTTCAGGAGAGTTCGTTTATCTCCCAGGTGGCCTCCTGAACAACCACTATGGTACAGCTGTAGAACATCCGGCACTTTAGCCTTAGGGACAACCATTTGCAAATGACACCTGTCTCCCCGACCATTTTCCCATTTACGGCACAGGACTCCATCCTGAATCAGCAAGCTGTCCCATTGGGCCCAATAGCTTTTCGTGGTCGAACTCATTGCTGAGACGTCGCTCCACTTGGGCTTAGGATCACTGGCCTTCATCCATTCCAGAATCGGCTTAATGTCCGAATCTTCCTGCTGTGCATGTTGTAAGCTGTCCTTCCATTCATTGCTGAGCTGGTCTGTCCTGAATATCCTCGCAGATACCACTTCTTTACCCTCTTGCCTAGTACAATGCTTGCAATCTTAAGGGCAAGGTCTTCTTGATAATGCATCTGCATTGCCATGAGATTTCCCGCTGCGATGTTCGATCACAAAGTCGTATTCCTGTAGTAGTTCAATCCATCTCGCAACTTGTCCTTCCGGATTTTTGAACTGCAATAGCCATTTCAGTGCAGCATGGTCACTTCGTAAGTAGTTTTTCTGCCCCAGGAGATATTTGCTAAAATGCTGCAAGGACTTTACCACAGCAAGCAATTCCCGTCTTGTGACACAATAGTTTCTTTCCGGCTTTGACAACGACTTGCTGAAGTACGCTATCACAATCTCTTGATCACCATTCCGTTGAGACAACACTCCGCCAAGTCCTATATCACTTGCGTCTGTGTCAACTATGAATTCCTTGCCCGCATCAGGGTACCCCAAAATAGGTGTTTTGCACAGACGGTTCTTGAGCTCCTGGAATGCAATATTGCAACTTTTATCCCAGCAGAAATGTCGCTTCTCCTCGGTTACCTTGTGCAGAGGTTTGGCTATATCTGCAAAGTTCTTCACAAATCGCCGATAATAAGAGCACAAACCCAAAAATGCTCTAACCTGTGTCTTGTCTTTTGGAACCGGCCACTCCTTGACAGCGGCAATTTTCTCTGGATCCGTGCGGATACCTTCTTCCGACACTACATACCCCAAAAAACTAACTTGCCGTTTGAATAGTGAGCACTTCTTCGGACTCAACTTGAGGTTGGCACTCTGGATCTTCACGAGCACGCGTTCCAGGTTTTGAAGGTGTTCCTCAAACGTACGGCCTACGATGATGATGTCATCCAAATAGACCAGACAGGCATCTCCAATTAGCCCGGTAAGTACAAGCTCCATCAACCTTTCAAACGTTGCTGGAGCATTGCACAATCCAAACGGCATGTCTTTAAATTGCCACAGACCCTTTCCTGTGGAGAATGTGCAGTTTTCTCCTTGTCCTTAGGGTCAATTTAAACCTGTCAGTAGCCACTTTTCAGGTCCAGCGTACTAAACCACTTTACGCCTGTAAGCATGTCCAGCGTGTCATAAATTCTTTGCAAGGGATAGAAGGACAGCCTTCTTCGTAACGTCGTTCAGGCGGCGGTAGTCAACACAAAACCGCATGCTGCCGTCCTTCTTCTTTACCAGCACCACAGGTGAACACCATGGACTAGATGAACGTTTAATAACACCATCCTTCACCATTCCCTCAATCATGGTTTCCACTTCCTTTTCACGTGCTACAGGCAATCTTCTTGGCCGCTGACGAATAGGCAATTCTTGTCCTGTGTTTATTTTGTGTTGAACTAAGCCAGTCTTTCCTATGTCAGCTTCGTTTGACGAGAAAACATTGGCGTACTTGAGTAAGAACTTCTTCGCCTTTACCATTTCATTCGGGGAGAGAACGCTACGACAGTCTTCTAAAAGTGTGGTCACTCTCGTTTGTTCATCCGTGCTGGGGGTCCCAGTCGATAGATATTCGCACCGACGCAACCAATCCACTTACTCACTAGTACCAACCAATGTGCCTTTTTCTATAATCTGTTCCTGATCACAAAGGTTCAACACACGTACTCCTGAGATGTCGGTGGTTCTGACCAAGGTTCGAGCCACTTTCCATGGCAGGTCATTGTCTACCCTTTCCATGAGTACACAACGATGAGCTTGCCCAGGACTCCGAGGAAGATTAACTGGCACAATCGTTTCCGATCTCGGCGGACGAACAATCTTCTTAAGGCTGTACACATTCCCTGGTAACGCCCCTTCCACGAAAAGTTCCTCTTGTCCACATTTCAAAACACCTTGCTTAACGTCGATCTCACAACAATTCTTCCTCATAAAGTCTAGGCCCAGGATGCAGTCGTCCATTATATCAGCCACGATGACATTATGCAGGTAGATCATGTTGCCTAGCTTCAACTCCATCTCCTTCTCTCCTCGGACGGGTATGCGCTGACCGGTGGCTGTCACCAAATTATTGCGTTTACACGGCTTTCCGTTGACGTCGACCTTGATGATCAGGCTGTTTCCATCACGGGTTTGTGAGATCGAAATCCTTGGGGCTCTTTTAACATCAGCCAGCACCCGCCAGTTTCCCTGCTGCTGCTAGGCGGTGCTGTCAGCCACACTGCCCTCTCGAGATCGATCACCTTCCCTTTCTACAGTTCGTTTAGGGCAGCTAGATCGAAGATGGCCCCTTTCCCCACAGCCGTAGCACCTAGGGCTGTAGCCCTTATTGCGGTCCTGAACTGTAGCTGCTGCAACCTCCCTGACGCGGTGGGAACGATGATCCTGTCGCACGGCTTCCACCTCCAGTGCATGGGTCAAGGCGTCCTTAAGCGTCTCGTCGTGCCCGAGCCTCACAGCAGCTCTGACTTCAAGATCGCGGATGCCGTCGATGAATGTCTGCACCAGGTTCCCTACAATGAGCGCAGGTACAGACTGGTACGCTTTTCGAACCAGCTTCTCCACCTCAAGGGCCCACTGCTGCAGTTTTTCGTTACTGCGTTGCACGCGATCTTTGAGCTGCGCACGAAAGACGTGTTCCAGGTGAGTATCGCCATATTTCGCCTCCAATGCCTCAAGGAGCTGCTCGTAAGTCACTTCCTTACCGAGAGCTTCCAGAACAGTTAAGGCCTGGTCGCGTAGGCCTAGGGTGAGAGCAGTCATGGCCTGACTTTTATTCCAGCCGTTCGCTTTCATGACAGCCTCGAACTGTGATTTTGTAGGCCGACCAGGAAGAACTTCCGTCGAACGGTGGCACTTTGAATCCACGTAGCGAAGGTGTTGTAGCTACCACGGGAGCTGTAACTCCATCCCCAATTTTGAGGTCGTTCAGCGTTTTCTTCACGTCAACCATCACGTTGTCAACCCGATTTTTCACTTGGTCGATTCGGGTTTCAGCTTCCGACAGGAGGTTGTCATGATGAGCAACCCTATCCTTCACCTCCTTTATCTCTTTCCCGAAGGTAGCGTGAAGGTCCTTTATGAGAAGAAGCTGCTCTTCCAACCGACGGCCCTGTTCCTCCTGTTGGCGGGCCTGTTCCTCCTGTCTGCGCTGCAGCTGTTCTTCCAACCGACGGGCCTGTTCCTCCTGTTGGCCGGCCTGTTCCTCTTGTTGGCGGGCCTGTTCCTCCTGTCCGCGCTGCAGCTGCTCTTCCAACCGACGGGCCTGTTCCTCCTGTCGGCGAGCCTGTTCCTGCAGCATCATCATCAGAGTGCCTAAGTCAGATATTGTAGATGCAGGAGCTGATGACCGACCGGCCTCCGTGGTCAGCAGCTGGTCCTCCGATGTTTGCGGCGTTGTATTACCAAATCGTCTCTGGTCCGTCTCTAGCTGATGTTGACTTCGAGTACGGATACCCTCCATGTCGTCCTTTGGTAAAATCGGCATGATTTAATCCCACTTCTGACACCAATTGTTACGAGCTTGGGGTTCGAGACAATTAAAAACTGCCGATTGAATTACCAAAATTGACACTTTAATTACACAACACTAATTACAATCTAAAATCACACTAATAATAAAACACAGTTCGCCGTTATTTCGCATCGAAGTATTCTCTTGTATCGCCAATTCAATACTGCCCCAGTCGTGGTCTATACCGGCCTTATATAGGGCCTCAGATAGTTTCCAGAACCTTCTACTGTAGCGACATCTAGAATGTTCGAGTATATATCGGTCCCGAAATTTCTGGAAGGATCTCGACTCTCCTAGTTCTGCTACTCGACACTAGAGGGCGCTAGTGTAACTAGTGTTGCCATGTTCAAGACATTAATAGTGGCGCGCAACACTTTCTTTTACTCGACACTAGAGGACGCTAGTGTAACTAGTGTTGCCATGTACAAGACATTAATAGTGGCGCGCAACAATATTATAGTAATTAATTGTTTTATTGTAGAATCATAATAGATGTTTTACTAGCTACTTAGAACTTTGGAAGAGGTTGGAATTAAAAATGGATAGTGTTAACTTGAGCATTATTTGTTATTTCTATCGTAAAATATAAAGTAGTTTGTAACAAGAAAACTTAAGCTAAGGGTGACACGCCGTCCATTATGTCGTCTTGGGGTCACATGGAAGCCAGATGTTGATGGTGTGTTGGTGTTACTGGATGCTACTTCATCATCACTTTCATCTTCGCTTGAGCTTCCGTCATCAGGTCGATCACATGGTAATTTTTTCGGTATTCTTCCTCAACACTTTTAACTTTACTGCATAATTTTCCCTATTCACCTTCTTCTATCATATTTACCTTTTGGTTCACTAGTTCAGTCATAAAACAATAGATATAAATAATTTTTCTTTCCTTCCTTTTTAAAACCATCGTCGCGAGCCGCAAAGTATTTTGCGACTCGCGACTGTATTTTGGGAGCGAACAAAGCGCGGGTACCAATAGCGTGCGGCCACAGTAATACTGGCGAATTGTTCCCCCGTCGTTCTTACCACTCACTCATAAATCGCTTTCGCTCAGTGCCCAGGTTCAAGGCCAGCGATCTTTTTTCAGCGTTCGCGCGTACATTGACCTTTAATCAGGTGATATGAATTCAGTAATTCCACTGCTGGTTTTATGTTTCAGTATTTTCATGATTTTTTTTATGAAATTATCGTTTCATTTAGCTGTACTAACATGATAAGAATGAATAAAGCTAATAAAACGTTGTGAAAAAAAGATTTTTCATTCATCAGGATCGATTTTATATTCCACCCATCATCAAAGGTGTACTTCGTACTGTCGTCTGTCTTAGTTTTCGGGAGCGTTCCAAAAATACCCTGTATATATAGAGCCGGGGCGGCATCAGAGGCAGCTGAACTGAGTAAGTAGCGCAAATATGAGTCTCTGAGAGATGACTACATATTTGTGCCATTTGCTGTAGAGACTATCGGTCCGTGGGGTCCACGTGCGGTGAAGTTCTTAAAGGAACTTCATCCGCGGCTGGTCATTGCTGCTGGTGATAAGAGGGCTGGTTCTTTTCTCGCTCAAAAGCTAAGTATAGCCATTCAGCGGGGAAACGCGGCCAGCGTTCTTGGCACGATACCGCGGGGAGTAGGACTATATGATAATTAAGTTTCTAGTTTTAGTTTTTTTTTAATTATTACTATAGTTTGTAATATTGTATGGTACGAATTGAATAAAGTTAACTATAAAAAGAAAATTTTATTGCAATTTTTAGATTTTGGAAATAAAAGGCTATTTTTTGAATGAACGAATGAAAAAAAACCGTATATAACATAAATTTTAATCAAAAATAGACGTGTCTTATTATTCACGATATCTTGCGAATTTACCTGTGAAATGTTCAACCATCAGGATTATTTCTATTGTTGATACCACAGTCACTAACGGAACATGTAACCATTTTGGAAAACTATAAATTATATAAATTAACACCATTATAATCTAAAAACACACAAAATATCTACAAGCTTATTTCTTGCGTGCCGACTTGTGCCGATCTGTCATTCAAAATCGGTTACACAGTCATGAGATTTTGTATCCTTTTCTATCTTGCATTTTTGCCATAAGGATTTTTTTCTCCCTTGCACACTATGTACCTCTATACGCCAGTATATTCTAAGTCTATGGGATATACTATACTATATATTACATCCCGAGATATAAATCAATACCGCTCACCATAATTTTAAATAGAACCGTTTATACTGAGCTGTAATATATATTACATCTCAAACTATAAATATTTTTTCGATCGACCGAGCGATATTTTCATATTATATTTCGCCCCCTGTACCCCGCACACCGTTCCTCACCGCCTCAGAAACTTCTGCGGGGTTCAGGGGGTAATCCAATGACAAACGCACGTTGGTTAAAAGATATATCTCACAATGTGAAAGCCACTCGTGGGATATAATTCATATTTCGGGATATGATATATATTATATCGCATAGTGAAAAGCCAGCCTTAGCGTAGATAGAGGATTGACATCATTAAGATACTAAGTCTATGCTCTTCAGTCAAAACATAGACAACGTCTATCTAAGAGTCAAAACTATATCTATGAGTCAAAAGTAAAAAAATTGATGAGGTCAAAAAATTATGTCTATGATTAAAAGCAAAACTGTCAATGTCAAAGTCAAATTAAATATTTGTGTAGAACAGAGTGTAAAAGTTTTATAGTATTTTAGTCTAGATTATTATATTAAAACACCAGATCCACAGAACACAGTTACTCTCTATCTCTCTTCTGAGAGCCCAGAACAATTTAAGTAATTAATTCTTTCAGTTGAACACGAAAGAGTTTAGCTTCGTTGTTTTGTCTCTTAAATACGTTTTTATCAAATTTAAATCTAATCTTTTCTGTGCCTTGTGCTTTTTGTTGGTGATGTTCGGAAAATAAATTAAATAAGCATTTTAAGTTATATTTGCCATAAAATATACCATGGATACTTTAAGGTAAATATATTTAAAAATTAATTTTTACTATACCGATAGGTAGTGTCCAAGTATTGTTTGTAAAGTTACAATTAGTAACCGACGTACTTAGAATTGAACGAAGCATTGCTTATGTGTCTGCTTTATTTTAGGTTTTATTTTGTAACCTGGAATGTGGCCACAAAGTCTCCGGGTCAAGATCTAAATTCCTTATTGGACTTTCCATCACAGTATAATAAAAATAAGCCTCTACCGGATTTCTATGTTATTGGGTTTGTAAAAGAAATTATACTACTAATATAAACATGTATTCAAGTCAGTTTTATTAAAAAAATTGAGCTATATAAATAATTTGTATTGTAAAGTAAGAATATTTGTTGTGTCTGTATCTGACACTTGTTTAAGTGAATTATTCAAGTACTCTGTATAAGAAATATATGTTTATTTGGAGAATTTATATAACATATTATGTACAGTGAATAATTCTTACATATATATTATTACCAAAGAGTGCAATCTGCCATTTAGTCTTGCCTATGTGAATTATAGAAAGCCTTTGATTCCATCAAAATTTAGGCAGTGCTATAGTCTCTTCAGTGGTGCAAATTTAACTGTCGGTAAAACTTGAAAACAAAATGTTACAAATAGTGTGAGTTGCCAGTGATGACATATGGATCTTAGACATGTTCTTTCACCACTATATGTCTGAAAAAGCTCAAAGACGCTCAGCGAGCTATGCTTGAAGTATCTCTATGTGATAGACTTCGAAATGATAATATCTACAGTAGAACCAGAGAAATTGACATGACCTACTGAATAAGAAAGCTGAAGTAGCAATGGGCAGGCCATATAATTTGAAGAACCTACAACCGATGGGGAACAAAGGTGCTAGAGTTGCAGCCCCATACAGTAAGAGAGAATTATAGGGCAGCCTCACACCAGATGGATTGAAAACCTGGCAAGAGATGCACGTGGCTTAGGACCATACTTTGTCAAATTAGCAGATTGTACTCTTTGTACCTTTTTTTTACAAGTTTTTAAAGCTTAATTATAAATTTATTAAATAATTTTATTATATATTTTTGTATGCAGATTACAAGAGGTCAAATCCCAACCTCAGAACATGGTAATGGATAGTTTGTTTAGTGACCCATGGACCTCGACTTTTAATAAGATACTTTGTAGACAAGGCTACATTATTGCAAAAAACATAAGGCTCCAAGGAATCATACTATTGGTTTACACTCAGATGAAACATGTTACACATTTAAGAGATATCGAAGCCCAGTACACTAAAACTGGCTTGGGTGGATTGTGGGTGAGTGTCCATGAAATAATAAAACATTATTCTTTCGTATTACTTATCAAATTATTTATTTATTTAGGCACTAACAACACACAAACTTTACAAATTAAAAAAAAACCACTTATTTATAGAATGAAACATGCAAATAAGCTTTATCTTAATTATAGGTAACCATGGCTAGGTAAAAATAACAAGAAGTAGACTATAAAAATACAAAATACAAAAAAAAAGATACAAAAAAAGAAATAATTTAAAATTTCCTATATTGAATAAAAATCAATGAAATATATTTTTGTATTCTAACATAACAAAAATATTAGTTTGTACTATGAGCATTCAATGAAAAGTTAGAATGAGTATGTTACATGCAACTTTTCTAAAAAAAATACTTTATTTTTATACACTTGAAATTTCTTTTTTACAGCTGTTCACAAGTCCACTGCTGAATAATGACCTCTGAAAAATGCCACTATACATGGTCCTGAGCCACCTGCATCCATCAATTTCCCGTCTGTCTTATCAGGTCATCACTCCATTTAGTAAGAGTCGCCCTACACTTCGCTTGCCAGTATTAGGCTGTTACTTAAGAACCTTTCTTCTTCATGGGTTGTAGGTTCTTCAAGCTTTATGGTTGACCCACTGCGACTTCAACTTACTGATCCATTGGGCTACGTTGATTATTATGGTTTTAATGCGGATATCTTCATTACGAATTCTATCATGCAGTAAAACTCCTCTTCCTCCTGAGCACACAAAAATTCCTGTACTGCAACAACTACTTCATCATCTAGAAATCTCTGTTCACTCAGACACTCAGAAATAGAAATGACTAAAGCAATGTCTCGTGAATATGCTCAAGTATTTCATCCGTATCTAGAATTGCAGTGCAGCATTCGAAAACTTGGTGAAACAAATCAATTTTTGTGAGTTTGCTTTGTTGTTTCTTGCGGATGTACTTGCACATTTTTTTATTTATTCTGCGTACAAAGTGCCTGTATCAGTAGTTCCATTATCAAAGTATTCAATATCTACTATCCCCAATGGAAAGAATAGGAGTTGATAGACTTTTCCAAGTCATTTTGTTTTGGGATCGTAATGGTGAAGCAACTTTTTGTCCACTGTTACATATTGTATTTGTAACAGTGAGAAAAGTGAATGGGTGCGACTTTGCGCGCTTTAATATCCTATGGGCGGTTCTATGATGGACTTGAAAATGCCTAGCGCTCTGGCGGAGGCCAGTTTTGGGTTGATCTTCGAAATATTGTATCACATTTTCAGTTAACTGGATTGGATTTTGCGTGTAGGGTCGATCAGGGCGTTGAGACCTAGAATCCACTAGCCGGTTTTCGCGGATACGCTGAAGAGCTCCTACGATAGTGCGAGGATGAGTAGGGCATTGTCTTGAATGAACATTATCTCTCACGTATGTCCTTATAGCAAGGGCGGCATTTTAACGACATTCTCTGTAAATTAGGACCATGTCCACATATTCAGCTGCTGTGTGGTTCGGATGTGTATTTGCCATTACGATCAGAAGTTTACACAAGCACTAATAACACGAATAAAAGCGTCCATATAGTAAGAGATGTCTTAGCGTCTTTATCGCAGTACCATAATCATTAGATTTACACACAAATTAATAAATAAAACAGCGTCTTTTTCGCGGAAAACTTCACAACAATATTAGTCGACGTATTTATGCGCACTACTGTGAAGAAGTGTGTCAAGGACACGGATTCGGCTAGCACTAGAAACTAGAAAATAAAAAAGCAAAAAGAAAAGAAAGAATTTGATTTCGGTGCAGCGGGGTGGGAGGGCGCACGTCGCATGCGCCGCCCGCTCGCTAGGGATGTGAAAAATAATCGATTTTCATATTAATCGATTATTTTTTTCTTATAATCGATTTTTCAAGGTCGATTTTTTTATAATAAAAATCGATTATGTAAATTACGCGTTTTAATCGATTTTTGTAATCAGAGTCATCGTGCGATGGATGTAAAAACGTGAAGTAAGTTCAATAACATGAATAAGTCAATCAAAAGAACAGCGTCATATGTGCGACAGATGAAAAAACGCGAAGCAAGTTCACTAGCATGAACAAGTCGATCAAAAGACGGCGCCACCTTTATGTATCTCTATGTATGTAAAACAGTTTCGCCTTTCGTATGTTTTTAACAGTTTTCTTCCTCCGCTAGGAGTAAAAGTATTCGGTGGTTTTCTTTCTTTCATTGGTTAGTGTAAACAATTATATATAAACAATAAAAATGTCTTGTAAAACGCCTAAAAGTGACTAACGGAAGTATTTTATAATGAAAAAATGATAGCGGCCAACACGTCAGTAGACAAAAATACTGAATTGATTCTATATATTGCGGCACCACTTTCAAATCTCAAGGCAGATGCCCTCAATATATGGAGAAGCTCTGAAGAAACTTTCCCTAAACTAACCGATATGGCTCCTAAACACCTCTCTGTGATGACCAGTTCCGCACCAGCCGAAAGATTATTTTTGAAAGCGGGAAATATTGTCAGGAATAACCGAAACCGTATTTTGGGAAAAAGACGAAGAAAAATTTTGGTGAAATGATTGTTTTTAAACTCTAACTGTAAATTCATGGCAATAATTTTTTTCACTTTTTTTTTGTTTACACAAGTTTAAAAAATATTTGTCTTGTATTTTAGTTTTGAGACCAAAAGGTTGTTGTTTGATTATTTATAATTATATTTTTATTTTATTTTCATTCTACTGCAATCTAAATGATATTGAACAATACGAGGGCGGCACTGAAAATTTCGGGAATCAAGGAAGTGACACAACATTACTATTTAAAAATGTATTTATTGCTTTTCGAAGTATTCTCCGCGAAATTTGACACATTTTTCCATACGATGGATTCAATCATTGAAGCAACCATTCCATTCGGAAGTTGGGGTCTCCAAAATGGCCGTTTTGTAGGCGTCCACAGCTTCTTCAGGTGATGAAAATCTCTGTCCACGCAATTTATTCTTTATTTTAGGGAAAGTATAGAAATCAACGACTAAACAAGTTTGACAAAACCTTGTGACAAGACCGAGAATCTTTTTTTAAATAA
Organism: Parnassius mnemosyne; assembly: GCA_963668995.1. Classification (NCBI taxonomy): domain Eukaryota; kingdom Metazoa; phylum Arthropoda; class Insecta; order Lepidoptera; family Papilionidae; genus Parnassius; species Parnassius mnemosyne. The sequence goes on along the minus strand of CAVLGL010000013.1, from coordinate 21,680,893 downwards.
ATAAATGGTATTCGATTTTTAATTAAAAAGATTTTAATATGACAAAAATATCTCAAAGTCAGTTATTCCATACAAAATTTCATACAAACTTGCTCAAAATGTATGGAAGACTTGATTTTACTTGCGATTTGGAAGATAGATCTATAGTAAAAGTTGTTCATGTTGACGCGTAGAATAGAAAGCACTATTTTGATTACTCCATATATATAACTATTTTTTAAATAATTTGTGAATAGTTAGACATGTAAATAAAAAAATTAAACTGATAAAAAGGAGGCCTTATCATTTTTATATGTCATTTATTCAGAAGAAAAATCTATACATAATATACACTAATATATTGATACATTCGTTATTAATAAGCTATTCATTTTTAAGTATTTCTGGAATACATTCATAACTATGAACTGAACTACTAAGCCATAGCATAAAATAAATTTTCCCGTTAATCGGGTAATAGTTAAGCTGCTGGCATATACAATTTTTCACGCACACTAGCATCATGCCAATTGTCTTATACACACTACAATATTAAGATGCCGCATTCATGGAGCTGTTACTTGCAGGGAGGGCGGTATCTAGTCAGAGCGCGCGATGACTTATCATTAATCTATGACAGCAACCTATAGTAGGTATACCTCGTCAATGTCCCGCGGGACACTGGCAAGCGACGTGCGGATCGAAAATCACTCGAGTAATGGATAATTTTTTTTAATAAATGTAATGAAAAGAAAAAACATTCAGGTTGGAATTGATTTCAACTGCAAGAAAAAAAGGAGTATTAGCACTTGTTTAAAATGAAATTTAGTTTGTAAAAAAAAACTGCAAATCAAATGTAGTTCGGTAATTTTTTCTATCCAGAAAATTGTATTGTATCGTGTATTGACCGGGTACATCGTAAGGAGAAATAATGTATCTAAAAGATTTTTTTTTCAAATTCTAAATGTAATAATTTGGCTATCAAAAACCAATTTTACAACAGACAAAAAAAGGAACATTCAGCCTTAAAAATACTTTTTAAGTACTTTTTGTAAAAAATCAACACTTACACATATAAAGTTACTCGCTAATTGAGAACATATTTTATTGTGTTCACAATATTGCTAAGTTATTTAATGAGATCTTCAGTTAAGTATTAACCTAATATAATTATTATCAGTCTCAACAAAGATTACGATACTTTTTACGAGCGAGTAATACACAAGTCCCGAACTCATCTGAACGACGCACGTTAATACACGAACACCAACTTTCCTCGCCGCCAAGGTTCGGTCGATTTTTGGCCAAAACCGAAACTATTACCGAACCTAGATTTTTTTGCCGAAACTAGCCGAAACCGAATCTTCAGTAGGTCTCTAGTTATTTCGTCTAGTCAGTGTCATAAAATGCAATTAAAGCTCCTGATGGCTTGAGTAGTTTTGTATTTATTTCAAATGTAATATACTTACTTATTTCTCAAATTGACACGAGGATTCATTTACAAATTTATAATGCAATATTTGCAAACCGGCGATCAGTCGAGATCGATCGATCAGATCAGAGAGTGTTAGAGGTGTGAATCATCTGGTACTGTGACTACCAATCCGTTTGCACAGCGTGGATATTCTCTATACATCAAACAATTCAAAATTACAAACGCATTACGTAATTTTTGTTTATATAAGGGTGACAAACGAGCACACAGTCCACCTGATGGTAAGTGGTTGCTGCGGCCCATAGACATTTACATCTGTCCTCTATTACAAATCAAAATGCAAATGCGTTGTCACCCGTGAGGACTAAGATGGAATGCCTCATTTTGAGTAAAAAAGGTTCTCCGGTTCTCTACACTCACCATACGAAACAGCAGCGTTAAGCTGCTATTTTACGCTGGTATTCTGTGAGAGCGTGGTCCTTCCCCGGTTGAGCCGACCCATTCGTGCTACAACTATACTACTAATATAGTTGCAGCATGGCTCTACCACGTAGATAAATTTATATTATATATTTATAAAAGAAGTTTGTTTCAGGGCAACAAAGGCGCAGTTAGTGTAAGATTTAATATTTATGGGTGCTCGGTCTGTCTTGTGAACTGCCACTTGGCAGCTCATGAACATTTACTTGCCGAACGAATAAGTGATTACAACACTATAATAAAGCAGCACTTCTACCATGTTACTGAAACCAGTAATATCTTGTATCATGAGTAAGTACACTTAGTTTGTAAAATTATTTTTTATTTTGTAATCACTAAAACATTCTAAACGTTCCATTTCATAAATCATAATTTTTTTAATTGTTTTACTTCAACCGCTAGAGCCCTCAGAACGATTATTTCATTGCCTTTGTTAATTTCTACTTTCAAAAAAGATGAGATTAACAATTTTTTTTCCTCCTTACTAGGACCTTACTAGGATTTTCTCCTGTATCGTAGAGGCACTTTACATACATAAATTGCACAAGGACAAACAATATTTGTAGGCCATACAAATACTTGTTCCGAGTGAGATTCGAATCCTCAGCCCGGATCAAATTCAACTCATTCAACCGTTTAAAAATCGACTGTTTTTTTTTTAAATATAGGTATTTAAAAAGCAATGCTTATATCTCACGTTATAATTGGTTTTCAACAGTGATATGTGATGAATACATGGTGTGACGAATATATGTATAAGTATGTTGTAATTTACCATGCAAAGAATCTATTAACTATTATGAGCACAAAAAATAGTTATTTCGCACCTAACGCGCCGCCGTGGCTTGTAAACGCAAAAAATTATAACACCTAATTGGTTACAATTTCATAAATAATATTAGATTAATACTTATGCCACAAATGAGTATGAACATTTCTCAACTAAGAAAATAATATTTATGGATAAAATATAAAATTTCTAAAAAAATAAAATTCTCGCTATGCTACGCTGTTTGGTGGCGGTATAAGATAATCTACCCCATTTTGTGCTGTAGTTTTCAAATCAGGTGACTATAGATAAGACCAGAAAGAGTATGGATTTCGTTAGTTGCCGGTAAACCATCCAATTATAAAATGTCCAAACCGGCGAAGGAGAGCAGCTTTAAATTTTAAGATATCTATTACTGCCACTGCCAATCGAATTGCTAAGCGTGGCGACTTTGGCAAATCCTTCCTACACTGACGAGGCCCAGTGTTCAGCAGTGGACTGTTACAGGCTGATGAAGAAGAAGTCATGAGTACTTATATAATGTATTTCGGAAAAAAAATCTCTGTCCTGGACCCAGCAAGTAACCCAGCGGGACCTTTTTGAAAGCATAACTTACCATATACTATTTATACAATAATTGTTATAAAACATTTGGAAACAGCATGCTAGCGATCAACTCATTTCCAGGGGTTATTATGAATCGTGTACAAACTCTTTAGTAGTATAATAACCCTTACTAAACGATTTTTGCTTAATAAAATATTTTAAACCTTTTGATAGAGTAAATAAATAAATACGAGTCTCTGAGAGATGACTACATATTTGTCCCGTTTGCTGTAGAGACTATCGGTCCATGGGGTCCACTTGCGGTGAAGTTCCTAAAGGAAATCCATCCGCGGCTGGTCGTTGCTGCTGGTGATAAGAGGGCTAGTTCTTTTCTCGCTCAAAGGCTAACTTATAGCCATTCAGCGGGGAAACGCAGCCAACGTTCTTGGCACAATACCGTGGGGAGTAGGACTATATGATAATTAAGTTTCTAGTTAGTTTTTTTTATTATTATATTTTTAATATTGTATATAATAAAATATTGTATATTATTTTTGATAGACAAGGTCTGCATAATTTCTGGGACATGAATGTTGTAGTTATGCGATAATAACTTTGTTAAAAATTATGCTGTCTTAATTTTCACATAAAACAAATTCTATAATTATACACATAATGGTCTGACAGCATTTGTAATTCATAGGTAGGGCTCGATCAACGCGTCAATATATTTGAAAATTGATAAGACGGCAATCGTTACATATTTCATAACAGAGAGAGGTCGTTCTAATCTTGATATTATGTAGATTAGTAAAATAAATTATTAAATATGATTTTTATTTGCGTGATAATTTTTATGAAACAGTGACGATATAAGCTATGTGATGGTTCGCAAATAACTTTTACTGAATTCTAAAATTAGAGACAATATTTGTCTGTCATATTGAAATAACTGACTGTTATTGGAGCTGAGTGGGTTATTTGACACTTAGATATGATTATTTGGCATTAAGATATGAATAACTGTTATTAAAATATTTGTCTGTCTGTCTGTCTGTCTGTCCGTCGGGGCTAGTCTTCGGAATGGCTAAGCCAAATGTAATGAAACTTCACGAACACATAGATAACAATGCCAGGAGTGATCTGGGCTATAGTTTATCCAAAAAAATATTGAAGATTCTTTTTTGAAAAAAAAAATACAAAAAGTTTCATCACAGTTAGTTTAGTTTAGCCATTTCGAAGTTTAGCACGGACAGACGGACCGACAAAATTTTAAATAATCCCCTAAGCTTAACAGAAGTCAGTTATTTCAATATTACAGACACTTCAATTTTATAATTTTATTTATATGTATATATAAGCGTAACAAACGAGCTAATAGTCAACCTAATTGTAATTGTATGATGTAGCCCATAGACATCTACATCTATCCTCTATTAAGAACCAAAATGCAGATGCCTTGTCACCCCTGAGGCCTAAAATGGAATATCTAGTTTCAAGTAAAAAGGGTCTTCGGTTCGCAACACTCACCATACAAAACACGGCAGCATTATGCTTCTTTTAACGTTGTTAACTTCCTTCTGCGTAGCATTGAAAGGAAGTTAATGGTTTTAGCTGGCAGTCTGTTAGTCTGTATGCCGACACGATAACTTCCGTTCCACTGGACCGATTGACTTTAAATTTGGTATGTGGATACCTTGAGGTAGTAGCTCGGTCGAGTTTGAATTTGGGTCCTGTAGGTCAAAGGGCACCAGAGATATGGGATTCACGCAGAAGGAAGTTGTTTTTCTTGAATTTACATTCAACTCGTTATTATGTGAGAACGTAGTCCTGCTCGGTCGAGTCGACCCATAGCTGCAGAAGGGCTCTGCCACGTATATATCAATATAACTTTTACAAAGCCCCAACTTTGTAGTAACTTTGAAAGATTTGCCTATATTTACAACGCTGGGCTAACAAAGTATATCTCTGTTATATTATAGGATTTTGGTACATCATTTTTTAATGGAAATATATTGTCGTAATTACATGCCGTAGTGGTTATATTAAAAATTTTAAAATTTCAAAGTTGAACACGTTCCCAGTCCCTGTGACAATAAATTATAATATTTAGAGACACTCAGAGTAAACAACTTCTAACAAGGAAGATTACATCTGTTCTGTCACTTCGGAGGACTTTGAGAGAATGTCCCACAGCCTCTAATTACACTCACTCTCTATACCCTAGAGACCGAAACACAACAGTGAATGCACTGTTGTTCGGTGGGAAAAATAGGTAAGAGAGAGCTACCAACAAAAATGCACGCATAGCCAGTAAAAGGAGCTCTACCATGTTGGTGAAGTTTATTTTAAATATGTGGTTGGTTTTGCAGCTACGTGTTTTGGATTGGAGACTTAAACTTTCGTACGGATCATCCGGCTGGCGACTGTCCGTCGTCGGAAGAGATCGTCGCCGCTCTACAGAAAGTGGAAAAGGACAAATATACGGGTCTATTAAGGCATGATCAGCTAATCGCTGTTATGGAGACCGGTGAGGCGTTTTCTGAATTTACGGAGCCTGAAATCAGATTCCCACCTACATACAAGTTCCTAATGGGCACGGATGATTACGATATTAAGTGAGTATTGTAGATTGCTTGAATTTTATTACTATACATAATAACGTAATTGAGGGGCGCTTACTATTGATAATATTATTGATAGTATGGATAGTGATAATCGATTTTATTGATGGCCAAAGACAATGTCTACTGTGCATATTTGATACATAATCAACGTTTAGATTTTGGTTTAAATAGCTCATTCATGTTAGATTTAAGTCACTGGACGGTTTTAAATATTTTTTCAAACTACTATTCAATGAAAAATAGTAGTTTATCTTTACAAAAATAAGTAGTTCGTTTAATGGTCCAGGCTCTCTAGTTGAATGTGCAAAGTTATATTTTTTTGATTACGTTTTTATAACCTCCGAAGTTTCATATAAATGGTGGAGTGATTCAACGTTTAAATATCGTATTTTTAAATAGAATAAGGGTGTCAAAGGAGCACACTACATCTGATGAATATTGTGAAGTGGATACTGTGGCCCACAGAAATCTACATTTATATTTAGATGCAATGTCACCCCTGAAAACTAAGATGGAGGGCCTCGTATCCATTGAAAAGGGTCTAGGGTTCTCTACACTCACCATATGAAATACAGTAGCATTGAGCTGCTATTTTACGCTGAAATTCTATGAGAGCGTATTCTTCCCTCGATCGCGCCGACATATTCGTGCTATAACCATAATATAGCTGCAGCATGGCTCTACCCCGCATCGGCTTCATAGTTCCGGGAAGGTGTTGTGGCTACTAAACGGAGAAGAGTCTGCCATGTTGCTCCAGCGCGAATTTTTAGCAGCGGTTTACAACAAAAATAATTTTCTTCTGAATGTAATAAAAGCATTATAGTTAATCTAATGAAGACAAAACTTTCAATTGATTTTTTTATAAACTGTATATCGGCTGAAATCTTACCACCGCGGTGGTCTTTAGATAGTCCATATGACGAATCTGATATTTAATAATGGTCGGTTATCGACCACGGTGACCTCCTTCGAATAATCTGAAACTAGTTGCGCATGATATTTATACAAATATAAATAAAATTGAAGTGTCTGTCTGTAATATCGCAATAACTAAGGATTTTTTGAATGCCATTAAGACATGATGCCTGTCTGCCTGTCCGGGCTAACCTTTGGAATGGCTAAACTGATTGTAACAAAACTTCACTAACAGATAGAGAGCAATGCCGGGAGTGTAATCTAGGCTATATTTTATCCGAAAAATTCAAATTTTTTTGAGAAATAGAAAAATCTAATAATTTATAAAGTAAATGGCCTTTGATAATAATCTTAAACTTAAATAACGCACGCCACATAAATAAATCTTTTCCAGGCGAAGCTGGGACGCGTCGCTAGCTATTATAATAATGTAACGCGCAAACTCAGATGCATTCACTAGTTTATTTTTACCCAAACGTATCTTATTGCGTAGACGTTAAATAATAAAACATTGTGAACAAAGAAATATTACAGTCGTTAATGAATTGCTATTGGCCACCATGATTTTTTTAAGAAAAAAAAAGGATCAAGATGACGACCTCCGTGTTTGTTAACGTGTGATATTACAGATTATAGACCTTCACCATTGTTGTATGTGCGTCAACAAAATATGAAAAATTTTAGATCGCTCAATTTTTTAAGAATTGTGTTTATTGTACAAAAAGACGCTGGGTAATTATTTTTTATTTGCATGTTGATTTTATTTTGCATAAATTAAAACTACATACGTTTTGTTCCATAATTTTTACCAAGATTCTATTGTATGTCGCACAATTTTTCTTATGTCTTTATGAGAAAGCTTAAAATAGAACAGCGAGTTAGGAGTGAACTATGTTTACAGTTACTCTGTGGTGTACCACAGGTTTCTAAACCGTTGCGAGAATGTCCTCAGTACATCCAGAGTAAACAACTGATCAGTAGACAACCTGTTATGAACCTGTACAGCTTGAGAACCGACAAGCGGTCGGGCAGAAAGTTCTTTAGCGTCACCCTCGTAGGGGGAGATTTAGCATTCCTCCTTCTCTTTAAGGAATCGATAGATGGAAATGGCTAAGATTCGTGCATCGTGGTGATAAAAAAATACATAATATGTCTTATGAAATATTACACAAGTAGTAGAGAAAGGCTTAAAAGGAATCAATGGTGAAAGCGATATTTAAGTAGTTTATTTATTTTAACAGTGGTAGAGCCTCGCTGCAGCTTTTGCTGTCGCACGGATGGGCCGGCTCGAACCGGGGTGGTACCACGACCTCACAGAATACCAGCGTGAAGTAGAGGTTTACCTCTGCGTTTCGTTTGGTGAGTGCAGGTGGCCGGAGGCCCTTTTTTCTGGAAATGAGGCATTCCATCTTAGTCCTCACGGGTGACAACGCATCTACATTTTGATTTGTAATAGAGGATAGATGTAGATGTCTATGGGCCGCAGCAACCACTTACCATCAGGTGGACTGTGTGCTCGTTTGTCACCCTTATCCTATACAAAAAAAGTTTAGAAATAATTTAGTAAAATGTTATCAAATAAAACAATTTCTGATTTTAAATTTTTGATTTGGAAGTAAAACTTCCTTTAACGGTACCAGAGGATAATGCAGATTTTTTTTGTGTTCATTAGCCAGTCGTTTAATAGTCGTATCTCATTGTAGAAAGAACTTTTAATTCAGGTTTGGGTTTGGCGATGGCAATGCTAGATTTTGTATGTAGCTTAATATATTATGAGATAATATAGCGCTACTTATCAGAAGGTCATAAGCTACTAAATTATGTGATGGATTCTTTCACCATTGCAAACATTTTGGTGTTATGATATTTATATTTTATCAATAATAAATCGGAAGCGCTCATAAAAAATTTTATTTATAGGAGGAAGCCATCATGGACAGACAGAATATTGTACAAAGTCATAGCAAACAATTACGAAAACATAACTCTGAGAGCCGATGTCGTATCTTACAATCATGTGCCACATTACACTGTCAGCGACCATAAGCCGGTGGTCGCGCAATTTAATATCAAGGTTAGTAGTGCCTCTTCAGTATTGCTTTTGGCTTAGAAGCTGCATGTAGACCAAGTGGTGTAGCATAGTGTGATATAACAACCTCTGGTATCGGTATTACTCTGTGTAGCATACTGTCGTGTACATTGTAGTTTGTACATAATATAATGAAGCCAAGGCCTACATCGCATTAGAGATTAAAAAAAAGAAAAAGAGTGGCCGTTGTGTAAGCGATTGCGTATTTATATCATTGCAATTATATTACACAGCGTTATTTAAGACGAATTTTTTTTTATTTTTAATAGAATATGCATACCGATATCTTATTTCTTAAATATTTATTTTCTTGCTCATGAAAAATTTTATCTTAATTATTCTTGTGCAAAAACGCCATTGACTCAGACAGTTCTTAATCCAATTAAGTATAAATAATGAATTACAAGTATTGTTGTAATAACTATTGGTGGTATTATTACCAGCAATTTTTCCAGACCGATATGACTTGGGACCTTCAAGAAAAGAGCCTAATCTTTTTAAAAATCCGGCAACTCATCTGCAATTTCCCTGGTGTTGAAGTTGCTCATGGGCGGCGGTAGTCACTTACCATCAGGTGATCCGTATGCTCGTTTGCCCCTCTCATACAAAAAATATTATATAGTATATATTGTATCCATTATACTAAAAATAAATTGCATCAGAAAGTATAAAATGTAGATTTAAAAAGTATAACCGTAATATAACGCACTCAAGAGCCATGCTGCAAGAGTGATTGTTGATGAGTTACAAACTGGTTTTTAGTACTATTTGCATTCAAAGTATGTGTAAACTAATTTTGAACCTTTTGCAATATTCTGCAAACATTTGAATATATTATATTAGTGAATATTTTTCTATAGACTTCCTTTTCTAGCCTTTTATTTTTCTACTCGTCTAAAGGTGTTCTGAAATGCGTATAATATGTAAAAAACACTTTATTTTCTCTGTAGAACATAACATTTCATAAAAAATTAACCCTAGTTGACTTTCATAGTTCTTTAATATATTTTAATTAATTTAATTTTGAAATATAATTGATGATTTTTTATTAGTGTTACTTAATATCTTTAATGGGACAAAATATATAAATTTAAGAAGAAGCTGCGAGCTCTATATCTTAAGGCCTTAACAGTGGTTGAAATGCCTAAATCTAGGATATTTAAGTAAAAAAACTCAATAGCTGTTCATTTAATCCACAAAGAAAAAATACAGGGTAACAGAAGAAGATTTGGTAAATGTTTTTAATTGAACAAAATTGTATTTTTGTCAACCCCTTATTAGACAAAAAAATCCCCAAAGAGTACCTATCTTTGTCATATTTTGCAAAATTTATTTTACACTACAAAAAGGGTCTTAAAAATATTAATATTTTCTTTTCAATATTTTTTTTTAATTTTAAATATGAAATCGTATTATTAAGTGTTAAAGTAAAACTTTATTAGGAAACACTTAAAGGGTAACTGAGATCTTTTTTTCAGACGTAAGTAAAATCTATAGTCCATTTATAGTTGCCGCATTTATAAAGGCAGCGAGTCACTATAAGCTTTCATAAGTAAATTTTATGTACACGTATATAAAATTTTAAAATTGTCTTATTTTCATACTAACAATAATGATAAATTTTTTGATAAATATTTTATTACAAAAATATTAATAAAACATAACATAACATAACATAACATAAACACTCACGCCTGTCACCCAGAGGGGTAGGCAGAGACTACGGACTTCCATTTGGCGCGATCCTGACACACCTCTCTCGCCTCTTTCACATCCATATATCTACGCATACACGCTCGTCGGTTAAGGGTACTCCTAATCTGGCCCATTTTCAATGTATCGCCGATCTGGTCGATAAACCTTCGTCTAGGGCGTCCCTTCCCGACCCTGCCGTTAAATTAATAAATCAGAAATAATAAATAAATAATAAGTCGTGTCGTATGAGGCGACAAAGAGCATTGAAACACGAGATGGTCAGCAGAATCTTCCTGATAACAATTGCAAATAATAACAAAACTGCATTGTTATTTGCAAGTTGTCAATTCGCTTGCCAAACGTGGCCACTATGGCAAATATTCCCCCTATGAGGCAATCCATACCACACTGAGCCTCATAATACGGCTCTCTACTGAGAAAAAAGCTGCCAGGTAATATTTTGCAGCATCACTTATGTAGAAGCAGTATTCCATGCACGACCGGACTTGCGATTTATGTAGGCCAAGAACACATAATTTTCTTGCGACTGCCTTATAAGTTATAACATACATGTATGAATGGTTATATATTATTTATATATTTAATTAATTTATTTATTCTTTATTGTACACTGAAATTCAGATTATGAACAGATACAATTTCAAGTATATGTATAACAGGCGGTCTTATCACTTTGAAAGTGTCTCTTCAAGACAATCGTTGCGTGGAGAGTATTTATTTTAATAATCACTATTTACTCCTTAAAAATTTTACACGCACTTCTAAAAATAAATCTCCAAACAAACTAACATAATGTTTTTATTAACATAATATATCGTTACTTTTGGTATATCAACGGTATATTTAACGTTATTATCGTTGTTTTCGTACCGTGTTTGCTGGTAATACGGGCTTAAAGAGCCGCCATTTCTAATCCCATTCTTTATCCGCACGGATATGACGCATAATATATATGTATGCCTTACGGTATCATAACGAGGCCATTCACGATATTTTAACACAGCCTAAAGTGTCTTGCTATTATTTCAAACGAGGTAGAGCCATGCTGCAGCTATATTAGTAGTATAGTTGTAGCACGAATGGGTCGGCTTGACCGAGGAAGGAGCATGCTCTCACACAACACCAGCGTAAAATAGCGGCGAACGCTGCTGTGTTTCGTATGGTGAGTGTAGAGAACCGGAGACCCTTTTTTACTGGAAATGAGGCATTCCATCTTAGTCCTCACGGGTAATATCGCATCTGCGTTTTGATTCGTAATCGAAGATAGATGTAGATGTCTATGGCCAGATCAACCACTTACCATCAGGTGGACTGTGAGCTCGTTTGTCACACTTATTCTATAAAAAACAAATTTAAAATTATTTGCCCAATTCAAACAACCAGCTTAAAATTATTTTATTATAATAAATGTCATTTATAGAGTTGTATTGATTTGATTTTAGTTTGTAACACGTGAAATAAATCTCTTGCTTTAATAACCTACATCTGTCCGTGAAAAAGTAACTGTTATGTTATAATGAATAATGCACAAAGCGCACGCCTTTATAATATGTCTTAATTAACCGTCATGTATTGAAACATCAATAAAAATATACAAAATTGTGTAGCTGTATGCGTATGATTAAAGTTTTCTTCGTAAATAAATTTAACAATTCTTGTTATTATATTTACTTAAATTTTTATAGCTTTTTAGGGTTCCGTACCTGAAAAAGAAAAAACGGAACCCTTATAGGATCACTTTGTTGTCCGTCTGTCTGTCTGTCTGTCTGTCAGTCAAGACCCTTTTTCTCAGGAACGCGTGGAGGTATCAAGCTGAAATTCATATCAAATACTCAAGTCTACTGTCCCTTGGAGCTGTGAAAAAATCAAACTTCTAAACCAACTCAATCAAAAGATACAGCCGTTTATGCCGCAAAGAGCAATGGTAGAAAAATAGTTGACAAAAATTATAGCGTCTAGAAATAAGTTATATATAAAATGAGTTTTACTATATTTCTATAATTTTTCAAATTAAAATGTATTTTAATTGAAGCCACAGAAAAAAGTATCATTTTTGGGAATATCAAATGACTTAAATCATTTTACTCTATTCAAATGTTGCCATTTAGTATATTCATACTATTTTCGTATATACTTTGTAAGACTAGCAACACAACACACAAAATATTTTTATATTAAGTTATTATTAGTAATAACTGTACTATCAGTAATAATAAAAATAAAAGTGATATGGCTGAGAATAAGTCTCTTACAAAGAATTTTCTAAGATAATGCATTATCTCAATCATAGTACTATGTAACAATTCCATTTAATGTTATGCAAACACTAGCTAAAATAAAATGTCACTGTTTTTTTTACTGGCTTTACGGCTCTGGGTTCTAGCCCTTCTGAGAATGTCACTATGACACAAAAGCCCTTGAGCCATGCCAGAAATATACATTTATAGTATGCAAATATATAATAGAGATACAATAATCTAAAAACTCTCAATTATGTATTATGTATTAAGCTAACATCAAACAACTGCAGGAAGCATGACTTTTTCCAAGTGACATAGGACATAACCTAAAAAGGTTCAAATGTAAATATCTTTTTTTTGACGCCTTCTCAGTACGAAATTCTTTGACAGATTTATTAAGGGACTGACGCTTAACATTTTAAGATATTTTTGGTATATAGACGCCACCATTTTTTCTCAACTAATTCTATGTATGAAAGTCTGCCAGTGCTCTTTTCGACATTCGCAAGGGAATCAAAACCTTCAGGGTACTTCCCGTGAACTCAGAATCTTGAAATTTGGTACGAAGCAACGTTTACAGATAAAGGAAAAATTGCGAAAAGCAAAAATTTTTAGTTACATCATATAATAAAAATATTTTTAATAATTTTAAAATTATATACCTACAGATTTGTTTGGAAACCTCGGTGCGCGAGTCCGACTCGCACTTGGCCGGATTTTTTAACTTAATTTTTTGTTATTTTATGCCTCTGGTTTGAAAGATTTAAAACAAATACCAATAGCATGAAATTCGCAGCGTTTCTGAGCGACTTTTATAAAAGTATCTCGAATGATGTTTGTTTTTGTTGAATAAGGTACACCACTTCTATTAATAAATATTGGTAAATTCAATTGTGCATGCTCTAAGCGCATTAAAAAATTACGTATAACACGATTATACGGCATTTTTTTAAAGTAGTTAAAATACACACAAGTTTTCACCAATAACCTTATTATACTTCCAATTTTCCGATAATTTTATGTCAAAATTCAATTTAAAAAAAAGTTTGGAAAATCCAAAATTGCACGACTCATAATACTCATATGATCATCATATCATCATTCAGGTCACTCCATAAAGTCCAAGACGTATTTAAGTATAAATATTACATCCTACTTACTTTTAGTACGTACGACTATTATTTATTCTGTGCTTTTAAAATGTTGTAATAAAAATCTCTGATTATTATAATAATCAAGTATGTATGAAATTTGGTTTTTCGAATATTGTGTATTTATGCAGGGATCTTTTTGAGCCGCTGCAAACAACCGATACAGTATCCACTCACGACGGCGGTTGACGCCGAACTAACTGAATGAGGTAGTCTCTATTTAGTAAAAAATAAATTCATATAAGGCTGCTAAAACACCGAAAATTTCGACATTTTCAAAAGTTTCGTGTTTATGAAGCCTTGATAAATCCACACCATAAGCCACTAAACCCCCCTTTTTATGTAAAAATAGCAATTAATCGATTTAAATAAATATTAATAAGTTCAATAATCATTATTCTTTCTGACAATGTGCTTTTTATATCATTTATATGTATAATATGATTGCTACATACGATTTCATGCGACAAAACCATTGTTTGGTGCCAAGAACATTAGCTGCGTTTCTGTGTTACCAATCATTTCAAAAAAGTAAAATCAAGACAAATTACCACCCATAAATAAATAATTAAAAACCCTTAAAATCCCTGTAACTATTCAAGCGTAATTTCAAATAAATTTTACTCTTTATCAGGGTAAATATACATGCATAATTACTGTGCGAGCAGGTAAATCCTGCCTATATAGCATTTCTATAATACGTACTATATGTTTTAGTTTTCCTTTACCGCCTAGCATGTGGTGAAGTATTCAGTACTTAAAATTGCAATTAATAATTTTATTGGTGCCGCGGGGGATGAGAGGAGGCCTATACCCGGCGGTGGGACGTATATAGCTTTACAAAATTAACATAATATAGGCATACATGCGTACAATAGGACAAAATTGTTGATCTATGCACATACAAGTCGCGGCACGTTAGTCTAGCGCTGAACGAAACCTGCAGGGGACGTGCACAAATTGAATTACACAAAGAATGATGCCCATTTTTCACCTGACTATGTATAGAAATGAAATTAATCTTAAAATTAAGCTAATTGAATTGTAAATTGAATACGCTTATCACAATGTTAAAAGAAACGCAGGAGAAAAATATTTTTTAATATTTATTTAAGCTAATTCTAAGTCAAGGTTAAACGTTATTACCGCCATATTTTGAACGCATCTCAATTGTCTTTTTTAGGACGTTCCATTTTACACACTGTTTAATAACACTCTGTTAGTCAAAAATCTCTGACTTAATTGAACTCTGTTTCTGAGTTTTAAACATTATTTTATGTTTTATTTAATCAGTAAGTATTTCTTTATTACTCTATTTATAGCACAGATTAATTAAAAATAACATAATAATTAAATAAATTAATCGTGTAGTATGTCCTAGAGTGCGCTCGAATGAAACGGATTTTTTTGACATTTGACTGTTCTATTGGCATCGGCGCAGTCATTCGTTGTTGCCAAAGAGAATATAATCACTTATTGTGTTTGCGTCTCTTTGTGTATTGTGCTATTTTGCGTGTTTTTCATGGATCATATAGAATAGAATTATGTAGGGATACACAAGATTTTTCTTAGTACTATCTCAGAGGAAGTGGTGATAGAACAATAATAATAGTTAGAAAAATTAAGTATTTAGTATTAGTATTTTATTTTAACGGCAATTCCTAACCTAAAGAGTAACATTAAAATTTTTGGACTTCGTAGCGTTTAAATAGTAAAAATTACTATATGACATTATTTTCTAAACTTACAGGAAGTTTTTCTACTATACCTTATAACTATACATAAACTTTTACTATCAGGTTTTTAAATATATGAAAAGTGGGCATGGTTCTTTGACTGGAGAGCCAAACAGCGCGTTCGAACGATATGCACGAGCCAATCAGTGCGACTTATGCGCTAGACTTTCGTGCCGCTACTTGCAGAAAATATACATAGACTAAACAATACAACATATAACACCATAGACATTTATATCTACTACCCCATATCATCCCGTGGATGTCGTAAGAGGCGACATAGGGAAATAAATTAGGAGTTTGAAAGCATCGTCTTCCTAATAATGATTAAAAATAAAAAATACTGCGGTTGCCACTCGCTTGCCAAGCGTGGCAACTATGATAAATACCCCGTTATGAGGCAATTTATGGAGGAGGCCTATGTTCACCAGTGGCCTTTAATAGGCTGTAACGGTAACGGTAATAATTACACCGTATGGTGGCAGTTTAAAAGAATCACATCTTGACCTATGGGTTTCGTAAGAGTCGACTGTGGCAAATGTCATAAAAATGTTAGGCCTTCCGATAGATGGCGGCATGACTCTCTTGAAAATAACAAATGTGAAATATATTCACTACAGTCTGTTCACCAAGATAGTGTCGTTACACCCCGAGTCTCTTTTATAAAAACACCAACAGAATATTATTTTATTGTTATGGTTATTGTAATAAAATATAATTATAAATTATAATCACAAGTTAGGTAGCAAATAACCTTTCACTACGTCGTTTCGTTTTTAAATATCTAATTCTCCTGCGGGTGTACGCCGCACGCGGCGACCTTTGATGTCAAGGCAGCGCGACACAAATGCGACCGTATCTAAGTGAACAGACTATAAAAGGGTTGATACGTCCAGTAGCGATAGCATTCAATTTCGCTAAACCATTTTCGGATTGATGGAGCGTGATGTATGAGGACTGAGCTTCCCTATGCTATGTATAGTCGCTTTTAACACTAACCTGCACGCTAGATCCTGCCTGCCTTCACCCGAACCGTTTTGGCTGATAAGCCGAAAGCAGCACGCTCGACGATTAGAATGCGGGCTGGTATAGTAGCGCCAATAGACGCAGCTGAGGATGCTACTGCCATCCATGATTCATCTGCTGACACCGCTTCGATTCCTGCGTACGGCAACAGCGTTGATGATCACTCCGCACCTGAACAGGTAAGCATTCTATTGCATGATGTGCATGTGTACAAATAAATAACATTGAATCGCTGAAGCAGACAGATAGTGAATAAAACTACTTTTACGGATTCTATCGCGTTTAATTAACTTCTTTTTATTAATTCTCGACGTTTCGGGTGCTTTACACCATGGAATTAATAATAATAACTTAATTAAACGCGATAGAATCCGTAAAAGTAGTTTTATTCAATGTGTAGTGTTAGATAGTATTATGAAGTCGTAACGTTTGCGTGTATTTTTATTTCTTTTGTGAATAGTTTTCTGTTGATTTTACACAATTACATAACTTTTTAGTATTACATATAGATATAAAACATATCGTAATACATAATACAAGAGTAAAATATTAAGTTCTCTTTTCATAGTACACACGTAGATTTTCTTTGTGAAAATTCAAGTACAACTATGCAATCCATTCCAAATTTTACGATAAGATTTTCTCGTATGGTAATGACTACTGGTTCCTGATTTGCTTCATTACTAAAGCACTGTTGTCATTTATCTTACAATAATATCATTTCGTGAAAATAGTTTTAATTCATTAAAATATTATTATTTCGCCCTTGCAGTGAGATTGTAGTGTTCGTGCACGCATGTAGTTTTTTATGTTAGTTGAACGTTAGTGAGAGGGACAGAAAACGTTTAAAGCTCAAGCTGTGACTTTTTACTAGCCATGGAACAAAAATAATCAAGGTTAAAGATAAAGTTGCAATCTATATACGTCCCATTGCCCAGTAGTGGGACGTAATATAGGTATACATGCCTCATCTCATTTCTAAAAGGTTTTAGGGCAAGGAAATATCCACCGCAATGCCCCAATGCTTGTTGGCGAACTGACAAAGACATGTGAATGTCTTCGAAAATATTTTTTCTTATTTCTCAGACATGCCGGTTTCGTCACGATGTTTTCCTTCACCGCCGGGCACGTGGTAAATGAGCACTTAAGATTGCAATTAAATAAAAAAAAATCATTGGTGCCGGCGTGGATGGAACCCTGGTTGCTCGCGTATTGTCAAATTTACAGCGAGCTCGTGGTACCCCTGAGTTAGGTACCACGGCAAAAATAAAAAGAATAATAATAATAATAATAATATTAAAAAGCCAGATGAATCGTTTGAAAAACCAGCCAAATGCCAGTTTGGGCCTTATTCGCTAAGTTTAATTTACGTCATTATATCTTAGTTTCCCGCAGGATAATAAAAGGGATTAATTGTCTTACAAAAGAATGCTCGAATTCTTACAATAGAATATACTTATTCATTCAATATGGTTTCCTGTTTTACGACGTATCGCACGGTATATGTGCGATAATCAATGTGATAAAGCGATAACTTGGTGATAAGTTTAATATTTATCAAGTAATAATTATCTATTTGTACTAAGTATCGGGTATTATTTGACTCTTAAATGTTAACCAGGACGCATAAGCTTACTCCGGAAATATAATTAAAAACATTTGTGATTAATGGAAGTACATAATATTGCGTTGTCAATGTTTTTCGCCCTCTGTTGAAATTAAATGAATAAAGTCAGCATCATTATTATCTTTATAGCCTATCATAAGTCCTCTACTGAACATGGGCCTCTCCATAGTTTGTCTCATAGGGCGATTAATTAATTAATTAATGTCAAAAATACTGATTACAATAATAATATACAATCTTGACTTAGTCTTAAATTAAAGCGAATTACAGTTTTCTAAATAGTTTTGCGATATTTGCAATAATTGCCACAGTTGGCGTTCGGGTTGGCAACCGCAGTTTTTTATCCTTATGACATAAGGAAGATGCTGCTGCTCATCTCCTAGTTTGTTTCGCTCTGTCGCCTCTTACGACACTCTTGGGACGAATGGGGTAGTGAATATTTTTATATCGCCACTACACGGTTTATTTTTTATTTAAAATAAATGAAGTATAATTTAAAATTAAAAATTTTGTTCAGCCGACTTCAATATTAGTTATTTAAGAATAACTCAAAAACTATTGGTCTGACCTTGATCAAATTCATATGGGACCACACGAGAACTATCAGCTTTCATATAAAAAAAAATCATCGAAATCGGTTCACCCAGTACAAAGTTAAAGTTATGAGGTAACACACATTAAAAAAATCATACAATCGAATTGAGTACCGTCTCCTTTTTTGGAAGTCGGCAGAAAATGTTATAACAATCCACCACCAAATCGCCATTGGTCGGTCAGCGGAGGCTAGTCTGGTTATCAGCATGTTCAGTTTGGCATATTTTCTTCACACCCTAATATATAAAACTATTATATATTTACACCATTTACAAGTGCTTGCGATTAAATAATTAACGGTATTATTATTTTTTTAATTTTACGAAAGTGCGCTAAGTTAATACTCGATCACTTCGTTAGATCGCTTTCTTATAAATTTTACTTAAATTTATTCTGCTTAAGCACAGTTTAGTGATGCTGTATACAAGTATCCCTCGGAATTTGGGAAGGTTAAAAGGAAAATGGGAACGTTAGCCGTTAGCACCAATGAGTGCATGACTACATTTGCCCGTGCATTTTAGAAAAATCTATATACAAATACGCAATTTATTTGGTGTTTTTGGTGGGCCACATTGTCATATCCACCTAGGAATATTGTATCTTTTTAACCGACTTCAAGAAGGAGGAGGTACTCAATTCGACTGTTTTTATGTGTGTTACCATAGCTTTTTTCTAGGTGAACCGATTTCGATGATTATATTTTTATTTGAAAGCCTGTGCTTCTCGCGTATAAATTTGATCAAGGTCTGACCAATAGTTTTTGAGTTATCATTAATAATTTATATTGAATTCTGTTGTACAAAATTTGTTAATTTCACCACTTGTAAATTTGCCACATCAAAAAACATACAAACCGAACGTAGTTGCTCCTCAGTTGTGATTCGTCGAGTAGCGTAATTTCTAATCCGCTTCCAAGTGTAGCAGTTATGGCAACCTCCTGTTAACGGGCTAATATTAATTTAATTATGCTCCACCGTTATTTTGTTGCAGGCCTTCTCCAACTACACAGAGAAGACAGTGGAATTCGCCCCCATAGTAAGGATATGGTACATCGGCGACGCCGACTTTAGGACGCAATGCACATTGTCGCCCGATGTTGAGATAAACCCCAACGATTGGATTGGCATTTATGATGTAAGTATCACGATGATTCAGCGTGAAATGCAATAAAAAAGTTGTAAAAAGATTTGTTAAACAAAGCGTTTAATAAATAAAAAAACCTTTTTTTATATAGGATATGGTGACAAACGAGCACACAGTCCACCTGATGGTAAGTGGTTGCAGTGACCCGTAGACATATACATTTATCCTCAATAAAGAATCAAAATGCAGATGTCACCCGTGAGGACTAAGATGAAATGCCTCTTTCTAGTAAAAAGGGTCTCCGTTTCTCTACCATACCAAACACAACAGCATTAAGCTGCTATTTTACGCTGGTATTCTGTGAGAGCGTGAGCGACCCATTCGTGCTACAACTATACTACAAATAAAGCTGTAGCATGGCTCTACCACGTATAAGTTTCCTAAATTGCATAAAGCCGTTACATAAGTTTTTAAGATTATTTCAGACTAATAATTTATAAAGCAAATTCGAACATCTTAAAATTTCCAGCCACTTATAAATATTATTAAAAAAGAGCTAAAAATTAATAAATCACATAAATTGATTTCTGGTATTATAGAATCGGATATCCTTTTTACTGGAAACGAGACATTCCATCTTTACTAACCATCAGGTGGAGACATGTAGCATTTCTCATAGTTGCTGCTTATAATTAATCGTTAAGATTAATTTTAGGTCTTATTATATTTGATTTCAATTGAATTGCTACCTACATATAGTCTTATACATAGGCCGTCCTCGTCGTTTAAATTTCGATGTCAAGGTCGCAGTGCGAGTGCGTATTTAACAAAGAAAACGTGTTATTGGAACATCGATTATTTACACAGTACCGATAAGTTACATTGATAAAAGGTATAACTCGAATTTGTATTTGCGCATCATATTTCATTTCTTATAATTAGGTGAATAATGCATATTGAATAAAACTATATTTTTAAGAAACCTCATCCGTTCGTCAGCTCCCGTGATCATGGGTACTGCAGAGCACTCGAAATATCGGAAGTATAAAGAACAATGACAGACTTTCATACAAAAAATTAGTTGAGAAGAAAGGTAGCGTCTGTATATAAAAAATACCTTAAAATGTTAAGCATCAGTCCCTGAGTAAACTTGTCAAAAATTTTGTTCTGAGAAGGTGTCAAAAAAGATAACCTAAAAAGGTTTTAGGTTATATCTTATGTCACTTGGAAAAAGTCATACGTTCTGTGGTTGTTTGATGTTAGCTTAATACATTCTCAACATAATGTACCTACCTACATATTTGAAAATGTTTATATTATTGTATCTCTATTTATAATATATTTGCATACTATTCTATGACAACAAACTTATATTTCTGGCATGGCTTCTGGGCCTTTGTGCCGTACAATGACATTTTGTTTTAGCTAGTGTTGCCATAATAACATTAAATGGAATTGTTCCATATGTACTATGATTGAGATAATGTATTATTGCAGGAAGTTCTTTTTAATAGACTTATTTTCAACCATATTATGTATATTTATTACATATATTTATTACTGATAGTATAGTTATTACTAATAATAACTTCCTATAAAAATATTTTGTGTTTGTGTGTTTTGTTGAGTCTAATAAAGTGTATACGAAAATAGTATGAATATATTAAATGGCAACACTTGAATAGTGTAAAATGATTAGTCGTTTGATGTTCCCAAAATGTATGTTTTTTCTGTGGCTTTAACTAAAATACATACATTTTTATTTGAAAAATCATAGAAAAATAATTAAACTCTTTTTATATATTAGTTATTTGTAGACGCAATCATTTTTGTCAACTATTTTTCTGCCCTTGTTATTTAAAATGAAATACGATAAAATCCGTATAATTTAATTATTTAAATTTGGTTAATCACAGCTAATCTCTTGGTAATTACTAGAAACAATCTTATGTCGTATTATATGTAATCCCAAATGTTATGTAACCACAAGCAGAGCGTTTAATTTTCGGGCTCATTTTCATTAGTTAATTCTTATTAAATAAACTGCTTTTACGGATTGATATTGCTTATTTTTAACTCGCAACATTTCAAGTGCTTTGCAGCGCCCACGTTCACGGAGAAGGGGGTGGGACTAGAGTGTTCAATGTCCCGCTGTCGTAGTCAAGCCGAAATACCTTCGGCTTTTAATTATTAATTTTGTTTTATAAGATAAATTTATCTCTTGTCAGTGGATATAATCGGGGGATAATTTTTTTATCCCCAGCCCATGCTAGCCGTGCAGGAGGACTGTATGCTCGTTTGTCACCCTTTGTAAAACATTGTATTGATTGGATTTTTGATCTGCTTATTTCACTAGTTGTTATAATTGGTTCATTTCTCTTTCGAGTTGCCAAAGCCACAACTGAAATGTTTCATATAACTTTTAAATGTAAGACCATACAAAAAGAAAACATAACAATTCTGACGGTAGACATACTTGCTTACATTAAATTTTATCGTACTATTTATCTTCCTCGTAATTAATGCCTTGTAATAGCTTATTGCAATCAACGCTAAAATAACTATAATTGTTTTAAGTGCTTGATAAGTTGTTACGTTATGAACTGGTCTTCAATGTTTGAGTTGAATGTTTTGATGAATATTTTTTTTATTCCAATCTAGTTTCTTAATTCTGTGATATTTTAATAATAGTGGAGAGAACGGGAATTACGGGACACTTAAAAATGTTTTAAAACCACACCAATAGCAGTAATCATTCTCTTCTAAACTTAGGTTGTATGCTTACAAAATCTATATCATCTTTTCTTTTATATAATTAACTACTATTAAATATTTAGGTGTAGGTAATTGTTGACCTTCTGGGGTATTTTCGAACGATCTATTATTACTTACAAATAACGAATATAACCACCAGACGTGGACACGCCTGTGCAATTTTTATGTTCCCACCAACACATAGTATTTAGTAGGAGTAGGAGGCGATACATACTTCTTATTACATAGTTGTAGCACGAATGAGTCGGCTTGACCGGGGAAGGACCACACTCTCACAGAATACCAGTGTAAAATAGCAGCTTAATGCTGCTGTGTTTCGTATGGTGAGTGTAGAGAACCGGAGATCCTTTTTACTGTAAAATAGGCATTCCATCTTAGTCCTCACGGGTGACAACGCATCTGCATTTTGATTCGCAAGCGAGGAGAGATGTAAATGTTTATGGACCACAGCAACCACGTACTATCAGGTGGACTGTGTGCTCGTTTGTCACCCTACTTCTATAAAAAAAAATTCGTCACAATTCTAAAGAATTTCTATGACTATTTAGACTCCTTTCTAGGACTTTATATTGGTAATATATTTCTCTTTCTATAGATTTTTTTTAATATTCTCAGTGTTATTCCTATTTATCAGAAGTACTGGATCCTATAGTAAATTTTTTACAGACGGGTTTTTAAAGGAAGTTGTAGGGATAGTATATTTATTATATCTGCGCAAATACTGTGCATATATGGGAGGATTTTGTGTTTGACCGTCATTTGTGCCAGATACAATAATTGTGGCTGTCTGTAGTCGTTAAACTTATTGATTTATTTTGGTCTTGGGTATCAAATGATATTAGCAAACTAACAGTGCACGCATTCACGTTATCACCATAACTCTCAATTGTGGCCGCAATTTTTCCTTATGCAGGCTTTGAAATTATTCATTGATTTTTCTGTAGTTTGTCCTTATACAGGCTTTGAAATCATTTGTGCGTTCACCGCAAAATATTTACGGTGGACTCACATGTAACTGCGAGCTAAGATTAAACTAAATCAGTTTAGTTTGCGGTGGACATTCGGCTTAAGATCTTTAAACTGTGATTGAACGGACTGACCAACTTATGCGAGGTGGGCATAAGTGTCCCAAACTGCAAAATGCGGTGTTCAATGATAATACAAAAAGTATCAAGATCAGGGAAGTTTCACGCGTAAGAACAAAGCTGCTAAGTCACGCTGGTACTCTTTACCATGGTTGCCACGCTTGGCAGGCTGTTGTTTTATTATTATTTAGTTGTTCTAGGGAAGTTACTCCTGCCACTCTCCCGGTTTAATTTTCCTCGGTCGTCTCTTACAACATCCACAGGTGATGTGGGGTAAATATACTTTCACCACTACTAAAAACCTTACCCATAATCGTTTACTATCGCTTACTATCCCTATAACTGTCTCTTTCTATTGTCATTTACTAAAGAAATAAGATAGAGAGAGAAAAAGCTACATTTCTTAAGTTAACGTAATTTTAATCAGTAAGGCCCATAATGGTTAATATTTTTAAGTACAGAAAATTCTTATCTAATATGTATATAAAAATTAATATTTGTTTGTTCGTATTTTATACGTAGGTCACACAATAAGTTTTGAGATGCTCGAAATTTAAAAATGGATCGCAGCCGTGTTATATGTTTCAAAAAAGCAAATTTATTTAAATAATATATTCCATAAGCCAATTGCTCAGTATTAAAAAAACAACAAAGTTCTATTCATTTTCCTGCAACGCTTCCCGCACTTTTCATTTAAAACGATGCCGTGAACATTTTTTTTTTAAAATCAGCATTAGGGGAGTCGGCTTCATCACGCGCTACAATTTTTGGGTGGTTTGCTGAATTCAAAAGGGGTAAAATTAATCATAAAATGACCAAAGAACCGGGGCCCTGCAAACTTTTCTACGTGGTAGAGCCATGCTGCAGCTATATTATGGTTGTAGCACGAATGGGTCGGCTCGACCGAGGAAGGACCACGCTCTCACAGAAAACCAACATAAAATAAAATCTCACATAAAATAGCAGCTTAACGCTGCTGTGTTTCGTATGGTGAGTGTAGAGAACCGGAGACCCTTTTTACTGGCAAAGAGGCATTCCATCTTAGTCCTCACGGGTGACAACGCATCTGCATCTTGAGTCTTTATTGAGGATAGATGTAGATGTCTATGGGTCACAGTAACCACTTACCATCAGGTGGACTGTGTGCCCGTATGTCACCCGACCCTATAAAAAAAACAGCAGTAACGGCAGAAAATGTATGGACTACTGAAATGTTGGTGCGAGAAGACCCACGAATCACATATACGGACATCGAAAAGATTGTAGGCATTAGTTCGGGGAGCATTCATACCATCCTACATCAACATCTTGGAGCGAGGAAGCTTTGTTGTCGACGGATCCCTCTTTTGCTCTCCGAAAGCTAAAAACAGACTCGTGTGGATTGGTGCCATGAAATGCGTCTACGTTTTGAAAACGGGGCATCTAGGCGTGTTTCAGAAATCGTTAGTGGTGACGAGAGATGGATCTATCAATATGATCCGGAAAATAAAAGGCAATCATCGGTATGGGTTTACTCAGAAGGACAGTTACCGACAAAACTGCAAAGACCTCGCAACGTCGGCAAAAAAAATGGTGGCTAGTTTTTTCTCGCAGAGCGGACATTTGTCGACGTCAATGCCAGAAAATTGTAGGTCAGTCAACTCTGAATGGTTATATACTACAGTTGCATTACCCAAAGCTTTTCAAGCTATGCGGGAGAGAAGACCAAAAACCGGGCTTCGGGGAATCATGCTGCATTACGATAACGCCTCTTCACATACCTCCCTTAGAACAAAAGCATTTATTGGGGAATCTGGTGTTGAAACTCTAAGTCACCCACCCTACAGCCCTGACTTAGCTCCTTGTGATTTGTTTTGTTCCCAAAAGTCAAAGAAAAAATAAAAGGCAAGTTTTTTTCAATTGCCGAAGAAGCCGTGGCTGCCTACGAAGAAGCGATTTCTGACCTGTCAGATCAAGACTGGCAAAAGTGTTTTCAGAGTAGGTTTAGGCGAATGGAACTTTGTATAGAGCATGATGGAGAATATTTTGAAAAGATGTAAAATAAATATTAATAGTATCTAGAATACTTTTTGTATCTCAATACTTATTGAGATATACAAAAAGTATTATACCTACGTACGTAATACCTACGTACGCTGCTTTTATACTTTGTCAACACCTTATTGCTTGCACTTCCGCGAATGTTATAGGTATAGTACAATTAACTTACAGTAGGTGGCGCGCGTATCGTATCGGCAAATTTAAAACTATATTTCCACGATTATTTCTTTTGGGGCTGCAACGCGCTGCTAGATTAAATTAAAAATTAAAATCGACCAAGTTTCAAAAAACCAAAAGTAACAAATACAAATCATATGACTTAGGTTTCTATTAATTGTGATGTTAACTAATTATGTGTTTTTCCTTTTTAGGCGGATTTCCATAACTTGGACGACTATATAGCGTACGAATACTTGGCTAAAGTGAGCTTGCCACAAGCCCCCACGGCCAGCGGGCGACCTCGCACCATCACGCTTAGTTTCCCAGTGGGCAGTGGCGTACGTACGCCTGGCTTCTACCGTTTCATCTACTTCAGCCAGCCTAATAACGAAGTTCGAAGCGTTCTTGGTAAGATTGTCAGGCTTATATTGTAATGTTTAATTTTTGCAATATTGTCAAACGTATGGAGAACACATTCTTTAAAAAAATACGTGCAACCTTAATCCTTTTCTAGCAACATTTTATATACAATTTCTTATTGGATTTACGGAGTTAGACATATATTAAATTAGCCAGCAATAAAGGCAGAATAGTAACTTGTAAATAGTTACGCTAATTATTTTGAAATGTACTTTGCTGCGACTAATTTATATAGATAAGACTATTTGACTACGTCACTTGACGGTTTGATTTTAGAGTAGGAGTTTAGGAGTTTTTTTTAATAGAATTAGCATGACAAACGAGCATATAGTCCACCTAATATTTGGTGGATGCTATGGCCCAGAGATATCTCTATATCTATTACCGATTAAGAATCAAAATGCAGATGCGTTGTCACCCCTGAGGACTAAGATGGAATGCCTCGCATCCAGTAAAAAGGGTCTCCGGTCCTCTACACTCACCATACGTAACGTATGGTCTTCTTTCCTCGCCAGGATTCTCTTCACCCCTTTCGATTTGACCCATTCATGCTGCTCCTATGTATATATAGTTAGCATAGCTGCAGCGTGGCTTCACCACGTAAAATACCATTTAAAATATTTAAAAAATGGTTTATGTTGAAATTATCGCTGTGTTAAAATAAAATGCTGTGTTAATTAATAGAATCAGGCGTTACTTTGCGGAAATCCATTATATAAAAGCTTTTAGAAAAATTTACTTCGCAAATGTCCGCGTTATAAAATAAAATGATGTGTCTTACCTAGTATGAAGAGCACCTCCCGCTCTCCCTCAATTACGTGCACTATCCCCGTCACCTCTAAACCCAGCACCGCTACTCCCAACGCCACTACACTAGGCAGTCGCAATTTCGAGACACGTTATAAAGAGCATTTGCCGTTAAGTTAAGTACCATTTTTGCTGAATGAACAAACAAATGTTACTAACTCACCTCTCTTAAATATCTTTAAGCCTGCTCTCTAATAATAGAGCCTCGCAATATGGTTGTTTGTCACCCTCACGGTGTTCGGCAATTGGTTGCGTGATTGGAGGGTGGGCGTTGCGCGGCGGTTTGTTTTTAATTTTACAAACGGCTGCGTAAGTCCGGCGGTGATTGGTCGCATGTTTTATCGCATGACGCAGTCGATCGCTCCTTAAGTAGAGAGCGGTTGCGTCAGCGGTCTGTATAAAAGGCACTTGTTTTGGCTCGCCGCTCACTTAGCGGTTAGCCACCGTAGTCTATATCACCTGAGGATGCCTCGTGTAGAGGCGAAACACGTGTCGTATTATCGTCAGTGGTGTGTCTTGCCTAGTGTAGTGGCGTTGAGAGTAGCGGTGCTGGGATTAGTGTTGACGGGGATAGTGCACGCAATTGAGGGAGAGCGGGAGGTGCTCTTCATACAAGATAAGACACATCATTTTATTTTATAACGCGGATATTTGCGAAGTAAATTTTTCTAAAAGCTTTTATAAATGCTGTGTTATAATTTTGTCGCATTTAATTTTTAACTCATTTTAAATTGTCAGCGTTCTGACTGCTTTATTGCACTCATGATTACTGGACTCACTCATATTTTATGTCTTCGACTACGATTTATATCAAATATAGTATCAATCGTGTCTAAATTATCAAGAAAATCAAATAGATCACGGTCCATCTTGTCCTCTAGAAGTCGCTTTTACTTATGTCAAGGTTTATGGGTCCAATAATCCATCTCATAAATTTAGGGGATCGTTTAGTCAGTAACGGATTCTTCAAAAGTGGTGAAACGGAAACTATCCCCTAATTGGCCCCTAAATATGCTAAGGGGTCCCATAAATCTTATGGGTCGTAGGTGAAAGTGGACATCAGGCATTTTGTATTATAAAGTTATAATTTATTCTGTCTACCTTCAACACCGCCAGTTTAATACACATGATCTCACATCACAGGTATATAAACAGATAAATCGAAACCTTATTAAATGCTATTAAATCCTTTTTTCAGGCATATCGGAGCCCTTCGAAGTAAGCAGCAAGGAGGACCGTCTAGTCACGATAGATCATTGCGATCAAGCTTCAACAAGCAGTAGTTCCCCGGGTAGAGCGAAGCCCTCCACCGCTACGTCGGACATCTTCACCGACTTCACGGGCCTCGATATCGCTAATCTGTCGCGCCATTTTTCCAACGACCTGAGCATCGACTGACTAAAGGGATACCTACCCGGCTCCCCAGCCGGCGCTAGGCGGAAACAAGATGGAGCTCAATAACAGGTATTTAGTTTTAAGTGCTACGTGTTAATGTCAAAAATCGACGCCACAGAATCATCTGTTAAATAATTTTTAAATACTTATTTATATGTACCTATGTATATAGAACCTACGAAAACTGTTTGACGTTTATTGTACAATTATTTTTTTCATTCCTTACATACATAACGCATTAACCCATTTATGAGTAAATGATTATAGTTCGTTTATATTTGTAAAAATGAGGGACAAAATATTTGTTGCTGACTGATAACGACATTCTATAATATTGACTTGAGCAGTATTTTATTTTTTTTGCGAATTAAATTAGCAATTGCCTAATAGTGTAGATATGTTTAAAACGGGCTGTAAAAGGTGACAAACAATTATATCCATAAAATTTTTATTAGGTACTACGATATAAATAGCAAATTAATAACTAGAATACTGAACAAGCCACGAGAAATAGTAAATGTGATTGCCAGTAGGTTAAGATGCGGCTGGGACGCCAAGGGCGTGAACATTTTATATAATAAGAAAAAAAAATAACATTAGGCTAATATTATCTGCATATTATGGTGCTCAGCAAGATATTTCTTGGTGAGATATTGCTATATTAATCACCTTATTTTTAATAAAGCTCACTTTAAATAGACGATTAGCCAAACGTTGAGTATAATGCAAGACGTAATGTTGCTGCTCAAACAGAAATTAGATCGCTCATGCTGCTCGTTTTAAATAATGTTAAATGAATTAATGTTTATTGGTCACTTCACACAAAGTAAGTAACTTTGTGGTTACTCACAGCCAGTCGCTCACTTACTATTTTGAAATAATAATTAGTATTTAAAAGCTTGAATTTGAATTTAGAATCACTTGTTTGAATATTATCAATAACTATTCACTATATTATGGTATATCACATGCGATAATTATATTAATTTTTTGGTATCATCACATATTATTTTCTACTAAAGGTACAGTTTGCAAGTGATTGAATATATTAGTGGTACTTCGGATTTTTCCAGCGTGAAAATCGATTTCAATTTGAGCAACATGGCCATGGCTTATTAGAAAATAGAATGTAGCTTATAATTTTTTCGAGTTATATTTGTGGTAGTAGCAGACATTGCCTAAGAATTATTTAAGTAAAAGTTTCTCGTACAGTGATTTATTAGTACAATTAGTAAATTTTTTACCGTGTAGTGGCGGTGTAAAAATATACACTACCCCATATTATATCGTGGATGTCGTAATGGGCGACAGAGGGAAACATATAAGGAGATTGACGACAGCGTCTTTCTAATAACGACAAAAAAAAACCGCGGTTGCCAACCCGCTTGCCAAGCGTGGCGATTATGGTCCATTATATCCCTCCTATGAGACAATCTATGGCGGAGATCTATATTCAGCAGTGGACTTTAATAGGCTGTAACAGTAACAGTAGTAAAATTTAGGTTGATTTAATTTTCAGTCACGCGAAAACCGTACTTAACGAATATTACATAAGTATGTAATTGAAAGTCAGTAATTAAACTGATTTTAATAAATGTAAAGAATGTTAAGGCTACTAAAGGTTTTTTGCCCTGCAGGGCTAGCATGGGCAGGAGACAATTTTATCCCCGGGGAAAGGAGAAAATGTTTATCCCCTCGCTTAGTTTTATACACCCTTCGAGCATGGGCACACCGGTGGATATAATATCCACAGTAGATAAAATGGGAGATAGACTTAGACTTAGATAGATTTTTTGTATGAATATAAACTTAAACCCACGTCCAATGAACTAGAATAGAATTGTCCCTTTCAAATGTCAAAAAAGCATAATGTTTTATCTTTCATTTGGCTCCATGATATGAACGGGGGATATATGTCCACTCGTTATGTCAAACGGGGATATACTTCTCCCCGTTGCCGTGTATTAGCATAAGGACAAGATAATTTTATCTCTTGTTTTAATTCTTAAGTATTTGTTTTCAATTTTCATGTTAGATCCATAATTCCTTTTTTTTGTCCGTAATAGACTGTGTATTAGTATTCTTTAGTATAAGTTCCTAGTGGCAGTCAGTCTCTGTATGACATTAACAAACTGTTTACTTCTAATTTGTATAAATTGTTGTTTATTACATATATTTTTGGGGTGTCAATAAATTTAAAAATAGGTCTCTATGCTAGTTTATTATTTTTTTTATACATGTCACAATTTTTGTAACGCTACTTTGTAACAATATTGTAAGAATACTTTGCTTTTAATTGTGGGTAGTTGTTTATTTGTTTGGGTTAGATTTTGAAATCACAAGAAAAGTATACTCTACCAGAAAGTGAAAACAAAATAAATGTTTACATATTTTAAAAATTTACCGAAAAATAAGTAATTTGTGAAACAGACAGTATTGTATCACACTCTGCATCACATCTGCACCGCGAAATTCATTTAAATAATGTATATTTTCATAATTTTAAAGTTTGGTATCTTACACATTTGAATTATAAAACTAAATCGTTATATTGCTTGTGAATATAGACGAACGACTGTAGTGTGAAGATTTTAAAACGTGCTTATCTTATAATATTACTCAGAATTTATAACGTCGAAGATTTAAATTTGATTTAGGAATGCTTGTGATTCAGGCTTAGAAGTACAGCAAGTGGCACGGATTACAAGCGCTGGCCTTCAAATGCACCAACGTGCAAAGTAATTTTTTTTATAGGTATGTTTGGTATAAGGTGAAAGGTCAGGGTGATTAATGTCACCATTAATCACCCTGACCGATTGGTTATATAGTTCAGTAGTCGGTATTTGGGGATAATATCAGTAATTGCATATGATATCAAATCATACAATCACGTAATTAGATAAAAAATAAAAAATAATTCTGCACTTTTTTTAATATCCAGCGCTAATAACTCGTGACCTTACGCCTGTTGTTATTGTTATAATTCCATATCAATATATCCTGTATGTATAGTTGTCACAATTTTACAATTTTTTGAGCATATTTATATAGAATAGACGTAATTTGAACACTATAATATAATAAATGTACCTGCCTTAGCTATTTAGTTAAGCCGTTTGTTGTAATATTAGGGGTTGTATTATATTGTTACTGTTTTAATATTGCCAAGAGTTTTAGATAAAAGGGGCATAACATGTACATGATTATGTATACACATACTAAATACATCTGTTGTTTTATGTTTCACAAAGTAAATGATGACTGTGATGTAATAGATAGATTTTCAAAATTTAATTGGACATTTAGAATTGCAATGCAAATTTAAATGTATTACCTTGATCTTGGTTATTATTTTCTACTAAAGTTTATCGATCGTCGAATAACATTTATGACATGTTTTAAGATATCTGATCTAATGATTTCATATATTATTTCAACAAATACTACAATATATTAAATAAAACTAATTTTATGAATTTTATCTCGTTCCCTCTGTGTGCTTAGAACAGCCCTCATTACATTGATTTGGTAGACCACAAATACATCGATACGCGAGGCTAATAAAATAAAAATAAAAACATTTATTTCAATATGGAAGAATGCTATTATCTACATTCTCCTTGGAATCCCATAATTAATACAATTAAATTCAAACCCAAGTGGCTGTAAGATAGCAGAATATAATTTTGTGTAGATTGGACTAAAATTAATATAGTAATAGACTGAAGGTAGTCTCGGAGTTAACTTTGACATATTAAATGGAACTCGGTCCCTCTGTGGCTATTATTGATGTAATGTATTCAAAAGGTATAACATAAAAAGTTACGTTGAAATATCGATAAAATCCGTAAAATCAGTTGTATCTAATCTTTATAATATTGTAGTTGCCAATTTCTGTTATTATATTGATATAAGCGCAATTATATTTTACTTATTTGTTCTTTAATTATCGACAAAGTGTCACATTTACATGTCTAAGTATTATTATTTATACTGTAGATTTTGACATAACTCCATAATTAATTTAGTGGAGGGTTAGTAAAATTGCACGCGCGTCTCATGTATTTTTGGTAGATTTTAGCAATTTTTTTCTTGCCAAATATTGTAAAAATGCTATAATGACTAAAACACTATAGGAAGGGCGTGGAGATTTGTGTCAAAACCTAATAAAAATACAGTGCAGGCGCGTGTTATTTTTAAATTAGACGATCGCTTCCACTTTTTATAAAAAAGGTATGTTGTTATTTAATAGTGATCTAAACAAATTTCTTCTCAAATTAACTAATGCACTCAGGCCCGTTTAATAATCTATTATCTCTCCTTAAAATCTTCACTTAGTGTGGTATTCTGGTACGTTACAGAAAGAGGTAATGCTAATACAACATTTAAACAAATATTGATAACAGCGCCATCTCTGTTGCTTTCCTGAAGACGTGTTTAAACGCGTCCTTGTTACAAGAATTTTACATCTAAAACATAGATGGCATTTACCACTTAATATTTTTAGATACAAGCGGATGGGTCAAGGAGCAACTTAGCGTTCGTTAGGTGTATGTATTATCATGTATATTTGTAATGCGTATGTATTATCAAGGCACATATATCTTTATAATTCTATTTAAGCCATTGAGATTGCTGGCACTTGAAAATGAAAGTAACGTGTATAACGCTCATATAAGGGTAGGTTAGAAAGCTCACGGAGTGGTGTACGGTAAATAAAACAGTAAAATTGTTTTCCTTATCTACTTTAAAATCCTGGGTAACCTTTAGGTTCCATTTCGTAAATTCAAATAAATGCGGTACATGACGCATTTCTTGAAAATCCCTTCCATGTCCAGGCCGGTGTGAACGCAGCGCTGATATCCCCAAACTGATAAACGTGCCACTTATCACCTTTCTTTAGTATTCGGACTTAAGAGTTGTCGGATAGATTTTCCGTCATCAGATGGTCACCAAAGCTTCTTTGTTCGAGAAACCATTGTTTATATTAACTCTTACTTTTACTCTTACCTCGGATCTCATTTAATTTTCATAAAATTTGCTTACTCCATAGAAAAAAATAAATTTTCTCGTCTCAAAAATATTAAAACAGTCTACATCTCTTTATCACTTTTTATCAATGTTTTTTCGTTTTTGTCCGATCGTTTGGATCTTGGCTGTGTGGTGGGTGTTACTTCATGAATACCGGGCTACCCTAGGAGAAGCAGGTAGGTTATAACGGACTCTTACCGACTAAAACCTCACGGTGGTCGCCCTCTTACGAATCCTAAGATTCCGCAAAGCCACGATGATTCGAAACTACGTAAATACGTAACTCCTCTTTCTCTAAATCACTTTACTAAGTTGGCTGGTGGCTCCGCTTCCGAGCAGGATACTTTTTCTTTCTTTTCCACTCAGCGGTTTCTTTCTTCATCATTACGGACTCACAGGATATGTCTACGGCCCTCCACGGCGTATTTCCGCCCAGTATCGCTGAAACGACTGCTGACAGAAAGAGGTTCCCGCCGCTAAAGTTCCCTTGCTGGACATATAGCAAGTGTATGCGTTGCGGAGTCCCGATCTATTCCACCACAGTAGAAGCAGTTCGCCGTCGTTTCGCGTCCCATAACATAAATAATCACAGAAATATCCTTTTCCGGTAATTATCCATATTCCATAAATATGTAATTGAAGGATATAGTACAGTATACCCGTATATGATCCGTATGGCCATTCTTCGCTGGACTTTAATGACTTTATGGAGAGTGTTTTTAATATGATAAGGGTGACAAACGAGCACACAGTCCACCTGATGGTAAGTGGTTGCTGTGGCCCATAGACATCTACATCTATCCTCATTGGGAATCAAAATGCAGACGCGTTGTCACCCCCTGAGGACTAAGATGGAATGCCTGTTTTCCAGAAAAAAGGGTCTCCTGTTCTCTACACTCACCATACGAAATACAACAGTGTTAAGCTGCTATTTTACGCTGGTATTCTGTGAGAGCGTGTTCCTTCCCCGGCCGAGCCGACCCATTCGTGTTACAACTATACCACTAATATAGCTACCACTAATGTAGCGTGGCTCTACCACGTTAGGATTGTTACTTAACTACTTTGAATTTCAGATCCGTTTTCGGGACAGCTTACGCATTGCGACTTTTGTGTACTGACATAATATCGTGCAAAAGAGATTACACCCTTGGCTACTTTTTACCATTTTTTTTCATGACGTTCTTTAATATTTATTACGTTAGCATAGTACTTGCCACTTCCTTAACAATCAGTCGTCGCCTACTTTATTAATTCTCAAAAAAATCTTCTTAATGCCAAAAATAGATAACGAGCGTGCCCGCGTTTTGAGATCAGCTTATTCGACGAAAGTTTTCCTCCTTTGAAGCAAAGTATCTCTTCCATACTATTTACAGCTCTAATTGAATTGGATAAGGAATATAATTGGAATGGATCAGTTTTTTAAGGTAATTGTATCGCGTTTATTTGAACACATTTTATATTCCTTACATTACAAATGTTTTGCAGCACCTGGGTTCTTTGACGTGGGACTGGGGTGTCTTTACGTGCTGTGATGTAGGTATGCATGAGCGTTTAATTTTATTGATTAATGCGAATGATATTCAAACCACATGCTGGCCGTTGGTGAATAATTTATTTCATTTTGCAAGCTACGATAGACATCTCGTATAATACTTTGCTACTTAATTGTAAATTTGTATGTGAAGCACGGTGCATCATCACTAAAAAGTAAGATATAATGCCTTTTCTTTGTAACTTTGTTAATTTGATGTGGAAATGTCATTAAATATTTCACGAATAGAAAAATAAAATAAGGCAAGATTTCTTGGAAATAATAATAATAATAGTATGATTCTTGGATTAAGAAAGGGGTGGGTGAAATCTCTCGGTGATCATGAGAACACAGCGTTGGAATTTAATTTAAAATAACGGGAATAAGTTAAAATAATAGGATCTCAAAATAAGTTGAAATTCATCGCAAAAAATAGTTTCAGTCAATATAGTATTCGTGCACGTAAAGGAAATTATTTCGATAATTTTAGTTCTTTACAAACACTGTTCCAGCATTATGAAATGAATGTTTTTGAGGAGCCTAGATAAAGTAATGGTTTGCCAAGCTTTATGAAAATTTAACGGGAAAATATATTTTTCATTATCTTTCTGGCATATTTCTTTTCTCGTGTTTGATAATTTAATGTTTATGAACGAAGAGGCATTGTTTATATTTGTCAAAATGTTGATGGGCGTTTTAAGTGGTGCTCGGTGTCGTATCTTTTGTCAACATGGCAATATTATCTTGTATAATTAAGCGTACAGACAAGAAAATGGTACAGAGAATGATTAGGTTGATTTCAGATTAAGCTTAGTTAAGTAGCCCTTTATTATTGTCCATATGACTTATACTTTTAAGCGCTTAGGTGTTCAGTTTTAGTTGCTATAGATCGAGTGGTGAATACTACAAAACATATGTTTGGTATCGTTTGACATATTTGAATAAAAAGTAATTTTTTTCCGGATTACAATTAATACAGATATACAGGCAATTATTTTTAAGCAAAATTCATGTAATAAATATACAAACAGAAAATCCAATCTGAATCTGACAGGGCGAGAAATTGTGTGATAAAAGAAGAGTGTGGTTTGCAAGATGATGTTGCGACCAGGGTTAAGAAAGGAATTCTTCGGTGGTTTGTTCATGTAGAAAGAATGAATGAGGAAAGAGTGACAAAGCAAATAAATAAATAAAAGAAATATGTTGCAAAGGTGAAAGGCAGAGTCGGGAAGGGACGCCTTAGGCGAAAGTTTATCGACCCAATTGGCGATATATTGAAAATGGACCAAATTAAGAGTGCCCTAAAGGCGGCTACTGACCTGCCTGCCGTAGGGCCAATCTAGGGAGCACAGCGATCGGAGCAATATCGAAGGCCGCAGGGCCGACTTAAAAAATTGCCCCTGCTTGCCTACACACATCACAATTAAGGAGGCAATTAAGGGTCATCCCCACTCCTACATCCTAGATTGCCCCTGCGGCAGGCAGGTCAGTAGCCACCTTTAACTGACGAGCATGTATGCTTAGGTATACGGATGTGGAGGAAGCGAGAGGTGTGTCAGGGTCGTGTCAAATGGAAGTCCATAGTCTCTGCCTACCCCTCTAGGTGACAGTCGTGAGTGTTTATGTTATGTTATGTTTAAAATCATTTTGAAAGCTGAAAATTGATAAAATTTTATTTATTTATCTCTTTCTTACACTTTGATTGTTTCCTTTTTTATATTGCTGGTATATACTTGAACATGGGAACAAGATTTATAATATTTAATCCATTGAGCATTAATTAAAATGCGATCAATTGAGTTTTTCTACATAATTTTTATTTATTTCATAATAGTAAATACATCATTCTATTCTCTTGCTATCAATACGTATTTGATATTTCAATTGTTTTACATTCCTGGAATTTATAGCTAATAATCTCTATTGTGAATAGGTGATAAGTAAAGATGAATTATAATTGAATTTACACGCATAATATACAGCGATGATCGGTAAAATAAAAAATGACGGCCTAGCACGTTCACTCTGCCGATTATTCTAGTATTTTCTAACGCATTGTAGCGTAACCGTAGCTCATTATAATTATTATCAAATATTTTTCACAGGCAGATGGCTACTTTGAAGCTTAGCACTTATATAAATAAAAGGAAAGTTGATACTAATATCCAACTACGACAAAAATCGCCCACTAAAAACGTATAAACACGTCTACGGTGGTAGATTTCTGATTTATATTTCTTTTTATTTAAATTAATTTTGGGGTTAGAGGTCTTAGGGGATGTACCTACCTAGTCCCTCCTACCTACTTCTGTGGTAGTAATCATTGAACTTTAAATTAAATAATTGTGGTTTCTGTATACATGCTTATAAGTAATCTACATAATTTATATATTTTCATAATGTAATCCTAATTCTTGTAGCACTTTATTTTCGAATTAAGCCGTCGTTAGAATTTATATGACGTCATAATATGACCTATAACCCGTGGAGGGAATGTCGTTTCATTTCTTCCAATGATACAAATCTGAGGAAACAAATTAAAATACATACATACATGCATACATACATACATACATGTATACACAATATATAGGCATAGCTTGTTAAAACCTTAACCCCACTTTAGGCTGCACCTGTAGTCGGGAAAACCCAAGCTTGATTGGCTTACGATTATTTTAGAACTCTTATCTAATAATATCCAAACCGATGAATAATGTCGAAAACATTTTTGCATAGCCAGTTTACATGATTGTAGTGATTAAGAAATATGTAGTACTTAATATTTTTCGTATCTTATTATTAAGACCTATATAAAAGGATTTTACTCCCTATTTTGTATGATCGCGGAACTCTAAAATTTGAGAATGTTATGACAGACTTGGAATAAAAATGTAATTTATACATACGTCAGACCAACATAGAAAGATAGACAGAACATTACGTAACTTTCTAGTGACGTCAAAACCATGCTCAACGTATTGTGAGTACACACACACACACACACACACACACATGCACCTAATATTACGTGCAACCATGTAACTGCGTTTTTTGTCTATCTTTGTGGGTCTGAAATGCTCATGTTTAAAATAAACTTACTACTTGTTTTAGAAAAAAATTCTAAGTAAAGGCTCAAAGAAAGCTAACTAAAGACGACAATAAATGACAGTATTTTGGTGCTATGCTACTAATTTGTAATGTTTTTATATTTAAAAATCGATGTTTGTCGATTGAGTCGACACTCAAAATGGGTAGCTATACTTTGTGTATATTTTATAATTTCTAAAACAAAGGAACGACAGATAATGGAACATTGACAAAATTAGATTTTTTGTGTTTAATTAAAAAATTAAAACGCGACTTTAAAATATAATGAGATCAATAAAGAAAAAGCTGCTCTGCGTACATTTCAATTGATGCAAAAACCAAGCCGAACTGCCGACCCATGTTCAACTTCTAGTTGAACACGTACACATATGCATCTAAAATCATTTGCAACCAATAACATGGTTTTAGGTGCATATCTATGTCCAGTAGTGAACTTTTACGGGCTAGTAAAGTAAAAAAGAATATGGTTTCGGCATCATTTAATGTTTCTTTGTCGGTTTGAGAAAATACAGTACCTAGATGATGATTACTTTTTTTCTTTTAACTTGCACAGTTTTTATGATCTTATATTCGGCCTTTTAAAATTATTATAATTTATGAGCCGTTTATTTATTTCAACGTCCTTGACAGAAGTCATTATGAATTTCAGACAAAGTCAATTTGCTTAGATCCGTACACAAAGTAAGATTGGATTATATTATTTTAGTTTCGGTAGAGTGCCGACCTTAGATGGCCTTGACCTTAAATGGCACGCATAGGCAAGTTTTCGCAATTTTTACTTAAAAGAAAAAGAAAATGCAAATTTTTATTTTTTTATTATTTATTAGTATTAGTAATTATTTCAAATATTTTTTTAAATATATGCCTTTTATAAATACCACCGATTAACTTCCAAGTGCGTTTTATTTTAGAAGTGCAAATGATCTAGCGAAATGTAACGTAGCGTGTATATACTCGTATTTATTGGATATTGCTACAGTTGTTGTGGACCGTCTCTTAGCCTTGTTGAATGTTTAAGCTTAGAATAATTTACGTGAATCCTAGTTGTGTTAATATAATTGTTAGCTTTTTTTTAAGTGTAGTAAGTATCGCTTGGTATCTGTTTTACAATTGGACGTAGTTTAACCACAAAAATAATCCAGTTCATAAGTTAGTTTTAGTACCTATTTGATTTCGGATCAATTACCAATTTACAAAATTAAACTTTTAATAAAAATTTAAAGCCAACTTCGAGGAACTAAAAATAATAAAATAATTGCCACAGAACTTTTGAAGTCTAGGCTTGAATTCTTATAAAAACGTTGTCATAATAATAATAATAATCATGAACACCTTGTCATCTGAAGCGACTGGGACTTAGTGACGAACCGCTCCGGACTCAGATGCAGCAGGCGGTGCTCCTCGATTCCGCCCGCATCGTCCGTGGGTTTCTTTTCCTTTCTTCCTAACTCTCGGCCGTTAGGTCTCCTCTGCCGAGGGCTTCCATCTGGTTGGGTTTTTATTTATTTATGTATTTGTGTTATGATATTTATGTATATTTATCATTTTCATTTACTTTTATATATTTATACAGCCCAACCAGATGAGAAAATTATATAGATTTATATAGATACCCCACATTAATAATAATAATAATAAAATATTTATCTCGGATAACAAATGAGATCCATATCAGACGATAAGTTATAAAAACACAAAATATAATCATAGCATTGACTTTTTATTATTGAAAGTTTAATTTTTTAACATTAGTTGATATTATTGTAATCACAGAGTATGTATTAGATACACCTACCATACATGGTATAACTAAATTTTACTGAAATTATCTTGTGGATTTGATGGTTTTTGTTATCTGTGTCCATTAATAATAATTGCGTAAAATTTAAATCGAACGATATAATATCAGTACTTAACCAGTTAATTCTGAAATTTGTAGCTGTACAGTAGTAAATTAAATTAGACATCAAACATGTAGATAGAGCAGATAATTTATCTAAATGTTTATGTGTGTATAAACAATATTTGGTGTTTCGTACTTGCCACTATAATCAAAAATATATACTTTTATGATATGGTAACAATATTCATGATTTAGTACCGGCACTATGGAACAGTGATTTAAAGTGGGGCGGTATTAAATAAACATGGTTATCTAATTGTGGTAGTTCATTGCTAAATATGTGGTTTGTATCTATTCTGACTTGATATTTTTGTTATATTATTTTAATTGTACTGTTATTGAATATTATATTATAATGCATTTGAGGTTACGGTTATGTTGTAAATTAATATAAATCATTAATTTTAGAAGTGTCACAATAGTTGTGTTACGAAAAATAAAGTTTATTAAGTTGAATCAATTGTTTTATTATTAAACACGTGCCATTCAATTCCAGCTACGTGATGTAAACGTACGCAACGCGACTATACCGATGTGATGAGTAAAATTACCGAGATAAGGGGTACGTGAAACTGGGCGATGTTTATCTACGTGCGGGCGTCGAGCGCCGTTGATGTCGAATGCGTGCCGTAGCTCTAGCTCGTAGCGTTATCGGGAAAAGCGCGGGAAAAGCGCCTCGAGAGGTATCATACCGCTAGTAGTGGTTCAGTAGGCTCGCGTCCGCCGACGGAAATGGACGGCTCCGCGCGCGTGCTCGCTTTGGCTCTCGCCGCACTCGCGCTCGCCGCACGCGCTCACATGCCATCACACGATAACATACTCAGAGTTCAACTGTGGGATGCTGAGGGACTGAGTCGGGACCCTATCACCTCCCAAAATCCGGACTCCATTGCTCCAAATCATCGCAAACTAAAAGTCAACGTAAACTCGTTATTCGACGCTATGATGAAAGAGTCGGAACACGAAGTAGGTAGATTCGCGAGACACAAAGTCAGACATAAGCGTCGAAGGCCTAGGCATAGCGGTTCCGATCTGCCTTGGAGATTTCACTCTGGAGACAGTTTGATGAACGTCGCTGTGTACGATGACAGCGTGCCCTGGGACGTTATTGAGGCAAGGAGCTCTGGCAACTATGCAGAGACGGTGAATGCGAGTGCAGTGAGTGATTCAAGTGCCGGTACTCAAGTGAATATGCCACGAGACGTGTCGCCGCCAATGAAACTGCGCCAGGACCAGGAGGTAATGAGCGAAGGCAAACAAACATCATAAGATAATATAACGACGCTTTTCAGCGTTCGTCGCCGCGAGGTGGTTAAAACTCATTTAATGCACCGGCAGCTTGTCGCTGTTGCCGCGAGGACCTCTATTCACAACTTTCTTTTCACTTCACTGTTCACCCTCCGGCGGCGATGCGCTGATAAAAGTGAATGCCCTTCATTGTTTTTAAAGTATGTTTTTTCCCCGCTGAACGTAGATGATATCGCACCCAGGCGGCCTCGAAATGAAGTATTTAAGGGGCAGATTGGCTTGCGAGTTCGTAATCAGGAGATATATTTGCTGATAACGCGTCGAGTGGCCGTTGTATGCACTTTGTTACTGGCACTGATAATAATTTAAATACAATCACGTATGTTATTGAAAAATCTATGTGGAAATACTTTACACAAGTGATTCAATGGAATTTACGATAAAATGTAATGATATGAAGTTTAGTTTCGTAATCGCTACTTAATAATTTTTGTAATTGGATTGTGAGAGAAATTGATTTTCGATTCTTCGAACGATTATGTTATTTTAATGATTTAGTTTTGTAAACATTTTCGATGCAGTTATTTATTTACGATATAATTAAAACTATATTAAGTTTCTTCCGTCAGAAAATTTAAATATCTAAAGTAATATAAAAAAAAATTACCGTGTTATGGCTGTGGAATGGACTGGAGTAATTAATCTCAAAGGTTTTTAAGTTGTATTACTCAGTTATAATGTTTAAGTTCAAATGTAAACCTCTAGAAATAATTTAACTGTAGGTTTGTATGAAAGTTTATTTTTCAATATATAAATTTTAACACATTTCAAGGAATTTCATTTAGTTCGCTCGACAGCAATATCTGCACCAATCCATTGTAGCCGCCCCTATACTTTGTACGGGCCCCTTTTACATACCCGGAATAAAACATCCGACCTTTCACATATATTGTTAACCTTTTGCGAAACTGGTTGGGGTTCCACTGTAGGGCCAGTTCTGCATTGCTGATTTATTTTATTGAATAAGTATTCGGATTCTTATTTAATATTTGAATAGATTTTTAGTATCACATTCAAGTTTAGGTTAGATGAAATTTTATCAATTTTATTTTCTTTGCATATTTTACTTTACAGTTATGTTAAATGTACTTCAAAAATAATTGAGTGTATACTGTAGATACATACATAGATATTCATAGATTTTAAATTAAAATCATGAAATATTATAATTTGAGCAAATCTACCATCAGTGTGAGTTTACAAGTTAGTAAACTAGTTTTGTAATAACTAAAACAAGGAAATAATTATCAAGAACAAATAATTAGCTAATAAAATTAAGCTATATAAGCAGTTGGCACCGGGTATATTCCAGTCAATAAACGGTAGGAATGCGTTTTGGATTGCCTGTAGAGTGATCGAACTTGTACGTGGAGAGCTGACCGCGTCCACGCCCGCCACCCGCAGTCCACCGTCGCCAGCGATCAACCGGAAATTAGGCGCAAATCAATAATTTCCCTCGCTACACTGTCCATGCGATCAACACATCGATAATGGAGTCTGATTGACTCGCTACATCAGTCAATTTTCACATATGCATATTAAAGCAATCCAATCACTTAGAAACTTAATAGCTTAATACTTTTCCATAGTGTTTGATACATTGTAATAATTTTAAATAAAAAATTTTGTACAACCGACTTCAATATAAATATTAATAATAACTCAAAAACTATTGGTCAAACCTTGATCAAATTTAAATGGGACCACATGAGAAGCACCAGCTTTCAAACAAAAAAAAAAGAATCATCGAAATCGGTTCACCCAGAAAAAAGTTATGAGGTAACACACAAAAAAATAGTCGAATTGAGTACCCTACTACTACTCCTTTTTTTGAAGTCGGTAGAAAATTATTCGATCTGGCCTTTTGATCGATTATTATTTATAATCGAACGGTGTCAAATATGCTTCTAGTTCGGACTTTACACTTATGATTAAATATTTCGAGACGTGGTTCTTCACTGCTAAGCGTATGAGGAAGGGTTTAAGGTCGCTCAGTGAACTATGGAAAGGGCTAAATTCAGAGTTTCACTGCGTGGTAGACTACATAATGAGAATATCAGCAGCAAAAACAGATTAATTGACATAGCCCAAAGGATTAGTAAGCTGAAGTGGCTATATAGCTCGAAGATTTGACAACCGATGAGAAAGAAAGGTTCTCGAGTGGGAGTTTCGTACCAGTAAGTGAAGTGAAGAGCGGCCCTCCACTAGATGGAGTGACAAACTGGTAAGAGATGCGGGGTGTCGATGGATGCGGTGGCTCATGACCGTTCTTTTTAGGAGCCCTATGATCAGCAATATACTTCTGATAAGCTGTATTGATGTCGATGATGGTGAAGATGAATTAGTTATGCGTGTGTTGACAACTTCGTCAATACTAGATAGATAATAATATGAAATAAGTGACGTTATTAACTCGAAATATTACTACTAAGTGCTCCTAAAATTTCGATAATATACACAGAGACAAGAGGCCTGGTTCTTTTTTCGCCCAAAGGCTAAGTATAGACATTCGGCGAAGAAACGCAACGAGGGTTCTTGGATCGTGGAGAGTAGGACTATTAGTTAATTTTAGTTTTAGTTTTCTGTTAAATATAAACTTAACATCAACTTAATAATTAACAATAAATTTAAGGTAAAAGGGACGTTCAAATTATTATTAGCCATTTTTATGGTGTTAAAGTAAAAAACGTAAAATTACAGCCAATATACTTCACACTCCTGGGCACAGGCTCCCTCTCACTTCTGAGAGAGAGCAAGGAAATTTAATTGTTTTATGGTGTAAAATATTTTTATTATAAGTACCTAGTCAAGTTTTAATAAATATATT
Organism: Parnassius mnemosyne; assembly: GCA_963668995.1. Taxonomy (NCBI): domain Eukaryota; kingdom Metazoa; phylum Arthropoda; class Insecta; order Lepidoptera; family Papilionidae; genus Parnassius; species Parnassius mnemosyne. The sequence continues at coordinate 21,636,488 of CAVLGL010000013.1, read as the reverse complement.
ATAAAATTAGTAATAAAGAACAGCGGATTTGTCGTACCCACAAAGAGAACTTGCCTAATAATCATAAAATTGATGTGAATCACAACAGTAATACATAATACATATCAAAAGTTTTTGTAGGCACATAAAATTTCGTGCGTTATACCGCTAGAGGAAAATATCCAACCCCAAAGGACTAATAATGTTACCGAAACACATTGAAATATTCATGTTTTATTATACGTCCTTTGAAGTTCGACAACTTCGGATAAAAAACTATTTTAGATCCGACACCGTTACAGCTTATTAAAGTGCACTGCTGAACATAGGCCTCTCTCTTAGATTGCTTCTTAGGAGGATATTTGCCATAGTTGCCACGCTTGGCAAGCGGGATGGCCACCACAGTTTTTCTTTTTTAGTCGTTATTAGGAAGACGCTGCTGAACATCTCCTAATTTGTTTCCTTCTGTTGCCTCTTATGACACCCACGGGATGACGGGTAGTGGATATTTTTACACCACCGTCACTAAACCATCTCGGTATTTTAGATCATTAGATTAAAGTTAATAATTTTAGTTAGCGTAAGAGAATTCATCACCTCATCTCTTCTTGTGATTGGTGTGACGACTATGAGATATGCTAAAAAGATTTTAAAACTCCTGATAGAAGACGGTACTAAACCGTCTGGCCTACATCAGACGTAAAATATATGCACCCACTACGGGAAGCAGTGTTAAAGGTTCGAGACGTCTGTTATTGCGATCGTTAATATGCTTAATCCTACATAACATAACGAGTGGGTCCAAGCGCAGGAGTGAAATTGTACGAGCTGATAAAGAGAAGAAGAATTTCAAAGAAATTCGAAGGAGCAAATTTTACAATATTGAATAATATGTTGTAGTGGTAGGGCAACGCTGGAGCTGTATTATGGTTGTAGCATGAATGGGTCGGCTCGGCCGGGGTAGGACCACGCTCTCACAGAATACCAGCTTAACGCTGCTGTGTTTCGTATGGTGAGTGTAGAGAACCGGATGCCCTTTTTACTGGAAACGAGGCATTCCATCTTAGTTCTCATGGCTGGCAACGCATCTGCATTTTGATTTTAATCGAGGATTGATGTAGATGTCTATGAGCCACATCACCTGCTTACCCTTACCCTTATTCTATAAAAAAATATTTGCCCTCTTCGTCATTGTTATAACAGCCTATCAAAGCCTACCGCTGAAACTAGACTCCCGATAGGTTGCCTCATTTTTAATAATTTAATTAAGATTTTTTTTAAATAGAACTAGGGTGACACAGTCCACCTGATGATAAGTGGTTGCTGTGAAAAATGGGTCTCCGGTTCTCTACACTCACCATACGAAACACAGCAGTGTTAAGCTGCCATTTTACGCTGGTATTCTATGAGAGTGTAGTCCTTTCCCGGTCGACCCATTCGTGCTATAACTATACTACTAATATAGCTGCAGCATGGCTCTACCACATGCATAAAATGTTACTATTAACTATGGTTAAACCCACAAATTTAAGGAAGATTAGCGTTTGTAATACAATCTATCTTCATTTGGGCGTGTGGCATAATTTGATTAACGTCGGTACATATGTATGTTTAAAGTACGTGCAGTGATGTTATTTGATAGTGCCACGCTAATGAACACCGACGGTATTTCAATTAAGCCTGAAACAACTCATAGCTTTGTTTTAACATTATGCCATTCAAGTGTTTACGTGTGTCACATTTATTGCCCATTCAGTGTTGTGACATAATTTTACGACCAGCCAGCAACTTTACGATGCGGGTGGATTTTTGGGATTTAATAAAAAGGGGACGTGTTGTTCTATAAAAATATTTTCTTAAGGTTCGGAAGTAGTTTCTAATAGACATGGGACGAATACTCGAGTAAAGTCCCGCTGGGTTTCTTGCTGGTTCTTCCCAGGACAGAGGTATTTTCCGAACCAGTGGTAAATAAAAAAATGACTTTCAATAAGTATTATGTAATAATCCATATTGAATAAAAATCATTCTATTCTATTCTATTCTATTCTCGGTTTGGATTCGCTACTCGGCGGATTCGGCCTTTTTTTAGGGTTCGGCCGAGCACCGAGTATTAACGGCCGAGTACAGCTCGGCCTTAATTATATTCCAAAGAAAAATAAAGACTAAAAGGCAGTTTTTATCATTATTATTATATTACACACATTAAAACATCAGAAACATGAGAAGCAGCAGAATAATTTAGAACGTACATAAGAATCTATAATAGTAATTATTATTACTAATATTTAAAATTTAATAAAGGAAGGTTGTGATGCAAGAACAATTATGAAATTAGGGTTTTCCCGCGCAAAGGGTTTTCCCCCCGTGCACAAATTTGTCACGCTGCAATATCGCGCTGTTACTCTGTGTAGGGATGAAACGATACCATCAAGGTATCGATACTTTTACTCTATACTATACCGTATCCGTACCGTGAGAAGTGTTAGTTAATGAGGTATTCATTACATAAAATTAAAAAAAAAAACTATGAAATAAGGTCATTTTTTTATGTGTTTTGTTTCCTAAGATCAGTAATTTTTCTAGATGTTTTCCGATAAAACGATTTCTATAAGCAGTCATTTTCGCGTCAGATAACGAAAACAATCTCTTGAACATGAACTCATGTTGTCTCTTTTGACAAGTAACACTCATCAACAATATCCGTGGGTGTGTGACTGATCGTGTACCCATGTAAGTACTTTTCTTTCGATACTACTTGGTACTGAGTTTTAAAGTGTTGATACCCAAAGTACTTGGTTTCGAAAGAAAGGTATCGAGTAACTACTTGTATCTACTCGTATCCTTTCATCCCTAACTCTGTGTAAGGAAAATAACCGCACGCCGCCCGTCACCGCGTTTTTTTAAAGCCGAGTATTCGGCAGAGTACTCTGACCAATCTAGGCCGAGTACCCGGTGGCCGAGTACTCGGCGAATCCCTACTCGTTCCATGTCTAGTTTCTAATTAGTTTAAGCTTGCTGGCGGTATGGTAGAGTAAAATGTCGGCTTTTATTTATTTGAAATTAAATAACGGATTCCCAAAATGACGGGATTAAATTATAGCAAGAAAGAAATCAACTTATCTAAGTCTAGAACTACACGTCCAAAAATTGGACCCAGTAGAATAACTTTCACTGAAGATGGATACAAGTGGAATGCTTTGACCATTACTGGGAAGTTAATAGTTACCGTGTGTAGTGGCGGTGTAAGAATATTCATATGATCTCGTCGGTGTTGTACGAGGCAACAGAGGGAAACAAAACAGCAGATGGGCAGCAACGTCTTCCTAATAACGACTAAAAATAAAAAAACTGCGGTTTCCAACCCGTTTATCAAGCGTGGCAACTATGGCAAATATCCTCCCCAATGAGATTTATTAGCTTCTATAGGGGAATCCTATGTCTAGCAGTGAAATCATAGTTGGTACTGATAGGGATTTTTGTTTTATTTAGTTTCATTCGATTTTTATGTATTTTATTTAGGTTAATTGCTATAGTTCCCACGTCTGGAAGGCCGGTTGGTAACCAGTTTTTAACTGACTTCAAAAAAGGAGGAGATTCTCAATTCGACTGTATTTATTTAAGTGTGTTACCTAAAAACTTTTTCTAAGTGAACCGATTTTAAAGGTTATTTATTATTTGAAAGCTAGAGCTTGTCACGTGTTCTCACATATACTTTGATCAAGATCTAACCAGAAGTTTTTCAGTTATCTTAATAACACGTATTTTATTGACTTCGACTACATTGATGATGTAGTCGAGTTTATATTGAAGTCGGCTGTACAAAATTTTTTATTTTATCATTTGTATTTATTTATTTGTAGTTTGTTATTAAGAATACGCTGTCGTTCATCTCTTTGTTCGTTTCCCTCTGTTGCCTCTTACGATATTCACGGGACGATATGGGTTAATGATATTCACGCTACTCCTACGCGGTAGGTAGGGTACCTACATGGACCTTATATTTTATTATGAATGTAATAAAATATGAAAAAAGTTTATAATTACAAAAAGATTAATTTTCCAGTGTATCGTTGAAACATTACTATATTATTAGTTACATAGTAATTGCCACTCCTAGATGAGTTCAACTAACTTTCAGTTGACGCTACATTCAATAGTTTGCTTAGCAATTGTCTAAGTAAATTAGTTACAATATTACTGCGATATAACAAGACAAAAGAGGGTGTTAAAAGCTTCTGAATTATATTGCATCAGTCCAGAACCACAGCTCCAACACGCAACAACCACATTTCTAATTAATAATTAAAGCAATAAAGCGACTTACACTCTGACACCCTAATTTATTAAAACCACAATGCGACTGAAGAATGTATTTGGGTGCGGTTATTTTTAACGTGTTAAATTAGTATCGATTTCCGGACTTAGTGAATGTATCACATGCGTCATATATACAAGGTCTATGGCTTATTTCGCCGGTATAAGAATTGATCGCGTCATTTCGTCTTCCCAGGAGGCGAATATGAGAAAGGTTAGAAAATCCTTGTGGTCTCGTTATATTTTCTCGTAGACAGATGTATTTTTTTTGTAGTATAAGGGTGACAAACGAGTACACAGTTCACCTGATGGTAAGTGGTTGCTGTGGCCCATAGACATCTACATCTATCCTCATTTGCGTATCAAAATGCAGATGCGTTGTCACCCGTGAGGACTAAGGTGGAATGCCTCGTTTTTAGTAGAAAGGGTCTCCGGTTCTCTACACTCAAAATACGAAACACAGCAGCTTTAAGTTGCTATTTTACGCTGGTATTCTGTGAGAGAGTGGTCATTCCTCGGTCGAGACGACCGATTTGTGCTACAACTATACTATTAATATAGTTGCAGCATGGCTCTACTACTTATAAAAATTACCAGAGGGGTGACGGGAAGAAGCGTCAAAGGTATGAGACATCTGGTACTGCGGTAGCTTTGCATCGTGACGATTATAGTAAAACCTTCTTACAATGGAAGAATTATCACAGGCTGATTAAAAAGAAAGATTAAAGAAAAAATAACTCAATAACTAATAGGTATTTTTAAGTAGGTTTATGAATACCATTCCGTTTCATTTAATTTTAAATGTTGAAAAATTTTTATATTATTTTGCGATCTCTACGAGTAATTTGTGTTTCGGAATGGTGGGGTCAACAAGCCTTGTAAACAACACGAAATTAAAGTAAAAGTCGTTGACTTGATTACGAATTCTTGCTTCGTACCCCTATTAAAAATTTCTTTGCTTTTTCATCTTGCTCGGCCCTTTATGTATTAAGTCAAACGAAATAAATACAGATAAAAGCAAGATGTAAGCAGAATACAGACTGGAATAGATTATTAAATTAACTGTTTTAAGTTAAATACAACATTTATCTTCTTTTTATTATTGGCATATAATTCTTCACTTAAGGCGCTCGTAAGGAAATCATTTCCTGCGGAAAGTAATTATATGGATCTCCTTGATAGCCTTTTATAAAGGGAGTCATTATTCTTAAGCAGATCAAACATCTGTTGAAGCCTCGGCCATAACCGAAATTATTATCTCTTGTTCTTTCATTCCCCTAATTAATAAAGGCAGCGGTGCGAGTAATTATGTGAAAATCAATAACTTTCCCCTCTGTTATTGTTGGCCATTATTGTTTACTTATTGGATTGACTTAATAATATTATTATTTATTTTCTTTAACTATAAAAAGTAAAAAGGTACAGTTATAGTATATATATATATATATATATATATATATATATATATATATATATATATATATATATATATATATATATATATATATATATATAAATATAAATATATCTGCGTGCAGGCGGAATTCAATTGTACATGAAATATTATTTAACTGCAATTAACATCTTTATTGGTGCCGGCGGGAATCGAACCCGAATTGCTCACATTCAGGGATATTTACGGCGAGCACTTAGCCCCTGAGCTATCGCTCTTTCTATAATATGTAAAAACATCCTATCCGATCTGATATGGGCTCATAGTTACCACAGTGACATTACCAAGAAAATTAAAACATATTAATATTAATATACTAGCCGTCAATGTCTGCCGACATTGTCCTGCCCTTTCCGGAAGGTGGCGAGATGAGTTTCACTACGAATTCCCACCGGACATTTTACAGTTTAATTCTAAAAGTAATTAATAACTCGCCCATAACAAAAATCAATGTTGTAAATAGTATGTACAACCTTTCATATTGTATAATTTACTTAAAAAAAAGTCCCGCTGGGTTTCTTGCTGGTTCTTCCCAGGACAAATGTTTTCTTCCGAACCAGTCAGAATTATATGTGATCTATATTGAATAAAAATTATTCTATTCTATTACATAATGCCAGTGCCATTTTGGCACGAAACCAACGTAATAATATATATATATTGTTAATATAGGTTATTTTTATTTATAGACAGAATTTGGTAATAATTTGACTACAGCGTAACCTATCCTGGCATACTTAAAACTGAAAAATGAAATGAACAATAAAAATATCTCTACAAACGACTACAATCGTTTAAAAACCCGGAAGTTACGGGATCACTAAGACTTACCAACGATTATACCTACATATATTTTTCCTATGCCTATGCCTTTGCAGTGACGGCTCCGTGGCGCAGTGGCTTAGCAATGAGTTGTTGCGCTGGGTGCCGCGGGTTCGAATCCCGCACGGAATAAGTATTTGTATGGCCTACAATTAATTGTTCCGGGTCTGGATGTTTGTCCTCGTGCAATTTATGTTTGTAAACTGCCTCCACGATACAGGAGAAAATCCTAGTGTGGTGGTAACGTTTTTAATTAAAAAAAATTGAATATAGATTGTAGATCCATCAAATAGACCCTACATACGAGCAGCCATTGAAGAAATTTTAACATTTAAACAGAATGATGATAATTATATTACAATACTAAAAGATTTATGAATATATAAGGTAGCTACATCAACAAACTAATACATCATCTCATCATTACAGCCCTCCTCAAGTCCATTGCACAACATAGGCCTCCAAAGGAATGCCACAGAGACTAATACATATTCGTATGTGTACATAAGTATATAAACAAGTCTTCTTTTATATAACTGTCATATTTTATAGGATAGGGTGATAAACGAGCACACAGTCCACCTGATGACGAATTCGAATCGTTTGCGAATCAAAATGCAGATGCGTTGCCACCCGAGAGGACTAAGATGGAATGCCTCGTTTCCAGTAAAAAGGGTCTCCGTTTCTCTACACTCACCATACGAAACACAGCAGTGTGAAGCTGCTATTTGACGCTGGTATTACGATAATATTGATACCAGTGTAAAATAGCAGCTTAATACTGCTGTGTTTCGTATTGTGAGTATAGAGAACCGGAACCCCATTATACTAGAAAAGAAGCATTCCATCTTAGTCGTCACGGCTGACAACGCATCTGCATTTTGATTCGCAAACGATTCGAATTCGTCATCAGGTGGACTGTGTGCTCGTTTATATATTATTATTAAGCTGAAACTGTATAAAAAGGGTTATTATAGTATAAATGAATACATGGTTGATAATAACCCCTGGGAATGAGGTGATCGCTTCCAAGCAGTTTCTAAAATAAATTTTGTAAATAGTTCGTAATCATTTATATTGTAAAATTTATTTAAAAAAAAAGTCCCGCTGGGTTTCTTGCTGGTTCTTCCCAGGACAGAGGGTTTTTTTCGAACCAGTGGTAAAGTAAAAAATGACTTTCAATAAGAATTACACATGTAATGTATATTGAATAAAAAATATTCTATTCTATTCTATTCTATTTTATTGAGGATAGATGTAGATGTCTATGGGTCACAGCAACTACTTAGCATCAGGTGGACTGTGTGCTCGTTTATCACTCTATCCTATAAAAAAAGCAGACTGTGGAAAAAGATATTGGTCTTGTTAAGCGGAATATAAATATTATATAGTTTACTGTGATTTTGGAGTATTTATGAGGAACTTAAATATTAATTGGATTAAGAATAGGAGGGCATTTTATATTCTTGTTTAATAATTACTAAAGAATCATTTGAAAATATTCAAGTTTCTGAATATAGCCGGATGACAAGAATGCCAGATTACTCATAAAGTCACTTTCAATTCTTTGAGAGGGAGCGCTGTAAACTTGCTTTCAAGCGACACTTGTAAATTCTAGTTCACTTCTGACTAGACTATTGTAAAGAATATGTTTCGTTTTAGTTAATTTGAATTTTGTTATGTTGCGATAACAAAGTTATCGTTAAGATATTTTGGAATTTTTATATACTTGTCTTTGATGTTAGTTAGCCCAGGCTATAATAGCATGTTAATTTTAAAACAAATTAAAAATCAATAATAAATAAAAATAATAGAATAAGGTGACACGAATTTAATTAAATGAAATTACGAATCCATTAAAGAAACCAATTAACGAATTAAGCCGACTGTCTTACTTGATTTAATAAGTCCAGTTTTAATATAAGATAGGAGTGTCGGTTTCCGTAACAAGTTAATGCGGGAGACTCTAAATAACCTTCATTAGTAATAAAGATAGCGATCTGCAAGGATACGGAGGTGATCCCGGAGGAGCTCGTTTAGATTGCGAGTGGCGTAGTACGGTGTTCTGAACATTTTTTTCATAAATACTGATCTTGAAATCAATATCATTAAGGTTTTTTTAACAGTTATATCTTTATAAACATGCCACATTTTTGAAATTCTGTAATTGGAACAGTATTTAATAAAATACTATTTTAATAAAATATTGTTTTAATTAGAGATTTTTTTCTTTTTGGAATTGGATACCACCAGCATTTTTAAGGGAACATCAAGAAAAGAGCCTACACATTCTTAAAGGCCGGTAACCTGAAATTATTCTGGTGCTCGTATAGTTGTTAATAGTGGCGCTGGCGGTAATCACTTACCATGGTGTGAGCCGCATCCTTGTTTTTCTATTAAAAATGTAAACTGTTCACTGTGTGAACGTAGTGTTCCCAAGTTTTTTTAGTCATCCTATATTGAGGTTTAATTGTTATAAAGGGTTGACTTAATGCTTTGTGGCATTCTCTATCAGTCCACCTTGGAAGCAATGTAATAAAAAAATATTATTTATGATATTAAACAACGTTGAGTCTATTCTGTATTGTTTGTATTTGACACAAAATGGTAACTGCAGCACATACAAACTTGCAGCTTACGCGGTTGAAAACAGTTTACCTATTGATAACTCAGAATGCCTGTATTTTTATGTGTAGTTTACAATTATATTGCCATACTTACTCGTCAAGCCCGGAACAAAAGAACGGATGCAATGCTTAGTAGCAGGAGTTTTAAATACGTAAGGTGACACATATACAGACTAAAAAAAGAAACATATCAGAAAGCGCTAGTTTGCGGTACTTGTCTAATAAAATTGTTTTTAAAACGCGATAGTGCCACGCTGCGTCTATGCTAGCTGCAGCAGAAATGTGCCGACTCGATTGGAGTAGAATCACGCTCTCACAGAATACCAGCGTGGAACAACAGCATTATGTTTACGTATACATATACGTAGAGAATCGGAGACCCTTTTAACTGTTAAAGAGGCAGTCCATGGTAATTCTCAGGGGTAACAACGCATCTATATTTTTTTATTTAATCGACGATAGATATAGATATCTATGGTCTGTGGCATTCTCTTACCATCAGATGAACTGTGTGTTCGTTTGTCACCCTCAGTCTATAAAAAAATGAAAATTATGAGATTTTTCTACTAGGCGAGAATAAATTTGCATGTGCTATTCGCTAGTGTATTTAGTATTCTAAAGATCTTGCCAAGACCAAGAGGTCGCATATTACAACATTATCATAACTCAGGTTTTTAACAATTGAATAAAAACATTCAAACACAAAATCGTACTTTATTCAAGTTGTATTTTAGTACTGTTACAAAGAAGAGTTCGTCAGTTAAAAAAGGTTTACATCAGGCGCGCAAAAAACGTAGGCGGCTGTAATATATAAATGACTGCACCAATTAAAAGTATCGTCATAAATATCAATCGCAGACACGTATTTTCCATTGGTTTAATTGAAATGCCTGTGACTTCAATTGATATCTTGGAGCGCCTGCTTGATGCGTACTTTATATCGGTTCATAAAAAGTTCTTTTTGCTGCCTAACCGTAATTCGTAAAACGGGATCATAAATATAAAAACTAAAAATCTAGTTACGGCCTCAAATCTCTTCTAAAGTAGTAGAATTTTCTAACTAAAAAAAAAAAACTGTATGTATCTTAATATATTCATTCAACTGTCTAGCAAGACGTAGTAGATAACCATGTGATATAGTACGGTTGGAAATCTTACCTATATTAATAATTCAGAGGAGTCTGTGATGTACTCGTATGTTGTTTTGAGTTAAGAAAACGATCAAATGTAAGATGTATTTACACAGTTACAGTTTTATGTTTTCCGCATACGTTTTTGATTCTAGTTGTTGATGAGGATTAGGAAGATGGCATTTCAACCTGTTTTTAATAATAATCCTTGTCGTTGTAAGGATACAGAAAAATACATCATTAACATTATTTAAGTTATCGCCTTATGAAGTCGGTAACTTTTACACACCTCGAACATGAAGCCGATTTACTGATTTGTCTGGTCCTTTTGCAAATTGATACACTAAATCAATTTATAATTTATCGCCTGTATAACGGTGATAGTATGGAGTGTGGACAAGCGGACGGGCGTAAGGAATTGATTAAGAAAATCTTTCGTTTTGTTAATTTTCGCACGAAACACTTTTTTTTTTTTTTTTTTTGCGGATGGAAAATCATCTAATGACGCCTTTCGCTGTGGGTGGAGCGGAAGGGAGTGTCAGACTTTTACTGACTAAAAACCATCCGTGTTCCTTCAGTGCCCTTACGTTCCGGAGCCGCGGTATCTCTTTCGAACAGCCCGCAGCCCCGGCAGGCGTCGGCCCTTGCGGGCCCCTTCACGCTGCTGACAGCTCTTTGAGGCGCGCGTGGAACAAAACGCGCCGTCGACACGGCCTGTCGTCGTTAGACGGACGGACGGCGAGCTACCCATTGCTCGCCGTCCACAGGCCCGCGCCTACGGTGGTCGGGGGCCACGACGTAGCCCCCGACGCCCGGGGCGTCTCCCGCGGCGGCCGGGAAGGAAAGCTGTTGCTCTTTCCCTCTCCCGCTCCGCCACCTCCTTCGCTAGCATCACTGCTTCGCAGAAGGTGGTGACGGCATCCCATTCCGTCTCGCTCCGGACCATGGCTTCGACCAGAGCCGGACGCGAGAGGTCGCCGCCGCCTATCGCCGCTACGAGGACACGGCGGTGCTCCGCCCAAGCAGAGCACACCTCCACGGGCACGAAACACTTAAAAGTTAATTTTTGTCCCTCTTTTGTCATAAAGGCGGCTATTAAATTGACACGGATAAAAGCTTGTAATTGATTTTTATACACGGTAGAGCCGCTCTATAAAACTCAATCACGCTGTACTAGATTAATACTTTTGCTATGTATATTAAAGTTAGGGCACGAATGAGTCGGTACGATCACGTTCTCACAGAATACCACCGTTGAATAGCAGCTTATTGCTACTTTGTTTGGTATGGTATGTGTCGAGTACCGGAGACGCTTACTGGAAACGATGCATTCCATCTTAAGGTGAAAATGCATCTGCATTTCGAGTCTTAATCAATAATAGATGTAGATGTCTATAGACCACAGAATTCATCAACATTAAGTGCACTATGTGCTCGTTAGTCAGGCGTATTCAATAGAAAAGTGTATATTACTGTTATATCTATAAATGTAATTAATTAACATAAATCCGTTAATATATCCCGCATCCAGAACTGCAGCGAGCTATGAATTAATACTGTAGTATATAGAATCGCAGATAAATGTTCATTACAATTCAAGACACGAATAAAATAAATGTAACGATGCAACTAAGTACAAAAAGTGTGTAATTATTCCA